>JAJGMV010000094.1:600000-1185881 GCA_021527685.1 Aphanomyces euteiches | reverse complement strand
AACACATCGTCAAGAAATAGATGAAACTATTGATGATGATGGTTTTGTGAGCCCTAAAGATGTCATATTTTACGATTGCATATCAGAAGATCTGTTGCTTGTTGCATAAATATATACTTTTGCAAGATGATCGAATATCATCTCTTGAAAAAAAATTAGAAGAGCTCTAAGAGCATCTGATTAAATATTTTTTTTGTTTAACTCAACATTTCAATTTCACCTGTTAAGCGGTTAAGGTTGAATTCACGTTCGTAGACGACTAAAGCAAGTAGATTTGCACCTTGAGAGCATCCGTTGATACCAGAAATAGTTACGGCTTTGTGGAACGTCTTTTTGAGTGATTCGAGAGCAGTCAGCAACAAGAACACGATTTACAGTAGACCATGTTTGAAAATCGATCAAACCGTTAGCGATTTCGTGAGTTAAACCGCCATTAATAGCATGTAATTTAGAGAATTCGTCATAGAAAGCTTCGTAATCATAGGTAACAGTTTGATTGAAAACTGTCTCGGAACCAATTTGCACTTGGAAGTGTCGGATACTACTTCCAGCTTGGCAAGTATAAGGAGCTGAATCGAAAGGGCTTGCGAATTGTTCTACATTAGCCGCACTAACATAATGACCGGAAGACGTTTCGCTGAAAGGAATCAATGCGACATATTTAATATTCTTCCAACTGCCAGATAAAGTCAGATTGATTGGAACATTCATTTGTCCATCAATGGCTCCAAGACCAGCTCGTCCTTGGAAATATTGAGCAAAACAATCTAAGTAACGAATAGTCTTGATTGGTCGTTGTACAATTTCAGTTGGGCGTGCTAAATCATAAAATGGAACATTGAGGCGAGCCGTTGTATAAGGTACAATGCTACCAGTTTGAGCTACCGTGCAAAGACTATTTTGAACAGGACCGAATGCTACTCGAAACGTAGTTAACGAAGCACCTAAAACACCATTCATTGGATTATTAGCTGCGGCACTTGCTATCATGATTGGACAAGTTCTACCGCTTGTTAAGACACTAGACTTTAATTTCATAGTATCAGCTGCTGTAGAATCGATGTCAACATAACCAGAGTTAATTTTAAGGCGTAATTTGAGCTGTGGATTACCAGTAAGTTCTAATTCTTTGAAGATAGGATGGAGATCGATCAAACGGATTTTCAACAAATGAACCCAATGACCGGCATATGCCCCTGATACGGGCGCAGTGGAATTAACAGCAAAGGCCCCTCGAGCATTTTGTTGGGCAATCGTTGAACTTACACTGGCTCGCTGAGTTAGCCAGTTAAATGCATTCACGCCTCCATTAACACTTCCAGTTGTTGCATCAATTGTTGCTACACTTTGAGGATTGCAATAGATACGAGAAATTAGTCCATTATTTTCAGCCAAAGGGGCTTCAACAGCGGTCAAACCAGTAGTAGCGGCTGGATTGCAAACGGTATTGTAAAATCCGTCGCCTCCTGATGAAGCTGCGGGGGTTCCTCCAGAACCAGCATAATTCATTGAATACCAGCTATCAGGAAAATGGAAAGCATCTGCACCATGCTTTAGCTGGTCGCTAGCACTCCATTCGGTTTGAGCTCGAAGATTATTCCAAAATAATTTGTAATCGGCTTCAGTAACAATATCAATACCATTTAAAGTAACAGTAAGCGAATCGACCACGTTCCAAACACCTGCCTTCATGCCAACGCAATATCGATTAATTGCTTTAGCAAATGCATTAGTTCCGTGAACATTTTTCATAGTAACTACGTATGGCAAAGTGATATAAGCATCTTTAAGAGAAGCAAATCCTTTAGAACCTTGAAGTTGAGAAGCGGCGTCAATTGTGATAATACCTGACGAATAACTGCCTTGATTATTATCGGGAACATAGGCCATTTTCTTAACTCGAGAGACTTCTACAGGAGCATCTTCTCGTTTAGAAGCATCAAGTAAATATTGATCTGCAAGCTGGTAGTCAGCCATGATTGTTTATATTATTTTATAGACTTATATATACTTCTATTGAGACAAAAAATAGAAAAAAATATTAATGAATGGATCTAGTAAAAGGAATTACGTCTGATCACGAATTAATTGAATTAGCTGATTTATTAGATATTGAATTGGATGGAATCTTTACTCTTGATGAAGTAAAGAAAGGATTGCCAAAAAACGGAAATTATATTATTTTGTTAGAAAATGGTGATGGAATTGGACATTGGGTATGTACTTTCCATGATCAGTATTTTGACAGCGCAGGTGAACCAGCTCCTCTTATTTTAGGTATAAAAAAATACAACCATAAGCAGTATCAAAGTGCTTATAGAGAGTATTGCGGCATTTGGTGTTTATTATTTCTATATGCTAAACAAAATCATCGTCCTGATTTACTTGATGGATATTATGACTTAAACGATAAAACATTTGAATAAAGTTAACTTTCTTCTTTTGGCGGGTTTCTTAAATTAATTAGCCCATCATACAGCTTTGAACATTTCTCTCGAACGTATTGATTGGTTAATAACCAGTCGATGTATTGTGAATCAATTTGTATTATTAATATGTTTTATTGATTTTCCTCTATATTTTCCCCATGTCATTGTATAACTGAGATCAGCGTTTTTAAATTTTTCTTGTAGATATTCTTTGATTTCTGGTCGAGAACTTAGTATCATTTCCTGAGTTAGCAACCATTTACAGTATGGTTGATTTGAATCAAAAACCTCCTGAATAGTCTTGTTTTTATATCGCCCGAAATTTAATTCCATGGTTAGCTATATACTATATACCATATACTACGTAGTAGTTTTTTTTAAATTAATTATACGAAATTTTATAGTAGCGATTAAATTTTCTATATCATTATTTTATACAGGTATATTATTTTTCAAAGTGGTTTAACGACCAACGTCCATTTCCGAATATGCTGACTTTGTTCTTCGTCGTTGTTGGTGAGGGAAGACCTTTCTCCATCGACATTGATGCTGGGAAGACCGTCGATCATCTCAAGAAGAAGATCAAAGAAGAAATCAAGTATGATGGTCGTGCAGATGAGTTGCAGCTTTACCGCGTGGATGGCCTGGCGCAGCTTGGTAAAATTCGATTTGACTTCAATGGAGCTGAGATTGATGACATGCCCGCGAAGCTGTTGAGTGATTTCGGTGGATCTACAACGGAAATGGTCGAGACATTTTCTTTATCCTCGTACCCCCAACTAAATGACTCTTCCGTTGGGAGAATTCACGTGTTGGTGGTGGTTCCGGAAGGTGCAGCGAAGAAGGGCGAATGGAGCGCAAAGGAATTGTCCACGATAGACCCTCAAGTTCAATGGAAACTTTGGAAGTCAGTTGTCAGAATCACTATCGAAGATTCGTCGGGTCCGATTGATTCTTCAACAGCTTTGGTAGTAGATCGGACGTCGAATCACTTATATGTGTTGACCAACTTGCACCTGTTTCTTGGTGAACTATTTTGTGATGCCTTGAGTCCAGAGTTCAAGAAACAAATCAAACTATATTCGAAACTCCATCCTGGGAAGAAGTCGAATGCAAAGCGAAAGAATGAATCTGCTAGTGACTCAGGTCCATCCATTCGAAGATCGAAACGTAAGAAGGCACCAGATTCGTATGGCATTTTCCAAATTGCAATCGAGCAACTCTTTCCAGATGAAGAAGCATTGAAAGAAGTCAACAAGTGTAGCCTTAAAAGTGACATCTGCTGGGAGTGTTCAGCTACTTTCGATTTTGCGATCTTGGAAATTCCTACACCTCCAAATGCCCAACTCGAGCTCGTCCCATGTGAAATGGCCTTTGGTGTCTTTGCTACAATGCCTGTACACGTATTTGGATTTCCAGGAAATCTTGAAGCTGGAAAATTTGACCACCAATACGCTATAATCCCAGCTGAGGTAACTGGTACGAATCGGAATCAAATGACTCTCTCTACGTTGTCGGCACCTGGTCTGTCTGGAAGTGCTATTGTGTGCACCAAAAGGGGAATTCCTATTGGATACCTTGGTGGTGGATTTGATGGAACATCAAAAAACGAGCAATATCAATCATATGGCTTTACTCTGCAGGGAATTCCCTCATATTTGCCGTCTGCATTGTCTTCTCAAGACGAAGAAGAATCCAAACAGGAAGATAGCTAATCAGGTTTGATTATCTGCTGAACTTGTGGGGAGATAATCAAACTTCTTATAGGTATTTGTCTTTAAGCTAAAGGATTAGCATAACTTAGCATTAAGTATGTAATAGGATGAGTTTATGAGTTTACACTGTTAAATCTTCAAGCTCTAGGCCAAGACATTTGATCAACGTCTAGTTTGTAACATTCTCAGTGGGAATTTGATGATGGTACGAATGTAAACTTCGTGTCAAAATGAGTACACGTGGATCATTAGATTACTTATCAGACCCCTACAGGTGTCTTGAATGACTCAACAAATGAGCCATTTCATTGTATTGTTCTTGATTACCCTTGTGCTAATGTATCATTGAAATGCTTCTTTTCCTTGATTTAGATGGAATCAGCTCACAGATGCTTCGTTTGGTTTTTGGTGAGACGTTGTGAAAAAAATTGACAGGCTGCGGCACTAAGTATTACTACTGTGCCGGAGCGAGGGTCGTCCATCTTCTTCGAAGCAGGAACGTTGATCCAAATTTGAAACCCCGCTTCAATACCCTCTGCTGTCCCACCACCTTCGGCGTGTTCAACACCGCTACCGCAACTCATCCATTGCATGCCAGGAGCAATGAAGGATTCGCGATTTCCCAATGAATCACCATGTCGACCAACACCAGCCTTCCAGTACGAAAGGATGTCCATTCCACGATGGGGGTGCCAATTGACGGGGAAATGGTCAGGATCGGATGCTAGTCCAACAGCTTCCATGGATAGGTAGTCGCACATGAGGTAGGGGTCGCTCTCTTCTGAGGGAATACCGGCAGGAAATGCTTGATTAACTGTGCGATCATCTCCAAACGGATGAACTTTACCCGAATTGGCGATGCGGATCAGTGGCATGGGAACGTGCGTCATGATGGAGGAGATGGCTCTTCACAAACGAAGGAAATTTGGAAAATGAAGTGGACAGTCAAAAAGCGCGCGAATTCACGAGGGCATCTTCCACAATGGAGAGCTATTAGTTAGTTCTAAGAGGTGTATTAGTTATGAAAGAACAGAAGCTTCTTCTGCATCTGGATTTCGATTGAGTGTATTTTGCGCACGACTTTCTATCGTGATCATTGTTGAAGTGGATGGAGAGCTTCGTTGTATGTGTGGACTATTCCAGAGGATCCCCAAGTTACACAACATAACAGCATGCTTGTATTGCGCTGTGGATGACGGGCGCTTAGCTGAACGCAACTCAATCGGGTTTCTTCTTTTCCTGGCTTGAGTTGGCGAAAATGGCCGAAGGATATGTGCTGGGGTTCTCTTGTTTTTTTTTGGCACTGCGTTCAGGCACGGCCTTCCCACATTTGTTCCTCCATGAGCATATCAAGTAACGAATACTTATGTAATTCATATTGCATTTCTACATTAGCCTGCTGAAAAAATTAGCTATGTTCGATGAGTCATCTCATTTCGTTTCGTGGTTGTCAAAGTGTTTCCTGCTTGCCCATTCGCAGATTCAGCAAGATTGCGTCACCTCTCGACCCTACATCATGCCATGATTGAGATAGTAGTGTCTGGGCTTTGTTGATTCCTTGGGCTGACAACATTGATATGCATTGAAGACATCTTCTCCAGAGATACACCAAGTTTGGTTGATGCAGTTATCAGCTTCACAAGACTCCAAAGCTCGACGTGAAAGGCGAATGTGTTCACCTTTCTCCATGGTGGTGTGATGACGTGGAAATTCATCGTTTGTCCACAAATCCATAGAAGGACACCTTGCAAGGTCATTTAAAGTCTGCACAATGAAGACCTCAAAGACCCAGAGACAAATCAACACAACATTTTATGTTTGCCATAGATTCGTCTTTGCTTAAGCCTTTGGAAACCTGTCCTTGGGGAACGTTGACAAGTCTTTGTAATTCCAAGGAACACGCTTTGGCGGGAACAAACCACGTTGAATTTCGTTGAACGTGTCTCGGATCTGTTGTCGCGTGTTCATTACAATAGGTCCATGCCACGCCATCGGCTCACGTAGCTTGATTCCAGCAAAAAGCACGGCTGCCATATTGGTGGCCCCCGTGGAGATGTCAAAGCTTCGCTTCTCATCGGATGAGGCGTCGAACAATGCCACTTGTTGCGAACGCACGTCTGTCCCTGCCAATTTGCCACTGCCTTCGTAGACGTACACCATGCACGTATCAAATCCATCGGGAATGGCAAAGGAAAGATTGCTTCCGGCTTCGAGTTCAAAGTCAACCATTTGGACTGGTTGTACGGTCTTGAAGGGACCAACGCGGCCATCTAGGAATGGTCCAGCAAGCAAGCGCGCTTGAACTCCTGGGGCCAGTTCAACTTGAGGGATGGCTGAAGTTGGTTCAGTGCCGAGTAGTAATACTTAGTGCCTCAGCCTGTCAATTTTTTTTCAAAAGTTCTCACCACCACCAATCGTCCCATCTGTATGCTGATTCTGAGTCTAGTGATGCTATATCAAGATTTTTCATCCTTTTCATCAGATGCTAGCATTCACCCAAACAAGTGGATTACGATGAAACAATGACATAAGGTGAATCATTCTCGACACATGGAAGGGGTTTTATAAACAATCAAATGACTCATATGCGAAGCTATCAAAATCATCGTCAAAATATGGATTCATCTTGATATAAGAATTATTAAGTATAATATCAAGATGACTGAAAAAGATTTTGAAGATGGAGCAAAGTTCAAACTTTTGAAAGAAGGACTTGAAAACCTCTGGGGAATAGAAATAAGAAATTTTCGAGAAGAAATTTGCAATACTAACTGGAAAATTTCAAAAGATAATGGATGGGTTTATTGCTATAAATCAAAAGATGATCCTTTGTCTGAGGTTTTAACAAATACTCCTAATTTTACAGTTGATTTAGAAATAAGAATAGAATGCTATTGCAAAACTGAAATTATTTGGAATCATCTAATTAAACATAAAGAAACAGGTAAATTAGCATTTATAGGGTCTCATTGTGCAAAAAGATGTAAGATCGCTATGGTTAAAACTTGTATTGATTGTGATATTAGACACAGTAAAAGAACACTTAGATGTGGAAAATGTAGAATTAAATGTAATCCTTGTTCTAAAGTATATAAAAAGAACATATATCACGATGATAATTTAACTTGTGAAAAATGTAGTGATTGTGATAATCCCCACAGAATGAAAACAATAATATGTGATAATTGTGTGAAAATTAGATTAGACTCAAGGCTTAGTTTTAATAGCAGTAAGTACAAATTAGTTAAAGAAGCTTTTAATGATGATAGTTATATGACATTTTTTAATGAGTAAAGATTGGTTCAAAAATAGAGTTGAATATGAATTGTATTTAAGTTATGAAAATAATTAAATCAATCTTGATATTCTTTCTTAATAATATATACATACGTTGATATGGGTAAAACAATTTATAAAACAGATGAAGAAAGAATCGCAGCTCAGCGTGAATCATTGCGAAAATATAGAGCTAAAGTAAAAGATAAACTTCTTGCTTGGCAGAGAGACTATGACAGAGCACATGCAGAAGAAAGAAAAAGTCGTAATCAATTGAAGAAATATATAAAAGAATTAAGTAATATTGAAGTATAATTATTTAATTTTTTTGTATCATATAAAAAAATTTCTATCTTGATATATAATTTTAATATTATAATATAATATCAAGATTTTAAAACTTTCAAAAATTTTATAATTTGACAAATATATCCAATGACTCCCGAAGAATTTAAAGGATTAAAATTTCTAAAAGTTCCATTAAAACAATGGGGAGATGGTGGATACAGATTTAAAATTAGATCAATCAATGGACGATATACATACGTAAGCAAATTAACTCCAAAAAATAAAAGAGCATTGGTTGAAGAATATAAAAATCTTTTTCCAAAATCATCTACCGAAGCATATCGCTTAGAAATTTTAAATAATCATATTAAGGAAAAAGAGTCCGGCTATAAATTTACTCGAGGAACAAAAACTGATACTCATCATTTCTTTAATTCAAACCAAACACAAGTAATTAACAAAATTAAACAAATTTGCTTATCTAAAACAACTGCATACAAAGTTCAAATATTTCTTGACTATATTTTGGTTAATATCACTACCGGAGAAGAACGAGAGTTTAGAGATGGTTTCAATACAAGTATATTTCCGAGAGCAATATTCATTAATAGACGAGATGATATTCAAACTAAAATTGTTGACTTCTTCAATCAAAATGATTTAGCTGATAAAATTTCATATCCAAGCTCTTCTTGGAAAGTGAAAAGAATCATTGGATTTACAATGAAGATTATTAATAGATCGCATCGTTTAGGCGAAGAAATTGAAATACCGGATAAGATAAAAACCAGTAATTATATTATCTCTAATTTCGGTCCAACTGAAAATAAATGCGTATTCTATTGTATTGCTTATTATCTAAAAGGAATCGTAAATAATCCAAGAAGATTAAAATCTGATGTTAAAGATGCTTTTAAGAATTATTGCAAATTTAAAGGTGAAGAATTCACCCTGAAAAAGTTTCGAGAAACAGATCCGATTGATTTAATGGAGTTTGATAAATTAGAGCAATGTTTTAAAATTAATCTAAATGTATTCGAATGGGATATGGATAACAATCGTTTAATATCAATTCGTGATTCTAAGACCACATTTAGACAAAATAATGACAAACAGCTTCATATATGGCTAAATGTGGAGAAGTTAATAATTACTTAAGAAACGTTAATATTCTTAGCTACAAAGGCCACGCTTTGTTAATTAAGGATATTAATAAACTTGATAGTTATTACCCATGTCCAATATGCAATATGATTTTTAAGACATCAAGTCAGCGTAAATCTCATAGGCAAAATGTTGAATGTAAATATGAAACGATTGATTCATTTTCTAAGAATCCAAAAGTATATAAGCCTCAAGAAAACACTATCAAATCTCTATTGAGAAAATATGATATTTCTAGTATTGATCAATACATCGATCATTTTATTTGCTACGATTTTGAAGCTATCCTTGAAAAAATTTCTGAAAAACACGGGGAATCAACTGAATATACGACTCGGCATAAACTCGTTAGCGTATCAATTTGTGATAGTTTGACTAAACAAACTAAATTTATCACAAATAGTGATTCAAAACAATTATTAACCGATATGTTTAAATACATCAATGAAGTATCAAACCAAATATCAAAATACAATTTTAATAAATTTAGTGATTTAATATTGGCAATTTTAGAAAAAGATACATATGATCAAGTTGGTGAGAAAGTAAAATATCTTACAGATGAAATTAAAACACAAATTATCAAACTAATTCAAGAAAAAGAATATGGAGATGATGTTAAAAATTTAATTGATTATCTCCACCACGTTAGATATGATATCTTAAACAATGACTTTAACAGAGACATCAAGAGTCTATATAAAACTTTATACCAAGTTCCGTTAGTTGGCTTTAATTCAGGCCGATACGATTTAAATGTAGTTAAAAACGAATTATTTTCAATCATTGGAGATTTCAGTAAAGATGAAAAGCAATTAGTGATTAAAAATCCAAATTACATGTGTATAACTACCGATAATCTAAAAATGCTTGACATTAAGAATTATTTACCACCTGATGCTTCATTAGATTCGTATCTAAAAACGTATCTCGGTGGATGTAAGTGCCCAAATAAAATTCAATGCACTTGTTGTTTAGGAAAAGGATTCTTTCCGTATGAATATTTAACGAGTTATGAAGTTCTTGATGAAACTAAATTACCTCCAATTGAAGCATTTGATAGTGAATTCAGACAAACGAAAATGAGTAATGATGATTATGAACGTATTAAATGGGTATGGAATCATTATAATATGAAATCGGTTAAAGATTTACTTGAATGGTATAACAATCTCGATGTAAAGCCATTTGTAGCAGCAATAATTGCTCAAAGAGATCTCTATAAACGATTTGACTTAGATATGTTGATTGATGGTGTTTCTCTACCGAGTTTAGCTGAAAAAGTGATGTATCAAATTTCTAATAAAAATATGCTACCTATTCCGAAACAAAAGGGAGAAGCATTTGATTTTCCAGAAAATAGATACAATGGATATTACGACCAAGATAAGAAAGCTAAAAGAGAATTTGGTTTAACAATTGAACATTTGAATGATGAAAAAGCAGCAATATTCTTGTAGTCATTGTAAATGTGCTTTAAATAAAGAAAACGTATCAGCTGATAGAATCAATAATAAAATTGGGCATATTGATGGTAATATTACAATGACTTGCATTAGTTGTAATGTTGCTCGTAAAGATATGAATATGGCTAGTTTCAGAAGAATGAAGTTGATTGAATATAATTCTCATCGTTTAGTTTATGAGATTGATGAAGAAAACAAGGATATTTTCTACAAGATGAAACAAAACATTGCTGGAGGGCCCTCTATCATATTTAAAAGATTTGCTAAACGAAACGAGACATATATAAGAAACGGAGCTAAAATTTGTAAGAAGGTAATTGGATACGACGCAAACGCTTTATATCTTTGGGCTTTAGGAAATGATATGCCTTGTGGTAGATTAACGACGATTGATATTTACGACAATATCATTGAAGATATTAAATCGGATAAACTGTTTGGATTTCTTGAATGCGATATTGAGACCCCTGATCACCTAAAAGAATACTTTTCAGAAATGTACCCGATATTTAAAAATGCCTCTATTGTTCCAGAAAAGGAGATCATTGGAGATCATATGTATGAATTTAACCAATCTCTTGAAATGAATAGTAGAAGAAAAGAGTCAAGAAAATTGATTTCAAGCTACTTTGGTTCTAAGATTTTGATTTATACACCTCTGTTAAAATGGTATTTAGAACACGGTTTAGTAATTACTCAAATGTATTCATTTGTTAAAGCCAGTAAGTATCAACCATTTAAAGAATTTGAAATAGAAGTTTCAGATGCTCGACGAGAAGGTGATAGAGAAGAAAGTCAAAGACAAGAAAAATATAACGATTGGACATATAAATCAATTAAAGCAGAAACAATGAAACTAATCGGGAATTCAGCTTTTGGACGAAGTGGGATGGATAAGAGCAAACATAAAGAGGTTGAATATCATAGTGATGATAGTAATTTGGATAAACTAATTGAATCAAATAGATTTTACGATCTTGTTGAATTAAATGGGTCTTATGAAATTACTAAAGTGAAACGCCGAATCAAAATGAACAATCCTATTCATCTAAGTATCGCGATTTATCAGCTTGCTAAATTACGTATGCTTGAATTCTATTATGATTGCGTTGATAAATACAGTGATCGTAGCGACTTTGAATATTTAGAAATGGATACGGATAGCGCTTACATTGCTTTTAGCAATGAAGAACCATTCAAAAATCTAATCAAACCAGAGATGAAAGAACATTTCGAGAATCATAAATTTGATTGGTTTCCACGAACAGATACTAAAGAAAATGCTTCATTTGATAAGAGACGAGCAGGATTATTCAAGGAAGAATACAGATGCAATGCTATGATTTCTTTAGCCTCGAAGAATTATATTTGCTATTTACCTGATGAAGTCTATTCGAAAAAAGACAAAAAAATGGTAACACCAAAGATTAAACTCTCAGCTAAAGGGGTTCAAAAAGGTCGAAACAAAGACTTGCTTCAACCAAAGCGATTTGAAGATATCATTAAAAATAAAATTACTCTGAAAGGAAGTAATACAGGATTTCGCATGGATAAGGAGACAAATACAATGATCACATATAAAACATTTAAAAATGCTTGTAGTTATTATTACGATAAAAGACAAGTCCTTGAAGATGGTATCTCAACAATCCCATTAAATATTTAATATTAATAATATAAATTTGAGAGCTTATAGTGATAACGAAATGAATCGTTTTATATCAAAATTATACAACGATCCTTCAACAGGTTTCATTTCAGCGGAAAAACTATATCAAAAAGCAAAAGCTGTTAGACCAGAAATCACTTTGAAGCAAATCAAAGAATGGTATGCGAAACAGGATATTGTTCAACAACATCAAACTACAAATAAATCAAAAGAATACTTTAAAATCGCAAGTAATAATCCTGATTCTTGGCAAATGGATTTAATGTTTTTCGGTTCTAAAACAGTTTTTATCGCCGTAAATATTAATTCAAGAATTGGTTTTGCTAGGGTTTTAGCTAATAAAAGAGCTGAAACAATAATAAAGGCGTTGGATAAATTTATTAAAGAGAATAATGTACAAATAATTACGAGCGACAATGGGAGTGAGTTTATATCGAATGCAGTCGAGAATTTCTTAAAAAAGAATCAAATTGAGCATTACAATAATGAGGTAGGTGATCACACAGTGCTTGGAAAAATCGATCGGTTTATTAGGACTAGCAAACAACGATTAATTAAAATTAACCCGAAAACATTAACACAGAAACTGGTAAATTCAGTTATTAGCAACTACAATAACACTTATCATAGCTCTATAGGAAGCACACCGAATGAAAATAAAGGTCAAATTATGGATTCAGAGTTAAAAAACAATGATACTTTGCTTAAAGACATATCGAAGAAATTCGAAATTGGAGATCACGTTCGATATAGATTAGAAAAAGGGACATTTGAAAAGGAGAAAGCTCAATGGTCTAAAGCTGTTTACGAAATTATTGGACTAGATGGATACAAGTTCGAACTTAGATCAAAAAATAAACATATACTTTACAAATCACCAAATGATTTAAAGGTTGTTCAAGCTAAAATCACTGATGCTGAGACTGGAAACAACGATATTTTTGAAGCTAAAGAGATCTTAGATCATAGAAAAGTTAAAAATGGTTTCAAATACCTAGTTAAATGGTCTGACGATAGCGAATCATGGGAACCTCAGAAAAACCTTAGATTGATAAATAAAAACAAAAAATCAACGTTAGAGAATATTTATTTTAGTAAAGAGTAAACTAATATTTTAGTATTTATATAGTATCGATGTTTCCTTCTTACAAATCTCTAAAAGATAAGCGCGAAAAGCTAAAAGCTTATTACGACCAAATCAAATATGATGAAGATATTGATAATTTAAAGAAACAAGCATATGCAAATGCTTATTTCAGCGATCAACACGGAGTCAATTTAGATAATTCATATCAATATCCTAAGGCTATGAAATTAGTAAAAGTTGCTCCAGAATCAAAATATCAAACAAAATCAGCTATTAAGACAGAAGCAGGGGTTCAAGCAAATGTTAAAACAAATAACAAATTTGATCCATTGATAACTCAATATGAAGAGGAAGAATTAGAAGAAAAACCTCCAGCTCCTAAACCATCTCCAAAATCATCACCATCTACGTTGAAGAAAAAAAACATACAAGCAAGAAAAGACATTATAGATGATTATAAAGATGAAATAAAAGGTAAAATCTTAATCCCTAAAAAGATAAATCCAATCCTTCAAAATTGATCTAAAGACAATTTGCACTATATTGGGGCGGAAGGTAAAATTTATAAAGCATTTGGCGATGAATTAGTGACAATTAATGGTATTCAATCAAAATATGATTGGATTCAAACAAAAGATTATATCAACAAAACTTTAGAAGAAGAAACTAAGGCTAACAACGCTGCTAAAGCATTAAAAGGTCTTACAATAAACTCTTCTGCTCCTAAATCAGATGTCAAAATTAAGAAGGAAGAAGGAATGGGTTTTAGTAAAATATTTACACGAAAACGTAGATTAGTTGGGAGAGGCTTGGTTGGTGCAGGAAATCACAATCTAGAAAAAGACTATCTATATAAACAAATTGGAGATAAGTATATCACTTTAAGCGCTTTAGCTGAAGGCTATTTGAGCTTACGATATCCTAGTGCAAATGTTTGCTTTAAACGATTTAAAATATCGGATGATTTGGTCAGTATCATTAAAACTCTTGCATTCGATAAAACCGTAGACTATACTGCTTATGCTCAGTTAAATAATTCGGATAAAGAAATATTCTATGATCTGTTGAAATTTTGTAAAATTTTGCAAACGCTTAGAAAACCTCTTTTTGATCCTCGCCAAGGTCTTGATAAATATAAAGCTGAATTTGATAAATTATTAGCTGAATTGAAATTAGGAAATGATTCACCAAAAGTCAAATCTGAATTGAAGAAAATGTCAATATATCTTTTCCAAAACAATCAAATTGGAGAAAAAGATTTCAATAAAATTATCAGCCAATTAATATAAACATACAATGAAAATATTCAATGTAAAAAGACCGCTAAATGACTATAATAAGAAAGCTAAAGAAAATGAACAAAAATTAATTGAAACAATGGAGAATTTAGTTATTGAACATCATCATCCTGAGCCAGTTTTTCAGAATTCCAGAAAACCATTTAGTGATTATAAAAAAAAGAAGCCAACAACATTTTCGTTGTAAAATGATATATTATTTATTTCCTAATACATAGTATATAATAAAAAAACACATTCATCATGAAACATCCGAGTGGCTATAAATTTGTAAAAGTTGGTTCAATTTCTAGAAAAAAGCTTCACAAAGCTATGAAAGGAGGAACCATTATGTTAACCAAGGATGAAATATCGGGCGAAACGCCAGTTCTTATGCATCCAGAAAATGTAAAAAAGATTCAAGCTGCTAAAAAGGCTAACAAAGGTGTTCGATTAGATATTACCTATCCAGAAATTCAGCATGATATCTTACATCACGCCGGAGGATCTATCTGTGACTCGATTAAACAAGGGCTTTCAACTGTTTGGTCATACGTAAAACCAGTTGTTAGCGGAATCGGCGATGCTATCGCCTATAGCAATCCAGAACTTGCCCCATTGCGCGAAGGAGTAAGAAACCTTACTGGTGTTGGTTTGAAGCCTAAAAAGGGTAGCGATTCGGCTAAGGAAATGATGAAAGCTGTTCGTTCAAAGAAAAAGGTTAAGCAAGCTGGCTCATTTCTCCTTGCATAAATATATAAACAAACAAAAGTGTTCTTTAACTATGAATTAATCAAAAAAAGTAAAGAGATGCATGAAGCTCAATTAAAAAGGCATTCGAACTACATTAATAAGGATGAGATTATGTGTCAAACATGTAATACTAAAATTAAAAAATGGAATAAAAGATGCCATTCTCAATCATTTGCACATTTGTTTAATGTTTCATACTGTTAACTTTAATTAGTTAATTTTTTTTCTTATCAATAATTGGATAACAATTTGATTATCTTGGAATTTTACAAATCGACCAAACTGATCCGTGATTATAATTTCAATGTATGATTTAGTTTGATCAGGAATATCAATCCAAGCAAATTGATTTACTTTCACATCAATTGATTGACCAATCGTCGTTCCGCCGGAACTGAACGAAAACAAAATATCAGGCGGTTGACTATAAATATTATTAACTAAATTACATCGAAGTAAATAACACGATACGGGATTTATTTGTGGCGTTATATTAGAAAGGAGGCTTTGAGATGTTGTCGTTTGAGCTGAAGGGTAAGTAGCAGCAGTAAAACCAACAATTGTATTAAAATTAGCAGGAAACACGATTTGAGGGGTGTAAGCGGTTGTAGGCAGTCCTGTTCCACTTAAACTATACAATCCTGAAGCAGGTCGAATATATGAAGCGGGAAGAGCTGTAGGCGTGCTTAGAACGTCTACTTGACAACTATAATATGTTGCATTAGATTGCATCTTAATGTAAAATACATTATTACCACTTCCATCGATCAGATACGCGCCTGCATTAATTAAACTTGTTTGAATTACATTGTTGATATCGAAATAAGAATAATACCCATTCTTTAAGGTTATATTGATTGTCGATGTGATATTACCAATTGGAACTATAATAGAAAACGTATTATTTCCATATTCAACATCATTAATATTAAATTGACTGTTAAACATTTTAACTGAAGCTAATGCTACTTCTCTATTTTGAAAATTAGCAGCTCCAGTCGGAATGTCAAATCTAAATGTATTATTATAACCATTATTTTGGACATGTTTCGAGCTTAAAGTAATCAAAGATGCCATAATTGCTTTAATAAATTACGTATATAAATGCTGAGATATATTATTCCATCCCATTATGTAATATTTTCTTCCAATTATATCGAACTGTTTGATCAATTGTGTTCAGTAAAATCATTTGACCTTTCTGTTTTAAAATAATTTGATAATAACCCCATAGCTGATCAACAGTAACACCTGCGATAGGCATATCTTTAAGTATCATTCGTAAATCTGTTTTAGATGGTGTTCTTAGCAAAAACAAAATTTCTGAATCCAAACGAACCATTTTTGGACAACCTTTAAAAAATGCATGAGCTAGAAATAGTGTTGTCAAACCTTTATGTCTTCCTCGAATGAAGAAAGGAACAACATGTTTCTCGCACCATTTTTGATCATTGCTCCAATCATCAAAAATTACCAATTGAAGGCCATTTTTCTGAATATCATCTACACTCGGAACAGTGTCATCGTCATAAATAGTGCAAAAGGTACCCAATTTATCTTTGAGATATCTGTACAAAGGCTGATCTGGTTGTCTAGCGATTAAATGCAAATGTGAATATACATTTGGTGATTTTTTGATGAAATCAAAAATTAAATTTGATTTTCCAGATCCTGATGCTCCTAAAACAATTCCCCTAAAAAGCTTTGGTAAATTTGTTTGTTTATTAAACCCCGAATTATCCGATTGATAAGCTTTTGGCAGAGCAGCTCCCCAATTAGGAATAGTTTCCATACTTTTTTATTAGGTATTATATATTAGATCAAAAAGAATGTCTAATTCTGTTTATAATCCAAATAATTTTTATGATCCTTCATCTGGATTAACATTATCAACAACAGATCAACTATATGTATCAAAATCTGATATTCGCTTGCCACAAATAACATCAATTACTGCTGGAACAGGTTCAGCTGGTAAAGCCTTAGTTCTTGATTCAAGTAAAAACTTATCAGGTATAAATAATTTGTCAGCCACACAAATCACACCGAATATAACAGACTCATCTAATGGATCAATATCGAGTCCTTTAGCTATCACACATACTTTATCATCCGGCAATCCGACAAATAATTCATTTGGGATTGGTTTAACTTTCAACGGTCCAAATCAAACAAACAATATAATTAGTTATGGTAGAATTTATTCAACGTGCCAATTACAAACTTCGGGCCTTCATCAAGGCTCTGTGACTCTGTCAAGCGTTTTTGCTGGTAATTTTGTCGATGTTATGACTGTATCAACTTTGACTAGTACTAATAATAATTCAGTCGCTATTGCAGGTAATAATAGTATTTTAAGCGTGACAAATGTTAGTTCTACTAATTTAACAGGAACTCTACAAACTGCTTCTCAACCAAATATAAATTCATTAGGATCTTCAACTTTATCTATTGCTGGAACAACAAGTTTTACAAATACAAGCTCTTCCAATATATCGACTTCAAACTCAGTTCAGATAGCAGGAGGATTATACATAGGTAAAAACGGTTTGTATAATGGTTGGCGATCAAATAATGCTCAATTTGTCATGTATCTACTTCATCAGGAGGAGTGTCATTATACGACAATCCAATTTATTTCAGAGGACAAGCTGGAAACGATAGTAACCATGGAATAATGTACAGCGGAAATGGAAATTCATCTTGGAATAGTAATAATGGTTGGGGAAACAGCTCTACATATTCCGTAGATGGACCAGTACTCTGGGGTAATCAAGGAGTCATTTTAGGAAATTTAAATAGCAGTGGAACTGAAACAATTTGTGCAACGTTTTCAGGAACAACAACGCTTCTAAATGGCAAATTAAACGTTAATACGCCAACAACAACTAATAGTCAAGTCAATATTCAATCTTTTGGTTCAGCTTTAGCTTTCACATATGATGCTAATCATTATACAAATTTCAATAGCCAATCTGATGGGACATTTAGCTTTATTCTTAATTCACTACAATCCACACCAGCATATTTGCAATATTATTTTGGATCACCAAATTACTGGACTTTACCAGCATTATCATTAACTGGTTATTCACCAAGATTTAGACTTGATCTTGGGGCTGGAAATGGCGGAGGACCTTCTGATATTCAAATCTGTTTATATAATCCTTCCAATATTACGCCAACCAGCGGCTGGGGATACAACAACAACGCTGTTCAATATGTTTCTTCGGGAAGTAGCGGTCATACTTTTTACAATTCAAGTTCATTGTCAGGAGTAGGGTCTCAGACTAGTCTCGGAACTTTGAATGCTCAAATTGATCAATTTGGCAATATCAAAGCTCAGGCAGGATTCAGATGTGTTGGATCGAATCCGTTAGGATATTCGGGAGGAGGAGCTGAAATTGAATATATTAGCGAAACAGCTCATTTCTTCGGTTTTAATCGGACAACGCTTTTGCAAACGCCTGTTCAACTTGGGAATGGAGTTTATGTAACGGCATTAGGAGCTACTGGTATTGGCACTCAAAACACGAGTCAATATCCTTTGGAAGTAGGTTATAGCTCACAAACTATTACAGGTGGATATGGATATCTTAATTCTTCTGGTGTTACTGGTTCATTAACTGGAAGCGGATCACAAAATTTCTCAGAAAAATTCAATGGACGGATAAACGTTGCTTTAGAAATTGACGTCAGTTCGGATAGACGTATTAAAGATGATATTAGAAATGTCAGTGAAGAAGAAGCAACAAATTTTGTCAAAAAAATTAATCCTGTTTTCTATAAATTGAAAGCTGACAATTCTGAATCCTATGGATATATTGCTCAAGATATGCTAAAAGCTGGTGTAGATAGATTGATTCAAACACATCGTCAAGAAATAGATGAAACTATTGATGATGATGGTTTTGTGAGCCCTAAAGATGTCATATTTACGATTGCATATCAGAAGATCTGTTGCTTGTTGCATAAATATATACTTTTGCAAGATGATCGAATATCATCTCTTGAAAAAAAATTAGAAGAGCTCTAAGAGCATCTGATTAAATATTTTTTTTTGTTTAACTCAACATTTCAATTTCACCTGTTAAGCGGTTAAGGTTGAATTCACGTTCGTAGACGACTAAAGCAAGTAGATTTGCACCTTGAGAGCATCCGTTGATACCAGAAATAGTTACGGCTTGTGGAACGTCTTTTTGAGTGATTCGAGAGCAGTCAGCAACAAGAACACGATTTACAGTAGACCATGTTTGAAAATCGATCAAACCGTTAGCGATTTCGTGAGTTAAACCGCCATTAATAGCATGTAATTTAGAGAATTCGTCATAGAAAGCTTCGTAATCATAGGTAACAGTTTGATTGAAAACTGTCTCGGAACCAATTTGCACTTGGAAGTGTCGGATACTACTTCCAGCTTGGCAAGTATAAGGAGCTGAATCGAAAGGGCTTGCGAATTGTTCTACATTAGCCGCACTAACATAATGACCGGAAGACGTTTCGCTGAAAGGAATCAATGCGACATATTTAATATTCTTCCAACTGCCAGATAAAGTCAGATTGATTGGAACATTCATTTGTCCATCAATGGCTCCAAGACCAGCTCGTCCTTGGAAATATTGAGCAAAACAATCTAAGTAACGAATAGTCTTGATTGGTCGTTGTACAATTTCAGTTGGGCGTGCTAAATCATAAAATGGAACATTGAGGCGAGCCGTTGTATAAGGTACAATGCTACCAGTTTGAGCTACCGTGCAAAGACTATTTTGAACAGGACCGAATGCTACTCGAAACGTAGTTAACGAAGCACCTAAAACACCATTCATTGGATTATTAGCTGCGGCACTTGCTATCATGATTGGACAAGTTCTACCGCTTGTTAAGACACTAGACTTTAATTTCATAGTATCAGCTGCTGTAGAATCGATGTCAACATAACCAGAGTTAATTTTAAGGCGTAATTTGAGCTGTGGATTACCAGTAAGTTCTAATTCTTTGAAGATAGGATGGAGATCGATCAAACGGATTTTCAACAAATGAACCCAATGACCGGCATATGCCCCTGATACGGGCGCAGTGGAATTAACAGCAAAGGCCCCTCGAGCATTTTGTTGGGCAATCGTTGAACTTACACTGGCTCGCTGAGTTAGCCAGTTAAATGCATTCACGCCTCCATTAACAATCTCTAAACTCTCGTTCTTCTCCGGTAGTGATATTAACCAAAATATAGTCAAGAAATATTTGAACTTTGTATGCAGTTGTTTTAGATAAGCAAATTTGTTTAATTTTGTTAATTACTTGTGTTTGGTTTGAATTAAAGAAATGATGAGTATCAGTTTTTGTTCCTCGAGTAAATTTATAGCCGGACTCTTTTTCCTTAATATGATTATTTAAAATTTCTAAGCGATATGCTTCGGTAGATGATTTTGGAAAAAGATTTTTATATTCTTCAACCAATGCTCTTTTATTTTTTGGAGTTAATTTGCTTACGTATGTATATCGTCCATTGATTGATCTAATTATAAATCTGTATCCACCATCTCCCCATTGTTTTAATGGAACTTTTAGAAATTTTAATCCTTTAAATTCTTCGGGAGTCATTGGATATATTTGTCAAATTATAAAATTTTTGAAAGTTTTAAAATCTTGATATTATATTATAATATTAAAATTATATATCAAGATAGAAATTTTTTTATATGATACAAAAAATTAAATAATTATACTTCAATATTACTTAATTCTTTTATATATTTCTTCAATTGATTACGACTTTTTCTTTCTTCTGCATGTGCTCTGTCATAGTCTCTCTGCCAAGCAAGAAGTTTATCTTTTACTTTAGCTCTATATTTTCGCAATGATTCACGCTGAGCTGCGATTCTTTCTTCATCTGTTTTATAAATTGTTTTACCCATATCAACGTATGTATATATTATTAAGAAAGAATATCAAGATTGATTTAATTATTTTCATAACTTAAATACAATTCATATTCAACTCTATTTTTGAACCAATCTTTACTCATTAAAAAATGTCATATAACTATCATCATTAAAAGCTTCTTTAACTAATTTGTACTTACTGCTATTAAAACTAAGCCTTGAGTCTAATCTAATTTTCACACAATTATCACATATTATTGTTTTCATTCTGTGGGGATTATCACAATCACTACATTTTTCACAAGTTAAATTATCATCGTGATATATGTTCTTTTTATATACTTTAGAACAAGGATTACATTTAATTCTACATTCCACATCTAAGTGTTCTTTTACTGTGTCTAATATCACAATCAATACAAGTTTGCACAATGAGACCCTATAAATGCTAATTTACCTGTTTCTTTATGTTTAATTAGATGATTCCAAATAATTTCAGTTTTGCAATAGCATTCTATTCTTATTTCTAAATCAACTGTAAAATTAGGAGTATTTGTTAAAACCTCAGACAAAGGATCATCTTTTGATTTATAGCAATAAACCCATCCATTATCTTTTGAAATTTTCCAGTTAGTATTGCAAATTTCTTCTCGAAAATTTCTTATTTCTATTCCCCAGAGGTTTTCAAGTCCTTCTTTCAAAAGTTTGAACTTTGCTCCATCTTCAAAATCTTTTTCAGTCATCTTGATATTATACTTAATAATTCTTATATCAAGATGAATCCATATTTTGACGATGATTTTGATAGCTTCGCATATGAGTCATTTGATTGTTTATAAAACCCCTTCCATGTGTCGAGAATGATTCACCTTATGTCATTGTTTCATCGTAATCCACTTGTTTGGGTGAATGCTAGCATCTGATGAAAAGGATGAAAAATCTTGATATAGCATCACTAGACTCAGAATCAGCATACAGATGGGACGATTGGTGGTGGTGAGAACTTTTGAAAAAAAATTGACAGGCTGCGGCACTAAGTATTACTACTCGGCACTGAACCAACTTCAGCCATCCCTCAAGTTGAACTGGCCCCAGGAGTTCAAGCGCGCTTGCTTGCTGGACCATTCCTAGATGGCCGCGTTGGTCCCTTCAAGACCGTACAACCAGTCCAAATGGTTGACTTTGAACTCGAAGCCGGAAGCAATCTTTCCTTTGCCATTCCCGATGGATTTGATACGTGCATGGTGTACGTCTACGAAGGCAGTGGCAAATTGGCAGGGACAGACGTGCGTTCGCAACAAGTGGCATTGTTCGACGCCTCATCCGATGAGAAGCGAAGCTTTGACATCTCCACGGGGGCCACCAATATGGCAGCCGTGCTTTTTGCTGGAATCAAGCTACGTGAGCCGATGGCGTGGCATGGACCTATTGTAATGAACACGCGACAACAGATCCGAGACACGTTCAACGAAATTCAACGTGGTTTGTTCCCGCCAAAGCGTGTTCCTTGGAATTACAAAGACTTGTCAACGTTCCCCAAGGACAGGCTTCCAAAGGCTTAAGCAAAGACGAATCGATAAAATGTAAATGATATCGTTTTATTTTACTTCAGAGAGAACATAACCAACCATGTTGGGGTTGTGCGAAGCTTAATAAGCCTGAGTTGGACAAACTATCTTGCAAAAGCTCGTTTGGTGTATTTACCCTCGCGCTGACTTTGACTTACAGCTCCATCACTTGAGAAACAACGTTTTCATAGTACGTACGAACATCCCTTGCTATAGCTATAAGATCTGATACGAGTCTCGTGAAGGATTTGGCTGTAGAGTAATTTGCTTCTAAAAGCAGACAACTTGCTGATTACTGTAGACATGCTGTACAACTCGAATGTTCACCAACACAATGAAGAAAACATCACGTCGAGTTCAATCTTCATTGCAAATTCCCCATCTGCAGCTCGGTAAATCTTCTCCAAGGCATATAGGAATGAGGCAATAGATAGCTTCATCTAATCCAAGCCTTTCAAGGCGCGAAGGAAGGATAACTTATGAGAATGGGAACTTCATGGACCTTTCTTCGCATTTGCGCGCCTTTTTTGTCAATTTGAAAAAATAGCTTTTCCGGATACAGAACAAACTTCCAGATTCTGTATAAATGAATAAACCTTTATCAGTTGATTGTCCATACTCGAGTGGAAGATAATTCCACCTCGATGCGAATGCTAATGTTCGAATCATAGTCGAAATGTCCTTGGTGTGTCCAGCCCCACTCAGTTTCTTATCCATCATGACGAGTCACGTGCCCATGCCGATCATCCGCATCGTAGATTCGGGTATCGCTCATCCGTTTGGTGACGAAAGGACTGTGAATCAAGCTTTCCCAACGGCCATTCCATCAGAAGAGAGCGATCCCTTCCTCATGTGCGACAACTACTCGTTCGATGCAGAAGAAATTTCGTCAGATCCTGATCATTTTCCCATCGGATGGCATCCCCACCGCGGAATGGACATCATGACATACTTGAAAACGGGAGTTGGCCGCCATGGTGATTCATTGGGCAATCGTGAATCCTTCACTGCACCTGGCATGCAGTGGATGAGCTGTGGTAGCGGTGTTGAACACGCCGAAGGTGGTGCTACTTCAGAAGGCATTGAAATGGGTTTTCAAATTTGGATCAACGTTCCTGCCTCGAAGAAACTGGACGACCCTCGCTATGGCACAGAGCCGACGTCGTCGATCCCACAAGTTGAACTGGCATCAGGAGTACAAGCTCGATTGCTCGCTGGACCATTCTTGGATGGTCGTGTTGGAGCCTTCAAGACCGTGCAGCCCGTCCAAATGGTTGACTTTGAGCTTGAACCTGGCAGCAATTTATCGTATGCGATTCCGAATGGCTTCGACACTTGCATGCTGTACGTTTATGAAGGCAGTGGTAAAGTGGGCGGACAAAACATTAATCGCCAGCAAGTTGCGCTCTTTGACGCCACGTCTGATGAAAAACGAAGCTTTGACATCTCTGCAGGAGCCGACAAGTTGGCTGCGATGCTTTTTGCTGGTCTCAAGCTGCATGAACCAATTGCCTGGCACGGACCTATCGTCATGAACACGCGACAACAAATCCGAGACACATTTTATGAAATGCAGCGTGGCCTCTTTCCTCCCAAGCGTGTTCCTTGGGACTACAAGGACTTGTCTGCATTTCCCAAAGACAAGCTTCCAAAGTCATGAAGAAGCACATTAGACAGCAACCTTTTTAACAAGACTTGCGTGTTGTAGACTTGTCATCTTGCTCCTGGAGCTCAGATCCAATTCGTCGACAGTACGAATGGAATGACGCTGATCCGGCAACCACCGCTCTCTGTTGATGGAGGGAGATCGAATCCATTCGAGCAACACAGCAGGATGACGCTAAATTTAGACTTCTGATGGCGCTTGAAAGAAGCATGAGCGCGCATGTCCTGCCTCGAGACGTGTTCAAGACATTGGTTCGCCTTGATGGAAAGCTCGATTGGCGAGCCTCGGAAAGCGACTTGGCCCGTCAGCTTCATCTCCCAGAGACGTACATCACCCGCCCAGTCACACCAACGTCTCAAGTGCGTACCTTTCTCGTTGTGCGTGTTGATGATCCACTTAGTTTGTCGGTCCTGGCCCTGGGCAGTATGATCCTCATGACAAGGCATCCTCGCCAACTCAACGATCTCATCCGCTATCATCGTTTGCGTCGCAGAGTCAAAGGTCGCTCCATTTCGTGCCGCGCGAGTATGTAGCCCACGAAACCTACCGAGAAGGACCGTTCAGTCTTCCTGAAGTACAACAACCGAAAGGTAAACAGCACCATGCACCACGCCTACGACGACGGCACCGACGGCGTCAACCAGTACAACCAGAAGCCACAACTCCAGAGTTACCAAAGTCGCCTTCAGCGCCACTGCCGCTCAACGGAACTAAAAGCAACGCCCCTGCTTTCAGTTTTGCAACATCGTCTCGAGCCGACATCATCTCGGAAACAACTCCATCGACTGTGAGCCCAGCTACGTACAACGCTCGACCTCCTTGGGAGTTGGGGAGCGACATGGCATCTCCGAGAGTCATAGTCGGGTTCCACTCGTCAGTGGCAAGAGACCCAACGTGGATGGGCGACGTCCACGATCAAAGTGCGGCGGAGTTATACCGCCAGTGCGTCAAAGTGGTAAGAACATCCTGGATGCAAGATATCGTCACCTCGGAGCATTAGAAACCCAACAAGCTCAAGGAGAAACCTCGTCACCTATCGCGAGTTTCGCATCTGGCGTCAAGTTCCTCAGCTCCAGAGTTTGACGCTTTCCAATGGCTTCGAACGCACGAGGAGGACGGACCTCAGAGAGTTGAAGCCCTTCAAGCTCGAACTGCGGAATTGCTTGCCATCCAGACAGTCCCTGAGGAGAGGTCGTCCGATGAATCACATTCCATCGCCATCACATGCGTCTTACCGACGGGCTTTGCCATGACGTATCGTGTTTCACCATCTCGAACAGTGGCAAGTCTCAAGCACTTGATTGCCAAGAAAGTGTCGTCCACGCCATCCCGGCTGATGCGGCAATATGGCAACGAAATCTACCCCGAGATGCTGTCGCTCTACTTGCAGGGAAAACTTCTCGTCGATAGCCATGAGCTTGGTGTCTACGGCGTTGAAGAACGCAGTACGCTCATCTGCACGATTCAACCGTCTCGACATGCATCCAGTGTTTGAAACTGTTTGCACCCCAACAGTTTCACCGCCGACCATGGAAGTCACCGGGCGGCGTCTTGCTACGTACTTTGTCTTGCATCACATGCACGGCGCCATGCACGTTCGAATCCCCGAGACTGCATTCATCGACGACGAAGGCGTTATGGTCGACTGGTATTTTGTCTCCCAAACCGAGCAGGTATGGTTCAATCCCGCGCTGATATGACTGGCGCTTTTAAAGATCGTGTTGAAGAAGAACAAGGTGCAACACACCAATGTCATGCTCTTTGAACTACGCTTGCAAGTACGTCGTGGCTCTGCTGGATGCATCATCAAGCTCTGTGAAGGAACTCGCGACGGCAAGGCACACGAATGAGCTGGCTGTCCAATGGGAGAACCACGTTGCACTGTTGACGGAGACGCAACTTGACGAAATTGTCCGCATGCTCTGTATCCGTGAAGCCAACATGACCGCTGTGACCCCAAACTTGACCATCTCAAGGATTCTTGGCCGCTTTTGCCTCCAGGAATACTTGACGCCTCTCAACAACATGCGCTACATCGCGCACTTCACACAACCACGACATGTCGATGTCTTCCAGTGTCACTACCTCTCGTCGCTCGATCCGACACGGCTCGTGCGCGACCGATGTCCACTCGAGGTACGCTTTGAAGTGAACCACGATCGCAGTCACGCTGTTTTGGCAGATCGAATCCATCCTGAAGCAATGTGTTCACCAAGTTGTTGGTCATCTCCGGTCTCAGCGATGTGTGGCTGTGGAAGCAGCAACTCTGGAGTGGATCTTCATTGCACAACACGGGCGAGACGTGCCAGTATTGATCGGAGCACAGTCGATTCGAGCAGTAGAAGGCGTTGCTATGGACCCGAGGAGTGAGCCCTTTGTAAAACTACAGCGGGAGCGAGAAGATCTCCATTCGTCATCTCCCAAGCACAAATGGGCATCTCATGCCGCGCAACGGCAGGTGGACAAACTCGTCATTGCGACAAAGCCTCACTCTTTGCCAAGGTTTGCAGACAATGCCAGCAGCCAAGAGAGCTCGAGTTGAGCAAGGAACTCGTCAAGACACAGAAGTTGCTGCGAGAAGCGCTAGCACATGTACATATCTGACTCGACTCAAAAGGTTGACCTCCTCGTAGCTGCAGAAGACACAAGAGGAGCTTCAAGTCAGTCGAGCTGAAGGCGCTGCGCTCAAGAAGAAAGTCAACGTAAGCCTACTTGACAGCAAGGTAGTGGCTAACTTGGCAATACTGACAGGACTTGGACGTGACCGTGTGTGAGCTCCACAATCAGCTCAAGGCAAGCTGTCCCTCGGCTGGAACGTATTTCATCCCATCAACTTGTAGCGCGAAGGAGCAAATGCAAAATCAACGATTCAAATGCTGCAGCACCAAGTGGAAGCCCAAGTTGCTCAAGTCAAAGAGGCTCATGAGAGCGTCCTGGAACAGCAAGAACTCCGCCAAAATGTCGAAGAAGCATTATCCACGGTATGGAATCCATCTCGATGCGCATAGTCATACATCGCGTCTAGGCCCAACGTCAACTGACTCAAGCCAACAAGAGCGCCGAAGACAAAATGCACGCCATGCGAGATGAAATTGTTCGTTCCTTTCGTCGCTTTGATAGCTGGTTAACATCGCTTTGGTCCTTGTAGAAGCAGCTCGAGCATCAACTTGCCACGAAACAAACGCAGATGTGTACGCTCTCTACCCTTGCATTAAACGATCTAACTTGGACTTCTAGGCCTTCCTCTGGATCGCCAAGGAACCCGACGAGGTGCTCTCTCGTCGTCCTAGCATCGTCAACTCTTCCCATAACTATCATCCTGTCCAAAGTCGTCGGCAACTAGGCTCCACCACTCGCAAGAAGAATTCACTAAGTTGTCCAAACACGATACACACATCTGCATTACTCGTTGCATGAGACAACTTAATCGACGGTGACTGCCTTCGCCAAGTTGCGAGGAACGTCAGGGTTGATGCCGCGCTTGACCGCGAGTTCATACGCAATGAGTTGCAAAGGCACGCTCGCCAAGAGAGCAGTCATAGGGCCGTTGTTTGGAATCGGGATGATCGTATCGGCAATGCCTTGGCACATCGCCGGATTGTCCGTGATGACAATCGTGTAGGCGCCACGAGCACGCACTTCTTCAGCGGCAGTCTTCATCAAATGACCGTGTTCGTCATCCAAGACGACCAAGATGATGGGCGTAGGGCCGAATTGGCCTTCCTTGCCTTCGATCAAGGCAAATGGACCGTGCTTCAAAGCACCACCAGAGTAACCTTCAGCATGCAAGTAGGTAATTTCCTTGATCTTCAAAGCGCCTTCGTAAGCAATGGGCTCGCCGTAGCCCTTACCCAAGACGAACAAGTGTTCGCTTGGCATGAGCTTTTGAGCCACTTCAACGCATTGAGCACGCGTGCGAAGAGCCATACCAATCGTGATGGGAAGACGGTGGAGCGATTGGATCAATTCGTCCAACTTGGTTCGGTTGACAGCAGATTCAGGACGGTTTTGGGCAAACCAAGCAGCAATCAAACCGAGCACAGTGACTTGCGTGACGAAAGCCTTGGTACTGGCAACAGCGTTTTCGCGGCCAGCGTTGAGGTAGACACCGCAACGAGTCGTGCGAGCAATGAGCGACCCGACGGCGTTGACGACCGAGAAAGCGGGCATTTCTTGAGCACCTTGCAATTGCAAGACACGGTGGACATCCTTGGTTTCACCAGATTGTGAGACGACCAAAAGACCACCGTCGTGCTTGGGCAATCGTTCGTTCGTGCATTCACCAGCATCTTCAGCCGAGACGGAGTCGAAAGCACCGAGAGTTCGCATGATCTTGGCGCCGTACTTGCCGGCATTCAACGAGGTACCACAAGCCGAGATGAGCAAGTGCTTGATCTTGAGCATCTTTTCCTTTTCGGCTTCAAGACCACCCAAGTAGACGTGGTCGTCCGAAACACGGCCACCGTAGCCAAGAGCGGACGCGACAGCTTTGGGTTGCTCCATGATTTCGCGAATCGTCCAGTGAGGGAATGGAGCTGGCGACAAGCGAACCTTGACATCAGGGGCCGTGCCAAGGCGGCTTGTTGGGAATCGCTGCAAAGTCGTGAGGTCATCAGGATGCTGAGGGTTCAATTCAGCCGTATCAGCCTTGACCACAGCGACTTCACCGTCTTGGAGAGACAAGAATCGCTTCGTGTGGCGCGTGAACGCCGTTGTTTCGGACGCAATGTACATCGAGTTGGAGCCGTAACCGATGCAAAGAGGGGAGCCGTTGCGGGCAACAATGATTTTTCCAGGTTCATCACGGGCCATGACGCAGAGACCCCATGTACCTTCCAATCGATCGATGGCCAAGCGCGTGGCAGTTAAACAATCAGCACCTAGTCGTCAGAATTAATTCTCCGCCACGTCAACTGTCAATCTCACCTTCGTTCATGAGTTGACCAATTAATTGGGCAATGACTTCAGTATCAGTTTGAGAGGTGAACTTGACGCCAGCCTCCAAGAGCTCGTTCTTGATTTCATTGTAGTTGGTGATCGTGCCGTTGTGGGCGACGGCAACGCGCTTATTTTGATCCATGTGAGGGTGGGAGTTTTCGTCCGTTTTGCCACCGTGAGTCGCCCATCGGGTGTGCGCAATACCGACAGTGTTATGAGCATGTTGATCAATAGTTTGGCGCAACAAATTAATCGAATCGGCCGTGCCTTGGACAGAGGCAAATTTTGTCACAGTGATGGGAGTGCCATCATCGTGTTTGGCGGTAGCCATACCAGCTGAGTCATATCCACGGTTTTGGAGGATAGTCAAGCCTTCGAGCAAAAATGCATTGGCATCTTGGTGCTTGCTGACAACGCCAACAATGCCACAATTGTCAGTTTGAGTGGCACCAACGCCAGCCAAAACGAGCATCGCACCAAGACCATAACGCATCCAGTCGTTGTCACTCGCCGTTGGCAAGGCGCGTGTCGCCATGGGAGCAACGAGAGAGCGGTAACGTGTCAATGTAGCGAGGGACGATGGCGCACGGCCGCGGAGGATTCGGCTTACGTGGTACATGAGGACTCTTGGTGGCAAATCGAACTTTGAAACGTGAGGATGGGGGATGAAAAAAGTGAGATCTCGATGTAACTCCTCTCCGGATAATTTTTATCCGGGTGACTAAAAAGGCGTCAAATCTCCATTGTAATCTGAGACAGCTATAATTTAATGGCAAAAATTGGAAATATTCACTTGGATTTTGTATGATGTCGGGAAATCACAAAAAAAGGAGATGAAACAGAGATGACCAATTTGACTAAAGAAATGTATTGATATGCATTATGCATTTAATTTGTACGATAGATTTTGCATATATTTTGTGCTATAATTAAATGAGGCAAATTGAAATAAAATATCGTTACAATGGCGCACTTGAAAGGCACAGCCGGGAAATTTTATTTCCGACGAGTGTAACATCGGTCAAGCTGATGCCACGTGACCAACCAGATGAGACTTGTCAGACGAAATCCGCAAGGAGCAGCAGAGACTCCACGCAGACGTGGATACACCACGTGGCAAGATGAACACTCTGTCGCGACGTCAACTCACTCAACGAGTGCACGTCGCAAATGCTTGTCCGTGGATCATTCTGCTGCCCATTTGCCTCCATGTTGGTCATGCCCTCTGCTTTGAACGCGTGGCATGGAGAGCCCTGCAATGTCACGCAGCAGATTTGCATGTTGGCATGGCCAAATTTGCAAGAATTCAAAGAGGGGCTACGTGAATTTGGTGCAACATGGGAAATACATGCAAGCCTGTCGAAAGTGGGGGGGTGCTCAAAATATGCTGGGGGGATGAACAACCTATCCACCCCAGCACCATCATGATCAAAGTGTTGATATTATGGAGGATCAATCGTGTGTCGCGAGCAACATGATCGAGTGATGATTTCCACAGTATCCGACCATTGGATCCTCCTATGGAGGTTCGTACAGCGGCATACTTGACCCTTTTAACACACTTCAACTATCGCGTAGCTCAACTGTGCACACAAAGAGCATGACACGAACGAGATACGAAAGTGTTGCCATGTTACCGTAGGTAAGTGGATTGATGTAGCTAGAAGTCCAAGCAATTGGACACAGGTCTCATCGAATCTGTCTTCTTTCAGCCTTGAGCTTGATTTCCAGAAGTACTTGTATGGCTATCTGGTGGTACCTAACTACTTCAAGCTTGATTAGGATGCAGTTTCGTTCCAGAATATATCCTCGGAGAGAACAAGATTCAGTGTCCACATCAGTGTCGACGTCGGATGTCAAGAGCGATCTCTAACTTCAAACTTAAATATATTTCATCCAACGAGCTTCTTGCTCCTTTCGATTCGAATGCCACCGTGTCGTTTACACAATCCTTTTGCCTGAGAAGAGTTCTTGCATCCATCAACAGAACACCGCCGACCTAGAGACATCGTGTTGGAATTTCCAGGTAAAAATATGTCACTCTTACCTCCACCATGTTTGATGCAGAAACCGCCGCCTTGATCGCTTCGGGTACACTCTGGAATACCACAGCGTTTGCCGCCACCATGGCGCTTGCACAAACCCTTGGATCGAGCACCTTTGGTGCAGCGGGGGAATGTGCAAATGATGACGTCGCTCCCCTTTTTGTGCATCTTTGAAGCCCATTTTCGTCGTTCGGCACCATCAGCGGGGCCTTCGTCCAATTTTTCTTTGAAGTGAATGGCGCACAGTCCTCGAGATACGTGTGTCGCGGCTTCATTACACGCTGGAACCTGGCAAAAGACATGCATTTGGCGTTGACGTGCTCGGTTGCTCTTCGCCAGGCCAGACTCGTCAAGAGTCGATTCTTCGCTCAATAAATACGCCGAACGCTGCTGCGACGACGGCGTGTTGGAGTCATATGGATTCTCGTTAGTACTGTCGCCTATGCTCGAGTCTTCGTTCGATTCAGCGGATGGCAGAGGACAGATTGAACCATTTGCGGGATCGATATTCTCAGCTTGGAGTTTTGGATCGCCTGAGGTGGCATAAGGTCTATTTAGTTTTCGTTTGGCTTTCGGTGCAATAGGCAGGACCCGCCGAGGGTTCCAGAATATTGGAGTAGTCGTGGGTGGGTTTGGAATTGCAGATTCGTTTGAACATTCTCGCGTGTCACCTTTCAAAATCAGCATGCTTAGAGCAACGGTATGAATGTCTGATGAGTTGTCTGGAGAAGTATTGACAGCGGAAGCAGCATCTTGGGCATTTGCCTTCTTCATATCATCCACTGGAGCCAGGACCTCCATCTGTGCGCCGCCAGTCATGCTTTGTCTGGGAATGTATCGTTGTATCTTTTCTGCGAGAAAGTACATTCGTACATTCAACGTACAACAAATGTATGACATTGTACATTGAACATGAATATATAAAATTCAAGACATACTTTGCAAGTGTGTAATGTTGTACATAATCAAACGCATCTCCTGTACCATTAAGCAGGATCTTTGTATACTATACAAACACATGGTTGTTTTGGAGCGATGGCCTTTTTTCCGTTCTGGGACATTGGTGTAACGAACACACCTCGAAATCTTCACCTCGAGGCTCACAAAAGAATTGTTGTAGCTGCTGCCATACAGCGTAGAACTGACAAAATTACAACGTGAGAGAATATAGGATCGATTTCACCGTCAGAGCAATTGAACAGGCAAGACATATTGATGATTTTTGTACTTCCTGTCGATTGGATTGATGAACATCAAGCGCCGATTAATTTGATCAGCATCGTTTCTGTCTTGATTGTGGTCGCTTTTTATAGCAGCGTAAGCCACATTGGCCAGTGTTGTCTATTCTTATCGCCTGAGAGGCAAAATATCATCAGGATTGTTGCAGTAGAAGAATGCATGGAAAGCATTGTATGACTCACACCAAGAGCTCACATGATTGTTATTTTTATAGCTAACGAAATGGGAACTGCGAATCGCAACGACTGCACTTCGCTTAGGTTTTGTGAAATTGTGAATGTGAAAGAAAGATAGAAATCCAGCTCTGCCACTGCAAGCACGTGCTTTAGTCTCAATCTGCAGGTCACATAATAGAACTCCGAAAACATACACAAACCTCCAGTTGACAATTGCCGGCGAGTCTTTGACGACTTCCGGCCACCTCGTTTAACAATGAGAAAGACATTTGAAAAACGATATTCACCTCCATGGGTCTTGCACAACCCCCGAGACTGTGAGGAGTTCTTACACCCACTAACCATGCAGCGTTTCCCTACAAGTGGGAAGTCCATTTCGCTCAACGCATTCGTACCTCCGCCGTGTTTGATACAATATCCACCGCCTTGGTCACTTCGAGTGCATTCGGGTATGGAGCACCTCTTTCCACCACCATGACGCTTGCACAACCCTTTTGAACGAGATGACTTGTCACAACCAGGCATTTGGCACGGCTTGACGTATACACCACTCCTCTTTTTTAATGGCTTTGACTCGTTTGTCTGCATCAATTTCGCTGTATCAGAACGAGTTCTGTTTTTGCCTTTTGACTTCATCTTTCTTCTTCGAGGCACTTCAGGTGACGGCTCCTCAAAATCTTCATCGAACTTGAAGGTACACATAGTGATAAATATTGTCGACAGATAAGGCTGGTTATTTTCATACGTGTTCCTCTCCGATCTCGGTTTGTTTCACCTTCGCCTTACGAAAGAGAGACACGCGAAGGGGTGGTGGAGCTTTGGCTGTTGGTTTCGATTCCTCATCGTGATCAATGCTGTGGGAAACCTTTTCATACGATGAGGAAGTTTTACCACAGATTGTAGAGCATACCGTGTCATAAATACGGGACGAGCTGTCACTGTCAGTTCCTTGAGAACTCCAGCCTGTCCGCGAAGGAAGCGATAGACAGAAGGTTGGCCCGTTCTTGACTGTATTCTTTTGCTGTGAAAGTGAAAATCCATTGCAATCAGAAGATTGGCTCATCAAAAGACTTGATTGACTCAACTGCAGCTCAAATATCTGGCCTTGACTGTTCCCTATCGCGTCAGGACGAATCTCCACTGAGTATTCTTTGTCTGATGTGAGTGACGAGACTTCGGCTAGCTGTCCAATGTCTTCCCATGCGTCTGTCCACGGTGTCTCCTCCCTGTAGTTAGAGAACGGGGAAACATAATCATTTGACGCGGGCATAGCTTGGTGCATGGAATCAATGCTTCTTCGACCTGGAAATTTGAAAATGATGACTTTCGCGCGCTTTTTACTCGAGAAAGTACAATTTTCCACCAACGCTTATTCGGAATTGTGCTAAAGAATCCGGATAATTCACCGCCAAACAGTTTCAGATCGAAACTTCTTCAAGAGAGGCGGCTCCCCATCGACGCTGCAGCGAATGGCTGCTCTCTGGACTTGCTTTCTTCTTCTGTTGTCGAGCCTTTGTGTGGAGTGCCAAACATCGACATTTGGTTTCAACGGTGGGTATACCTCTGTCAACAATCCATACGAAGTCACTTGTACAACTGGAGTTTGTGGTCAGAAAAATGTTGCACTCTCTATTACTCGAACAGGATCTTCTTTGACGAAACTTGAAAGCGTATCCGTGTCCACCCGGGGATACAGTATGCTTGCGAGATCAGCCAACGCAACGATTGATTATACGGCGCTCTCTAACTCCGTTGTTGTCTTCAATCCTGGGGATACTATCCAAACTATCACAGTGTCCGTCTCAACCTCGGGAGTGTATCCTCAAACGTACTATTTTGAAGTGTTCTTGAATACGTCGACTGCTGGAACTGTAATTGACACGACGCGTGCGAGCACTTTTGTGTCGATCCTCGGCTCTGTCGGCATGTTTTCGTTTGGAAGTAGCAATTTCACGTTTCTCGAGACTGCTGGCACGGTCAACATTCCAATTACTCGTACAAATGGATCTTGTGGCAATGTTACTCTAACTTATGGCTTGGACAATCAAACTCCCTCGACAGCAATCCTTGGGACAAACTTTGTCTTGGTGACACCAACGGTAACCTTTCTCGATGGCCAAACTCAAGCCAACTTGACCATCACAATCATCCACACCGCTGTGTATGAATTCTACAGTCTCTACTTCATCTTGAATCTCCAGGCTCCAGTAAGCAGAGGACAGCTTGGCGCTGTACAATCCACTCGAATCTTCATAGCTGACGATGGTGATGCTGGAGTCTTTGTATTTGCAACGCCATTTACCTACTGCCGAGAAGACAACGGAACTGCCATTGTGTGGATCAACCGCACACTTGGTACATCCACATCCGTCGTGGCGCCGGTCTTGTTGACTGTCGAAACCATTTTCGCTGGTGGAAATGCAACTGAAGGTGGCAGTCGAGCGTTTGATTATTCGCAATCGAAGCAAGTGTTGAGTTGGGCAGATGGCGAAACATCCAAATCGTTCAGTGTTACTTTATTCAACAACGCTGTCTACGAACCGCGAGTGAAGACAATCGCGATTGGTCTCACAGCAGTCTCAGGAGGCGCCTCAATTCTATCGACGAGCAATACGACACTTGTGTACATTGTCGATGACCGCGATGCTGGCACGTTTAGCTTTCAGACCTCCAATTACTCTGTATTCGAAAACGCTTCGTCCGTCACTGTGCTTCTGCAGCGAACTGGGGAGCCCGATCCAACAGGTCAGTACGAATTGTTGCCAACAAGCATCATGACCGTCTAGGAATTAATACATATGCGAACGGAAGTGTGTCTGTAGATATTTCAACATTCAATGACGATGTATTACCTGGACTGACGCTAAAGAATCCATCGTACGACTTCGGTGTGGTAGCAAACCTTCGTTGTACTCATGTCAGTCCTTGCTCTGCGGTTCCTGGCCAACATTATACTGCGATACCAACAACAACTCTCTCATTTGCTCCAGGGGAGACAGCAAAGAACATCACGATACCAATCGTACGTTGCCAGCCAAGCTGACTTTTATCTCACATTTTTCACAGCTCAACAATGATTTATTCGAGGCACCCAGCAGAGTTTTCAAGATTGCCCTGAGCAATGTGCGAGGGGGCGCATTCATCGGTCTCGATTTTGAATACCCAACGGGATGGGATCCATCAATCATGCTTCCACTTGATCCAGCCCCTCAAAATGTTCCAAACTATATCAGCACAATCGTGACTATTCTGGACGACGGAGATGCTGCTGTGCTTCTGGGAAAAGCAAGTCTGTCTACATCTGAACTTGGCCAGAGAGACACATACTCCATCGTTCTTAATGCCGCTCCGACTAGTAGCGTGACGATTTCCATGACATTGGACAGTGCACAAACAGTTGTGTCAGTCAGCCAAGTGGTCTTTACGCCAAGCAACTGGAATATCTTGCAATTTGTTACCGTGTCTGCTGCTGACGACAATACCACGCAAGGAATACATGGTGCTCATATCACACACTCCGCAGCCAGCACAGATAGTCGATACAATGGCCCCATTCGAAGCAGTGCTGGTGGGTCTGGCGTCGTTTTCAGTCGCGCAGTCTACACTGCGGTTTCTAGCGATTACAATCAAGGCAACGAGCTCCATGCTTTTCCATGGAATTCGTCGCGCTTTGGTGTTCAAACGGCTCCTTCCTCTCCGATCGTCAACAGCTTTATCCTTGACAACGATTTTGCGAGCATTCGGGTCCTTCCTGAAAAGGTAGAGCCTCTTGTCAGCTCAAGTGTTGATAGAAATTAGGTTCGACACGTCCTAGACGCCCCAAGGAATTTCGTCTGTGCAAGAGCCTCTGGACGCGCCGCGACGGTAACAATAGCACTCTCGAGCCAACCCACCAGCAGTGTTCAAGTTTCATTGATGTCTTCTTCCTCCACCGTCGTGCTGTCGCCTTCCCTTGTAACCGTCACACCTTCCCAGTGGTCCTCTGGTGTTATCGTCAATGTGACTTATGCCGGCACGGCAACACCAGTCACTCGACTACAAGTGCAGCTTGCTAGCTCCAGCCTAGATGCATTCTTTGATGGCAAAACCACGACATTCTACGTGGAAGGCTACGCTGCTGCCAGCGTTATTCTCGATCAAACTCAAATCCAATATGCAGAGAACGGCAATGTACGCTACTCCAACTACTCGATTGGTGTCTCCAGTGAGCCTGTGCACTGGGAAATTCCCTCAAGCAACTCAACTCCGCATACGTATCGTGTAATGCCTTCAGACGACATCAGTGTCGCATCAAACGGCACAGTCACAAACAACCAAGTACTCTATGTCGCATCGAATGGATCCGAGAGCTCAAGTTCATCAAGTGTGCAATTGGTGGCACTCATGCGTTTTCCACGAAGCCAAACGATGGTCAACACTGGAAGTAACAGAGTGGGTTTGGCGAATTTACGTTTATTCCGCCTCGACGGTGGTGATAATCAAGGTCTTGGTGGAATTGAGCTTGGTGTCATTGTGTCATCTGCCTTATGGAGTGAAGCCTCGTGCCTGAATGCATCATGTGTTGCGAATGTCCTTCCAAATATTCCGTTTGGAAAAGCTGCTGCAAATCGTTCTTTGTTAGTTGGCACCTCGGTCATTTCCCCAACTGGAGCATTCAACTCATCACAGAATGTGTACGTGTCTGCGTCAGGATGGGTTAATATCGACGTGACTGCGGCATGGAATGCTGCGGCGAACGATACTGACATCACATTTATCCTCTACGCCCTTCGGCAGACTACTTTTGTCTACAACGACAACGACGAGATGCATTTTGCATCGAAAGAACACCCGATGACAAATTTGCAACCCCATATTCGATTGACATCTTCTGGCTTTGTCAATTTGGCCCAAGCAGGAACTGCATCACAAAGCTCCGGTGGTGCAGACGCTGGCTTAGTCCTCGCAAGCGGAGGAGGCTCAACCATGCTCAGTGGCCAAGGCGCATGGTGGCAAGTTGACTGGGGCATCTCTCGGCTCATCGAATCCGTCGTTATCCAGCTTGTTGTACCAACACCCCAATCTTTCAGCCTTGTAGTGGCATTGGATTCACTGTCCAAATCATTCCAAGTGTCAACGACGACCTCGACGCAATCCATTCAGCTCATCTGGCACGTCTATGGACAAAGCGGCAATGTCAACTCGAACTTTGTTTTTTCGCCATCCCTTGACACTGCCGTCGAAGCGAAAACGTGTCGTCTATCGAGTAACAACGCTACATTTAATCTCCAGTCCGTTCAAGTATTTCAAGTCCCAATGGCAGCAACGCGAGTTTTACTCGGTGGATATTTACCATCGCCCAGTGTCCTCTCTCACGACGTCAACGAACTTCAGCTCTCCATCGACGATCCCATCATAGCCGACACAAATCAATGCAATGCCAACGCAATCTGCCGAACGGAAGTCATGTTTACCTCTGGCAATTGGTTCCAACGACAAGCCATTCACGTCGCTATTGCAAACAACGACGTCGCCACAGGCACGCGAATCGCCGGCATCTCGCATACCTCTCAGAGCACAGACACAGATTTCAACAGCTCTTTCGTTGGTCTTTGCACGTCAGCCACCTGCTCGTCGCCTCTCCAAATGACACTCCCTGTTTCTATCCAAGATGATGATGAGGCTGGTGTTGTTATGTCCACAGATACGATAAATCTCGTTGAAGGTGCTGCAAACTTCCCTGGTGCTCCCGTCTTTGTTGAAACAAAGCAGTGGAAGCCACTGAAATCCCCGACCTGCAGCCCCAACGCAAATTTATCCTGTGCGAGTGTTTTTTCTGGCCAGCCATACACAGCATGCTTTACGTCTTCAGCGTCGCTCTTTTCAAATGGGTCTTCCTGGCTTGCTGTGCGTATTCCTGTCCAACCACCATCGTATTTACTCCGAGAACTCCGCGTCCAGCTTCCTGCATTGACCGTACGTGCGCTGAAAATGATGACAGTGTGGACGAGCAATCAGCTTCTGCTCAATCCAACGGCGTGGCAAAAACTCGAAACACAAACGATATTATTTGGCTCGACGACTGTTGTTTTTCGTCAAGTCACGGGAGCTACAAACTTTATCCTAATTCAAATTGAAGCCTCCTATGACGAATCGACCAACTGCGTTGACATTGGCGCAATGGAGCTGTGGGGCGATGTGCCCTTGGCGCCAGGAGCACCAGTCTCCCTGACCCGGCTATCAAAGACCCATAAACCTGGCACGTCAGCTTCCATCTCAGTTCGACTCCTCAGTGAGCCGCTCTCTGAAGTAATTGTCACCCCGCTAGCAAGTTCACCGCATGTCATCGGCTACAATCGACAAAACTTAACCCAGAATGCCCTCTCGGTAGCCAATGCTGTCGGTGGTTCCTACGGCTATGCATCAAACTCAGCCAACCTGCCCACGGCTCTACGTTTCAACGCGAGGTACGCGTCATGAGTGCCAGATATTTTCTAAACGAATTGTAGTAATTGGAACCAAAGCCAAGTGCTAGAGCTCAGTGCTGTGGACGACAACATTTTTAAAGGCAATCGCTCTGCAAGTATTAGCTACACGACATCATGCCAAGACTCAGCAGCTACGTTTCCCCAATCGACTGTGTCGCCTTCACTTGTCACGCTGACATCCACACCTCTGCCGGCTGTGAACAAATACAGCCAGACGCAATTTGTGATTGCCGACACAACAGCGAGGGACTCCACGTGGCCATTCCACGTCACGCGGTCCAAGTCTCCATCAACAGGGTCGATCCTTCTCTCGGCCTCCATAATCGAGGACGACATACCAGGCATCACAGTCTCGCCAGCTCCACTAATTGTCGTTGAAAACTCATCACAACCTTTCAACTTTTCAGTCGTGTTGGATTCCCAGCCTACGACCGTCGTCACAATCTCAATGGCAGTCGTGACATTGAACACCGCTGCCCAGACGTCGCTCGTCACAATTCAGCCCACGTCACTCTCGTTCGCACCTGAAGCTTGGTTCACCCCTCAGTACGTTACTGTGGTAGCTCCTTACGTCGCAGGCTTTGAAGGAAATGAATCGTCCACTGTGTCTTACTGCCCCACCGTGCCGAAGAAGCGCTCGGAGCTGATGGTGCAAGCAACGACAAGAAGCACAGATCTATCCTATCAAGCGATTCCCATCAGCACGAATGATCCCTCGTCGATCTCGTTCAAAGTCCAAGGCATTCCGTTGGTCGTCAAAGACATCGACACTGGTTGCGCGAACTCGTACGAATATTCTTGTGCATTCAACCAGCCTTGTGTCAACGATGCTGTCTTTGGCAATCGCTGCAATGTACGAAAGATCTTTGATTACCACCTCATGAGCATATTGTAGTGTGGCGGCATCTACGGCATGCGAGATTGTGCTAGCTCGTGCTCATCGGCCTCCGATTGCTCCTTTTCGAGACTTCAGATTGTCGTGACGTGCAGCAGCTTGTTCTCCTCATCGGCAGCATGTTCTTCGACGTTTGTGCCGTACAATTTTGTGTCGCAGGTTCACGTAATGCTCCAATCTGTCACATTTACAGGTGCTGACGGCATTTTCTACGACAAGCAAACGCGCCAGCCCTTCGATTCCAGTATTTATCTTGTCAGTACAGTGCCCACGACAAATCCAGACACTGGTGCCCCCTCCATGCAACTTGTCGTGGACGTGGCCGACACTTCACCGTTCCTAGCTGCCAGCAAGCTTCAAGCTCTCTTTCGCAATGGATTCATGACTGATGGTCCACTCTATGCTACATCTTTACAACTGGTGCCAGTCATGCCAAATTCAGCCAGCTCGTCGATCGTGCTGTGGGCCTTTGTCGGGTTGATAAGCGTCGGTGTAGCCGCTGTTGGACTCAAGTTTGTGCGTCCTCGATGGCGGCACATCGAGCAAAACAAGCCAGTAGCACCAAACACTTTTCAAGACCCAAACGAGCTCATCAGCGCGACGATGCCAATCACAATGTAGCCAACGACGTTGTATATACAACAACTTATTCCAGATCTGCCAAGATGTCTTCCACAAGCGTCACAAAGAGAGGTGCGACGACTTCGTGGTCTTCGTCGGTAGCGTCTGGAGCATACATTTTACACAGGGCTACGAGTGCCCCATCTGGACGCGAAATCGACAATTCGACAAAAAACAACCACGGGCGTTTAGTCTAGATAACAAATTGTAAACTTCACGGGGGGGCTAAATGGAGCGTACCCATTCTGCGTAAAAGAAGAACTTGTCTTCGTTGTCCATGGATCCACTGGCTAAACAGAAGAGTCGCTTGGCTTGGAACTGCGAGATGACGCTGTCAATGCCCGATACATCGCGTTCGTCAGGATCCTCCAGCTCAGAGCTACAGAAAAGTCAGATAGCGTAGACACAAGGAAGCAATACATTGACGTGGCATCCAACCACAGGGCTTCAAAGGAGGCAATATCCAAGTCTGGATGGCTGGAGAGCGTGGCTGCAAACGACCCGTCTTCTGGAACTGCTGGCTCTGCCGACACTGCAACTGGTTCCGGCACTGACAATTGTACTTGAGCCAAAGTTGCCAGACGAGGGTGGTCGACGATAAAGCATGGCTCCAAGCATTCTTTGAAGAGCTTGATAAATAACAAGTGGCCATCGTCGTAAAGCAAGCCCAATTCAATCCATTTGAACGTCGCGGAGAGCTCACGCATGCTCTCAATGACTTGGATTTCCGCCATGAAAATTGTTCCATTCGATGCCTTCACCATTGTGATTCAAATGTGTTTCCTGGGGCTGCTGTACCTGCTCTGCGTAGTAGTAGAACTTATGCACGCCACCGACTTTGCCGCTTGCTAAAATCTTTACATGCGAGTACAAGGCTAAGCACCGTTCCATCAAATCTGTGTTGAAATATGACACGACTTCGACCGTCCACTCTTCCCTACAGAGTCTATGAAACCACTGCAGCAAGAATTCCAAGCTTACGATGACTTTGCGCTTTGCCACAAGTTTTCAAAGTCTTCTGGGTCCAATGAGGGGTCAATGAGAAAGCTCGAAGACGCGAGTGGGGGTTCGCTGGATGCCTGGGATTTTTCTTCCTCTGAATTACTCTTTGACATGAAGCCAAAGGCTGACGAAGTGGCTGGCTCTGCGCTTTGCGCTCCAATGAAGCTAAAGCTTGAGCTTGGAGGCTCACTGTGGCCATTGTCGTTTTCTTTTTCTTCCTCGTCATCCACGACAGTCGACGTGCCATTGATTGCCGAGGCAAATAGTCGCTTGCCCTCGTCGCTAAGCACACGCTCGCGTGACTTGACTTCGCTCGACTGTGTTGGCGGCATAGGTGGAACGTATGGTACGACTGGTGGGGCGTAGGCTTCGACTGCTGGAGGCGCGTACGAGCTTTCGCCCTCGGGCTCCTCTTGCTCACTCTCTGTGGGTGTCTTTGGGGCATTTTCAATGCGCGCTTCAGCAATTGTTTTAAGGATCTACCGGTCAATAAGTTAATCCAGAACCCTCCAAGCTCTAGTGCATACCTTTCGAGCTTCTAAGTTGGTCTGGGAGACTTGAACAATCGTTCCAAGGTTGTTTTCAAATTCCTGGACAGCAATTTTTTCATGGAGAAGTGCCAAGACAATATGATGTGCGCTCGCATAGCTTTGACGAACTTTCTCAACCAAGAGAATCGCAATCTCCTACAACATTTTAGCTCCACGGAGATGGCAAGGGCGTACTTCCAGTTGCTCGTCGTCGAGCTCTGACACCTGATCAATAAATTCCTTCACACGGTCTTCGCGGTAGCTGCCACTGCAAATTTTCGCCACCATCTTGGTCGTGAGATCGCTGCATTTCCTAGCTGGAGATGTCCTTCGCAGGATCAACGTATGGCTAAAGAGCGACGACAAGCTTAATCTCGGCCAGGTACGCTTTAGAGCTTGACTTGGTCCGTTTTGATCTGCACCTTTGAGAACGTATGTCCGGCAGCTTTGGCCAAAGGTGACAATGTCGCCTTCGTGGAGCAAAAATGGATCGTGCGGTGGAATCTTCGTTTTGCCTACGAAAGTCCCATGGCGTGACATCAGATCGACGAGCTAAAGGTGAAAGTGAACATCTACAAGATTGCGTTCGCCACGTACGTAGACGCCGCCTTTTGCACAATGGATGACGGCTGCATGTTTGCGCGAAATACTTGGGTTGGCCAAGACAAAATCGCTGCCATCTTGCTCGCGTCCAAAGATGCTCATAAGCTTCTTGCCTAGCTCGCACACGCCACAGCTCTTCGACACACGCATAACTTCAAATCGCACGGCCGAACTTGCTTCGATCGGCATGACAATCCTTCAGACAGTCGTTATTCTGTGTAAATAGAGCGGCACATACCAGTTCGGAGGCTGAAACGTTGTGGCGTACGTAGTCACAGTACTTCCATTCGCTTTGGCAGTCGCAGCGGCCTGCGAGAAGTCATCATTCATCGACAGCTCCGATTGCAGCGCCATCGCCAGCTTGTTTCAACCAAATTCGGAGCCAGCTTTCCACTGAATGAAGAAGCGCTCTGCCAAACAAAGTCCTAATTGGGCTCAAATTAAGCTGAAATTAGGATATTACATAAAAAAGACATTACAAAGACGAGACAGGAGGATGGAAGCTCTCTCGGTGGAGCTTCTCTCGACTGCCGCATCTCTCTTCCAGGAAGACGGCGCTTGATAGCTATTCCAGGAAATGGAAGACATATGCATCTACGGAGATAATAGTGCCGAAGGCGTAGAAGCTGGCTTTGAAACGACGGCATGATCGTATGATGTCATTTGAGCGACGACATAGGCAAGCCGCGAGATAGATATCGCCATAGCCTGTGCCTTGCTAGAGGTGCGATGGGATGCTATGAGTCACTAAACGTGAAGACTGTATGCTTAATTGCAGGACGTGATGATTGCTTATGACCTTGTTGGTCTCGTAGACACGAAGAAGTGACAGTCACTAAGATCAACCTGCCTGACAACACACAAAACTTTCAGAGGAGTGCAGCGGTAATGGAAGGGCAGTCCAAGAACGTAGATCCCAGAATGTGTAGAGTGGTGTTATGAAGCGCTTGCCTTGCAGATATCTACGCGGTATCGAGATGAACCATCGACAGCAATAAGGTCGAGCGGTGGATCGACAGGCATGGGAAATGTCCGAATCAAACGACAAGTAAGGGGCCAAAAGAAGATATTCATTGCATCGTGTCATGGAGTAGTCCTCATGTTCCGGGTGACTATGATGCGAAGTCTTTGGTCCACTTTCGTGCTGTTTCGTTGAACAATTCACGGTTGCCGTGGAGTTGTTTTGCGATCTCTGGCTCCAACGGATTGTCTGCGTCAGGCTGCTCTAACATCTGCTTCAGTGCGGTCAAACAATGCAACACGTTCAACGTGGGGGCCCAGCTCTACATAACACATCGTTAGATTCCTGGTCTTTGTTTGGGGGTCGGAGACATACTTCATTGATAATATCGGCACAAATTTCACCCGTTTGAGATTTCACATTAGGATGGTATACCCGCGTCAAGAACTTCACCTAGAGAGCAAGATCATGCATCACTTGAGCAGATCGGGGATGATATTCAACCTTGGGAGCTTTGAATGGATACTCCGCGGGAAAGACCAAGTCGATGCTAAAAACACCACCAGCGTAGGGTGTGTTTTCCTATGAGACGAATGAGACTCTACAGACAATCGCAGGTAAAGGAACTTACAGGTCCGACAACCATGGCATTCCAATGGAGCAAGTCCTCATCGACAGGGCCAACAGTGCACCATTCCGGAGAGTTCTTGTTAAATTCCGCAAGTTCCTGCAAGGAATAAGCACTCGCTCTGCAATAACCGCGCCCCATAGCACAAACACCAATATAAAGGCGGCAAGGAGCGCGGCGACATTAATTTCGCGTACCTTTGCCAAGCGTCGAGCCATCTTCTCGTTCTTCGTCGATCAGCGCGAATTAGCTTCTGACGGTCGAGCCGTTTCTTGCCTTAATTAGAACTTCTGATTTTTAATTGGCTAAAATTAGTTTGATACTGTAATTCGATTGGCTAATTGAAAAGAAGCCTGTTCAAACCGAACTTTCCATTTTCCGATTGGGTGAATATTCTAGATCTGGGGAATTTACCCAAATGTTGATGTTAATAATGTGTCAAATAATCATGATCGAATGTCATTCTTTCTCTCTCGTAACGACAGCGTAACCGAGAAACGATGGTAAACATACACACTCTTCCGATCCTTTCAACTCCACCATATTCCTGCCATCCTTTTCTCGAACGCTGGACAACCTGTGGCTGCAGACGCGCATCCTAGATCTGAGTGATGGTGAATAAATTCACAGCTGTCATTTCAATTTAAAATTTCCCCTACGAATATATGCATGGTTGTATACAGTTGAAAGGGTAAATTCGGAAATTGTTGGGAAACTTGATTTTTACAGCAAATTTGCCAATGAGGAATGTTCCCAATGAGTGGAAAGCATCTGGCTGAAGCGACGTGACCACCACCGGACGAGCGATTGACCGATCGGCCGTCGGATCGCCGCGAGTGACGATCGAGCAGCGAATGGTGGTTTAAATACAGAGTTCATTGACAGACAGTATCGTACTCTTCTATGGGTCTACTACGAGGGGTCGCTACTTGACTTTGCCTTGTGATCGTATCGGAGGCTGGGTCTCGCCAGTCGCTTTGGTTGTGTCGTCGTGACACGATCGCCAGTTCTCTTGATCAATTTCCGACGCGACCGACATGACAAAGTCCCCGATTGTAAACTGGACAACGCCAGTCTCTTGCTTGGGTTGTTCGACGTCATAGAATAGTACATACGGTTGATAATGATTCTACAGGCAGTCATGAGTCATTCTTGCGAGCTGGAATAACACAATTACCTCCAAGCACGCCTTTTGTACATCCCCCCATTGCGAGCCCACTCGCTTCACGACAGTATCGTTGAAGCTGAGCCATTCCTGTGTCGCTGCCTTGTAAATAAAAGCCATGTAGTGGTGGCCAAAGAAACAATACATGCCCATCAACCGAGCATCCCCTTGGCCAGCGCTGAGCAAATTTTCAGCCACCATGTTTGGAAATACCCTATGATCGAGATGAGTTGACAGCCCAACGTTAGCTTTTCATACCGGCCCAAGTTGATTGTTGGGTCAATTGAGGAGACAATCAGCTTCAGAGTTGCCATGTGCGCTGGGTTATTCTTCCAAGTGAGTCCCAAAGTGAACATGCGCGGGACTTGCTTGAGCTGCAAGCTCGACTCGTAGACCTTGTCATGACGACAGCCAGAGCACTTCTTCGAGCTGCCAGCTACAGCCCAAACAGCACTCAACAAGGTTTCAAAGCTCTTGGACGTCTTCGGCTTTTTGGCCAGTTCTTCCTTGATCGCTTCAGTTGCCACATGGAGGACCATGGCATCGTACGGCTGAGTTTCCATTTTCATTCCACATTGCCGGCAAGACGCTTCCTCGCCAACGTAAAGCCCAAAGACATCATGTACAAGACAATTGCAAGGCGTACTGGCAGTTGTCAAAGCTTCATGAAGAGATCGGACAATCGTCTCATGTGCTTCAGCAGCGTCGTCCATGGAGCCAGCCTTATAGCGCTCTTCAGCAGTCGGAAGAGGCGACGTTGAGATGGCACTGAGGACCTTGCGAAGGGATTCGGAGGACACAGGTGACATATCTCCACTTTCAGCAAGGAGAGAGAAGACGGAAGTTAGAGCACAATACACGCAACGTCCGTCGCCAGCACACGTATGCTTGTCCACTTTGGCGAGCGAATCTTGGAAAGTCTAGAATCAAGTTGACATTCATGCAACTAAAGGATGGATCCTACCTCGAGATGATACAAAGCCTGCACGACAACATTGAGAAAGCAATTATTTTCGCCTGTGTCATTGCGAAGACCTTTTTCCGATACCGGTGCTGAATTGTCAACCACTGAAGAAGTAAATGGCGTGGAAGCGGCTTGGGATTGTTTGTTGCGCTTCTTCTTCTTACCCTTAACAGCTGCTGTTGAGTCTGTAAGCGACGGTTTATGCACTGACGACGAAGCAGACGAGGTCGGTGGGGGCAAATCGGCAATCGCCAACGTTTCGATAGCTGTTTCAATCGCAAGGTTGTCAGTTGTCGTTGTCGCGCTCCTCATAGCGTTGTCAGTTGACTGCTCTTCGTCTTTAGATTCCGAAGGATTGACGCTCGCAGCATCCGAGGTTGCAACACTCTGAATCGAAGAACTTCTGCTGGTTGGTTCAGTCGCTGGAGGGGGATATTGAGCAGCATGGACTTCACGGACTTGGGCAGAGTACGGATTGTTGTAGTAGTTGCCTTGCTGTTGTTGGTTAGGATGTTGTTGGTATGAGTATTGCCTTCCTTGGCCATTGTCTGGAGTAGCGGCATTACCTACATGGAAATGGTTCATGATTCAGAAGTATATATTTTGTACCTGGATAGGCATAGTTGTTGTAGCCATCATACTGTACTGGTTGACCATAGTATGGAGCAGAACCGGTATAAACTTGTTGAGATGAATGGTAACGATCAGTAGGAGTGGCATTGGGGTATTCATAGGAAGGATCACTTTGAGGAGCGACACCAGTGGAAGGAACGGATTTTGAAGCAGCGGGGGAATTCGACGACGGTGGAGGAGCATTCGGGTCGTAGACGTAATTGGGTTGTGGGATCGGAGGGTAATAATAAGCGTTTGGATCAAGAGGGTACGCTTGTTGTGGAGGCATTTTGTAGTGTGGGACGGGCATCATGTGCATGGGCACACCTTGTTGATACATCAGATTCGGATCGGGGTACATGCCATGGACAAATAAACAGTCGTCGCCCTTTTGGCAATGACCATTCAGCCAATATTTGCACACGCGGGGTTGATGCTTAGTGTATCCGTGATGGCTATGCGCACGCTTCGTAGGACAGATAGGAGCGATATGTCCTTTTTCGCCACATCGATGGCATTTGATACCTTCCATGTTGTTATTGCCCGAGTGATGCGTTGGAGGTTGAGTGTAATGGTGCGGAGTACGGTGGTAGGTTGGCGTATCTTGATGATTGTTTTCATTGCCATCAGTGGGTTTGACATAATTACTCCCGTTGCTGGCTGGCGAGGGGCTGGTCGGTGGAAGGGGCGGCAACGGAGGGTTGATTATGTGCGGGTTATAGTATCGACCGTTCATATGCATCATCGCGGCAGCGGGATTGTACGGCGACTGCATGCTTGGGTTGTACATATTGTGGTAAAACGGTCCTACAGGTCCTTTCACCGGTTTGGCATGTCCACCATTTGGCGTATTGTGGCGAGGCGAATGGTATTTCTCGTCCGATTGGTAATATCCATTCACGGCCGCCGGATTCGACGACGCGCCATGGTAATACGTAGATGGCTTGGACGTGTGCTTGGTCCCGGTGCTGCCTCCTTCATAGGACTGCTCCATGCTCCACGTCGACTTTGCCACTCGCAAGGTCCCCACCACGTAATAAAATACCAATTATTTTACACAGATTTCAATTCAATATGGCGTCTGCCTGTAATAAATTAAAAAGACTGGTGGAAACCAGAGACCTGCATCGTGTTTATCGTGGGTACCCACGCCCAACCCACGCTTCGTGTGGCCGGGCTTTGCCCGCCCATGCCCGCCCATGACATATTTTTTACCGCGACACCCGCCCATGCCCATGACAGGTTTCGAGATTGTACCCATGATCGTTTTTGCACACAAGAGCATCTCCACTCGGAGTCTTTATTTGTATCTGTAATCGAAGTTACGGATAAATTTTAGCGACTCGTCCGATTATCCGAAAATTTTGTGGTAAAATGTGGCAATAGTCTAGAGACTCGAGACGTGAATTTGTTCGGATAACATCCACAGTCGCTAAATTTATCCGTATAACCGAAGTTTTGAAAATACAAATTACAAATAAAGACTCCGAGTGGAGATGCTCTAAAGTGACGTTATTTATTTGCAGATGTCCAGATTGCATGACTTGCAGGCCGCGAAATCCCTCTACACGCCCGTCGCGTCGCAAACGATTCCAAACCTTTGCCAGACCGCAGCCGTGCCATTTGGGCTGTCACAAATCTTGTAGGAGGGCTGTTCCTTGTTGGACCTATAAGAAACAAGCACAAATTGATCTCAGTTTTCCAATATCCACACACTCCGTGTGTCCAAACTCCGAATTTGGCGAACTGCGCGGTAACTGCGCAGTCCACACATATTATATGCGGGCCGTGGGGTGCCCTAATCTCGGTTTTTTATTATGCTGGTCCACCCACCAAAACCACTATTTTTTTGTGTTCTGCTCCACCCGCCCACACCCGCCCAAGGCAGAATTTCCCTACCCACACCCGCCCAGTACCCATGGGTGTGGGCGGGTGTGGGTGCCCAGTGCAGGTCTCTGGTGGAAACCCGATCGTTTTTAATTGTTCGATTTCCTTTTTTTACATTTCATACATTTTTCAAGTTAAATTTAAATCTTGGCATTCAATTTTAGCACGTGCCACAGTTGGCCCTACGTTTTGAGTATCTAGTTGAACCAATCAGAGCTGTGCTGAAGGAAACGCATCTCAAAATCGAAAATGGCATCTTTGGTCAACCGCGTGGCTTTGGTAACTGGCGCCGCCTCTGGGCTCGGCAGAGCGACAGCAGAACGACTCGTGAAGGCTGGCGCTCAAGTGATCTTGTGCGACTTGCCCTCGAGTGACGGACAAAACGTGGCGCGAACGATCGGCCCCAATGCCCACTTCAGCCCCACCGATGTAACCAACGAAGAACAAGTGAGCGCGGCGTTGGATTTGGCTGAATCAGCCTTTGGCAAGACCGTCGACATTGCCGTCAACTGCGCAGGTATTGCCGTTGCCGCCAGAACGATCTCCAAGAAGGGTGCCCATCCTTTGTATCAATTCCAAAATGTCCTCAATGTCAACGTGTCCGGTACCTTCAATGTCATTCGCTTGGCCGCGGAACGGTATCCCCATAAATTTGGAACGTTCCCTAAATGAATGTTGTGTAGCATGGCCAAGACCAAGGGCGACTCGACGGGTGAACGTGGTGTCATCATCAACACTGCCAGTATTGCCGCATATGATGGTCAAATTGGTCAAGTCGCCTATGCTGCGTCCAAGGCCGCCATTGCTGGTATGACTTTGCCCATTGCTCGTGACTTGTCTTCAAACGGAATCCGCGTCAACACCATTGCGCCAGGTAGCTAAGAACTCATCGTTTGGGCCTCATGCGATCTTCCAGGTCTCTTCCGCACCCCTCTCTTGGCAGGATTGCCAGAACAAGTGCAAAACGAGTTGGGTTTGACCGTGCCATTCCCAAGCCGCCTTGGCAACCCCGAAGAATATGCTCAATTGGTGCAAAGCATCATTGAAAACCGCATGCTCAACGGTGAAGTCATTCGTCTCGACGGTGCTCTCCGCATGCCTCCCAAGTAAATTCTCTAACCAAGACGGTCTTTTGGCGCTTGATATGGCCATTTCAGCACTCGACACGCGCTGGCTTCATCTGTCACATTTTCTCGCAGTTGATCGACGCCAAACCGAGTGACGATCGAATCATACCACGCGTCAAAGCTCATGCTTGGTTCCTGGAGCAAGGTTGCAACGTATGAGGCTGGTCCTGTGAAGTAGAGCATCGCAAACGAGGCTTGGGGCTGCGCGTATGCTTTCAGATCAAGCACCAAGCGGTAGGAATTGAACCGAATCGGCGCAATCACACGTGAGTTCGTGACGTGCATGACGTCGCTTTCAAGAACTTTGGCCCGTCGAAGGAGCGCTACGAGGTCTGCCATACTGCTGGGTGTCACTGCGAGGACATCCAGCACAGATAGAAAGATGCCACCACGCCGAAAAGTTCCCATGGAGAAGACAGGGCATTTTAGTTGACTTTGTAGGCCACGCAGAGCTTGTTGCATTTCCACAGCAGAGACAACATGGCGAGCGTGAAGAGCAGGTCGGTAAGTCGTGGCAGGGATCGGCAAAAGGTAGTCGGAGGCGAGCGATGCGAGTCTACCGTAAGTTTGGAGGTCATCCAGAGCCAACAACACATCTTGTGGGGGAAATGGGTTTGCAGGCGCTTGGGACGTCCAAAAAGTGTTCGTGTGCAAGAGGATGCTGTGGAGTTGACGCCACTGAGCTTCCAAGTATCGCCATACTGGTGTGGCAACTCCTGGAAGAGTATTCCCTCGCTCCAGGTAATGCTGCACCTCTAGCGAGGTGTGGGCCATGTTCTTGGCATGCCAGAGCTCGACAAAGACCCGGCGAGCTACAAGGCAAGCAGTGCGGAAATAATTTGGAGTGGAAGGCGACGTGAGGAGGTAGAGATCAAGCGTTTGGATGTAGAAAAGTAGATTGGGATACTGGAGATGGGGATCGTGAAAGAGGCAAGGAGACTCCAATATCCAACAAGGAATGATCTCAGTAAATGAGTCAGCATCATAATAGTCCACAGGGCAGTAGGATGGCAAATTGAGGACAACCAGCTTTGTTGTTGATGTGCTTCCTGGTGGAGAAGGCTCATGGGACTGTTGGGTTGGTGGCGTAGGTGCTTCCTCGACAGCCAGCGAGGGATCGATTGGGAAGGCAGCAAAACTGTCATTTGCAAAAATGCTTGAGTTATCCATCCCGTCGCGACTTTCATCTGGATGGAACGAGATTGAAGGAACGATGGAGTTGTCAATCGAAGTGTCAGCTTCAGAAAAGTCTTGGATAGAACGCTCAACTGGACGAGGATCTTCAGGCTCCACATTTGCAGACACTGTGAATAGAAGCACGGGTGGGTGCTCTGTTGATGAAGCAGTGGATTCGACTTTGGTTGGATGGTGCTCTTTGCCATCGCTCAGCTTGGTTTCTGGTACAATCTCCAAGGTGCTCGTCAGCTCTTCGTTCACTTCACTATCAAGCGAGCTCTTCACTGCAGTTGAGTCACCGTCACTGCCATGTTTCAACATGTCGTCACTAGCTTTTGTTTCGGGAACAATCTCCAATTTCACATCCAGAGGTTCGAGTACCGTCTCGGGCACTATCTCCGCGACCAGTTGAGTCTGCGTAACTGGAAGAAGAAGCGTTTGAGTTCGCGCTGACGATCCCTCTTCTTTCGTACTTGGATGTTCTTCTTGACGATGTAGCTTCTGCGAGTCAACAACATTTGGCTTTCCTTGTGCTTCTGTGCGAGATTCTTCCAGTAAGGCCCGAATCGATGCAAAATGCGGTGTCTCGGCAACAATCGCATCAAATAAGTCTAGTCTAGGATGTGAAGTCTTGGTTAGTGGGTAGATCTTGTCGACATCGGCGAAGAATTTCCGCTTTCGGTAAGGGGACATCAAGCGCACGTCCATCTTGCAGTCCTTAGCTAAGTCTTTATATCCACATGACTTATTTGACCGGCTAATTTACCAACGACCGGAACAGTCGATGACGAGTTGCAACACACTGCACGTGCCAGTATTGAAGACCGCTTACGCTTTGGCGCAGTCTCCTGAGGATTGAAATTTAATAATTTTATATGTACTATGATATATAACCGTAGACTGAGGACATGGGTTGATATGAAGTTGAATACAAATCACATTAGAGGACTTTCGCAACCGGTTCGAGTGGAGATTCAATTGGAGATATAGACCCTGTTGTTCACTCTGGTTCTGAACTGAAACTTGATGCAAAATGAATCTTTCGCAGTGTTTGGTTTTGGATTCAGTGATATATCGAGTTTTAGGGTGCCTGAGTTGTGCGATCTCATCACCAACGATCGAGTTAGAGCTGATGTGATGGACCATGATGAATCCAAGTTGTCGGTTGAGGAGACCATGCGGGATTGTTTTGACGTCGGTGATGTGAATGAGACCCACGAGTACCCCCATGCAAGCCATCATCGAAAAAGTTTGCCGCGGTAGACGACGTTATATTGCTTCAAGTGGTCAATGCATTTTGTCCTTGGCGAGCGCCTGCAGGCACGGCCAGCGGCATCATGAAGGTGTTTGACGACATTGCTGTACATTGTGCTAAGCACAAGAACGGGCCAGCCCTCCGTACGCGCTTCTCAACACTCGTGAAGGAATAGAGGCCAGATCGATGCAAATCCATGCGGCAGTCTGGTTCGACTGAGGAATTTAGAGAGAGCGGGGTTCTGCTCCAAGGCATTGTATCTCAAATACACGATTGGAACGAGCGTATGAGCGAGGAAAAATCACTTAAAGATATTAAGTCATCGGCTCTGCTTAAGTCGGGTGAAGTCATGAAGCGACTCTCAATGGACGAACTCATGGACGACGACACTAACGTTGATGCTGACGATGATTACAACGATGAAAAATCCACAACAACGGACGAATCATCCAACCTCGTACGTGATCTCAAATGAGAGGGCAAAATGAAGCGACGGTCGAAGATATCAAAGTCAGAGCGAATCGGCGCGATCTCGGATTCTATTGTAAAGGCTCTTTCTGTCACTGACGACGAGCAACGACAGAAGCAGGACTTTGAAATGCAGAAAATGGAATTCAAAAGAGATCAAGCTCTATTAGAGCGTTAATATCAACGGGAAGAAGCTGCTCGCCAGAGACAATTTGAGGCAGAAGAAGCCCCTCGACGTCGAGAACATGAGCTTACAATGGAAGATAGACGAGTGCAAGCTGATCGTGAACGTGAGAAGATGATGCAGGAGTTTGTGCTCAAAATTCTCAGCCATCAAAGATAAACAGAATAAACTAGGGTTGATTTAAGTCCTTATCTAGACTTGGAGGCAGCAGATCAAAGTATATTGAGATTTGATTCCCCAGAGGTTGCATGCAGCCCACTGGTGCTTGTCTTACACGCTGTTTCTTATCCCAGTTCATGTACTCCCACAAGATTTTCACCAGATCAAATCCCCATTCCACACATTCTCGAACAGAGCTCATATCCCGGTTGAATTGAGCCGACTTTGAATGAGGATACACGGAGGCAGAGGTCCCAAACGTACTCGAGCCATAAGCAGGATCGCCATAAATCAATTTTCCGCTGAAAAGGCCAGTATTATCTTTCTCCATCAAATCCAGAAGGCCGCTAAAATTGAAAACTGTTCAGTCATGATGCTTTCCTTCAACAGGGTCATCAAGGCTCACAATAATTCCATCGGGTGCTTGACCACTCTGCCAATTGAAACAATGGCGACGAGGAAGGCTATTAAACAACGATTTTTGTAGATTTTCGTGCTGTGACATAGCATTCTTGCGAGGCTTGGTCGTAAAACATACTGCCTGGTACCATCGATAACCCCCCCAACAACATCGAAGCGGCGCACCATTGACATGACTCACATGGCAGTACTGGACGATTCTTTTACGAACAATCGTCTCGTTGAATTACAAGCGATCACGATGGTGACTGTATAGAAGAGCAACAGTTGCTTTGATGAGTCTGCTACATGAAGCTGTAGACCGGTCAAATTCGTACGACAGCGTAACAGCTTGAAAGCCTCTGAGAGTCGATGACAAACAAGTGCGAGTGCTTCAACGCGTGATATATGGTCACGTTCGATTGTGATGATGCCATTTTCAGGGTGAGCCAGTTTATGTGCGAGCTCGCGTAATTGAGGCATTGTAAATCGATATCGTGCAATCGAAACCACATTGTTGACCATGTCATCAAAGTACGACGACTTGTCAACGATTGGTTGTGCTTCTCGTAGGCGGAAGCAGTTGGCTGTGATCAATATGCTCATGACCTTGGCGAAGCGCTTCTTGTTGCGGTGCGCTAGGATCCAAACCCGAGCAGACTTCAATCGCTTGGTCACCTGAGAGTTTCGGACCAACGAACACCATCACGCTTTGTTTCCAAGATGCTCTCTGAAACTGAATTGTGTCGTTGAGATAGCATCGACTTTGCTCAAACCTACCCCTGGCTAAGTTTTGATAGACTTGAAATTTAACCCTAAACCACGACTACTTCAAACTGAATCTGAAACCTCTTCGATTTTCGCAAAGCCCGCTTCCTTTTTTCTAAATTGGGGTCGAGAAGTAGATATTTATATCCTGCTAAAATAAATATATATTGTATATTTATGTAAATATTAAGTTTAAGCGTTCAGAGGAATAAATATACAATATATATTTATTCCTCTGAACGCTTAAACTTAATATTTTACAGAACCAAAATCAGATATTCCTGCTCAAAAAACATAACTATTTCAAAAATTAGTTCAATACCTATTTAGTCCGACTATCCTTCGATAAAGTAAATTTTATTGCCTAGTAACACTAATTTCGATTAAGTTAACAATTTTATCTTGAAAATACTTGATAAAGTACATTTTGAGTTTAATTAGCTGAAAGGGACTGACACGGGACAACTTCCCGACAATCACGACCCAAATTTTCACCCTGACGCAGTCATGAGACTGCGAACAAAAACCCATGCGTGGTGTGGTTGTCAGTGCCACATTGGCATGGATCGCCATTTGTTGGACGTGGTTTTCCTCGGCTGGTCGCAGCGCTGGTCTCTCTCGTCCACTGAAATGATGCTGAATCGTTGCCAGATGCTTTGCAAAGCAAAATCCAGCACTGCACGAGACTCCAGCTTGCACTGCAAGAGAGAGCGCGCGCCTTCTCAATGCCGTACATAAATCGTGCAGTCCATGAGGGCTCCTGCTGTCAGTTATTACTGCTTTCTCGTATGAAACGACCTCGAAATGGAGCGTCGGGTGGCAATTCTTATCCTGACAATCTTTTTCACACACCGGCGACCATCATCCAAAATTGGACGATCTGGCGACAGAGTTCTGGTAGAACTTAATTTTTCATCCAATCAAAAGGCTTTATTTTGGTAAATTAGATCTTATTGGCTGATTTTATACCATCCTGACCGGTCTTGTCAGTTCGTTCCAGGCATCCATTTTCGATTTCCACGATGGGCAATGCCGAATCGAGCCCACCCACGACGACGAAATTGTCGTCTCGAGTGCGCCTCTTGACAGCGTACACGAATCAACGAAAGAGCAGAAATCGAAGCGCCGTCCTAGAACTTCCCAGTGTATTCACGCCTGAAGGATTTCAGATCCGCCACGTTGAGAAGCTCGATCTTGACGACGATATGTATCCAATGCACCGCCATGTATCATACTCTCCAACGTGCTCAGCCAGTTCCAACGAGTCGACGTCGTTGTCGCCTATCGTTCAAGTCCGCGTAGGAGACTTTGAGACGCTTAAGGTGATCGGAACAGGCTCCATGGGTCGCGTCTTGCTTGTGCGAAAGAAAAGCTGCGGCCAATTGTTTGCCATGAAGGTTGTCTCAAAAGCCACGACGAACACAGAACAGATTTGGTCGGAACGAGACGTCCTTGGTGGAACAAACCATCCTGGTCTTGTACGACTTCACTGGGCATTCCAAAACGAAACGACGTTGTTCCTTGTTATGGAGTATTGCCCTGGTGGTGAACTGACGACACACATCCAACAAAGCCCGAATGGAAGCTTCTCCGAACCAACTGCGCGCTTCTACATCTCCGAGCTGGTCCTTGCGCTTGAACACTTACATCGCCACGGAATTGCCTACCGAGATTTGAAACCCGAGAATATCCTGTTATCTGCTGACGGTCATGCCAAGTTGGTTGATTTTGGTCTTTCAAAGTTTGGCATCCTTGAAGCCACGTCTGGAACCAAGACAATGTGTGGCAGCTTTGAATATCTAGCACCTGAAGTTTGGGACGGCGAAGAATACGGTACAGCTGTGGATTGGTGGTCTTTGGGCGTTGTTCTCTTTGAAATGCTCACTGGTTTGCCTCCGTGGTACTCAGAGAATCCAGAAGAATTCGCCCGAGCTCGTTCGACTCCACTTGAAATTCCATCCTACGTCTCAGAGTCTGCAGCTCATCTGATACGGTCGTTGTTGATTCCACGACCAAGTGCCCGCATCGGCTCAGCTCGGGGGAGCTCCGAAATCAAGGAGCATCCATTCTTTGCAGGGTGGAGTTGGTCTGCAGCTAGTCAATGCTCGATTGTTCCTCCTATCAATCCGTGCAATTCAATGTCGTCGATTCTGAACGCCTCCAACTTTGATATCGAATTTACTCGCATGTCGTTGGGAAAGCGTCTCAGTCTCGAAGAATCCGATGCAGACTTTGTCGATGATTTTCTTGGGTTCAATTTTGAAGCCCTAAGTCATGTCGGGTGTGCATGATTGGATTCTGGAAGCTTAGCTGATTATTTAGTTCTATTTAAGCCTCGTGCATAAGCTGGGTCCTTAGCTTTTTTCTGCAATTCAATTCGCCCCCAACAGCTTATCAAGTGACCACGTCAGTCCTTGCGCAAAATCCATAACTACCTGTGATTGCATTCTATGTAGCTCTCGATACAGGTCCTTGCGTTTGGCCTTAATTCGTTTCGTCGGTTGACTTCATGTGGGGGAATGCACTTACGTTCACCTCAATCGCATAGCAGTTCCCCTGAAAACGAACAAAGTTGTATTATTAGTCCCCGCAATCAATGTTTCATATACTAGCAGACAACAAGGCTTCCATGAATTACCACATTGAGTTTCGTGTCCTGCATTGCCATGGATGACATTTGACATATGTGACAAAAGATTGCCCAACTTGCACAAGATCAGGTCAACCATTGCTATCAAGCAGAGCATTTCGTCTAGCATGGCCCCGATCTGTATAAAGCGTCATCTCTTAAAATAACTAGGACGGAAGTCTTTCGTAGCTCAAACTACTAGTACAGTCCTCACAGCATGAAGTTTCTCCTTCGTCCATTGCTCCAATATACTGTCACCAGTTATGAGAATTTGTCTAGAGTAATCTGGAGCACTTTCTGACATTATAAATTTTGACAGTTTACAGTAATTAATCGTCATACTACACTAATTATTGTGCAATTTTACTTTGAACATTGATATTTGGACGACTGCATCAAATTAAACAGGTATTTTCGAACCACGCAAGAGTGACCCACCTCTCGCCTGGGGTCCCTCGACAGAGCTCGTCCTGAAGATACGATGGCGCAGGTCATGGATCTCATCAACCAAGCACATATGGCTATGGATGCAACAGTGAAAGTGGATCTCTTGCAGCAAGTCAAGGAAATCATCTTGGAAAGAACACCGAACCTTGGACGATCTATTCCAGAATACAAAGCATTCCTGGATGCAATTGTACCTTTTTCAAACGAACGCAATGTTGCAGTCGCCAAGTTTGCTTTGCAGTTCATGGAGGAAATCATGGACCCTACGAAGAATCCTCAGATCAAGACACCTGCCGTCCTCGCTCAATCTCGACTTGCATTGTTTGAAGTATGTGGTGGCATCCTCACCATCAATGCAGGGCCGTCAGCAATTCGAAAGGCGCTTAAAGTCCTCGACAAGTACATCCCGGGAACGATTTATCATATTTGGGCTCAGCCTCTTGAGGGAGCTGATCCACAAGTCTGGGATGCACTCTTACGCACGATTCACATCATGCAGCAGACTTTGCATCAATTCCAGGATGCTGAGTCAGTTTTATGGACCATTCGAATCCTAGAGAGTTGTGCGTTGCATTTCTCACCCGCTACAGACTCGGTTTACCGTGATCCTGCACGTTCCAATATACAGCCCGATGCAGTTCACCTTGGCACTATTCCATCTAGTCATCCATTTGTCCGAGTTGATGCTGTTGGTCAGCTGGGGCTATCAATTGTCCAAAGTCTTGTTGACCGTCTCCAATCATCTCCAAACAATCCCATGCTTTCGTTTGGTCGACGAGAGTACCTCACAATGGTACATTCGCTGAGTCTAATGACAATTCTACGGCCAGACTTTGTTCCGTTGGTTGTTCCATGTTTGACTTCCGTACCAGCAATCGTCGAGCGTCTCCCAACCCCAACTCAAGACACCATTATCCACACAGTAAAGGCCAACTTACTCAAAATGCTGCAACTCCCATCAACAGCAGCGTACGCGAACGCAGTCAAAGACTTTTTAATGGCGTTTGACCTGTCGGAGCGTGCATTCAAGGCGTTGACGAAGTCCAAAGAACGGCGACGAAAATATGTCTCGGCACCCAGTGACGCATCGCTCAAAAACGTCAAGCGTGACTCTGCCAAGATGCGCTTTGAAGCGCCACTTGCTAAACGAACAAAGAGAGAGGCGGTGGGTGCTGTCACAGTCGACTCGGTGGTCAACATGCCGACCGAGTCGGTCATTCAGCTCGTCCTCAACAACATGGACAATCTTCCCTCTGTAGTTCCCCTTCATCCCAACGGCGCAAAGTTGGAGCTCCTCCATACACCAAGTGGTCTTAAAGATCGCGTCACGGCATTATTGTCTTGTTTGGCTACGCCTACTTCAGTCCTTGCAATCAAAGAAGCGACGGCCAAGAAAAATGTACGAGATCCTCGGCTACGTGGCCGTGAAAAGAAGGAAGTGGTGCCCACACTCGGGGCAATTTTCGACGAAGAAAGCCTCGAAAGCGTGACAGACATGATCTGCGCGAACGCCAAGACGCTTGTGGAGCCCATCATAGCAGTCACGAAGGACGATGTTACGCGCGAGTACAATGCGATTAAAGTAAACATCAAGCCCGTCACAAGCGAATGGTGCAAGCAAATGGCCCAGCAGACGATTCAACGCCTTCTTGGCAACGAATATGGCGTCGTTGTCAGTGGCAAAGAAGCTGTGCGTGAAACTCTGGTCTGCCGCTTGGCCACGAGTCGATGGCTCGTCGAAGACGACAAGTGCAAACCACACAAAATTGTCGTCGACTACGTTGGGGAAAACATTCACAAGCGCCATGGCCTCTTGGTCTCGCTCTTGTACCATGAATACATGACGTCATTGTACGAAACGATGGAGTCGAGGGATATGAAGGAATCAAACCGAGATCCACGCGTATACATCCATTTGGTCGGCCTCGTCTGCGGCCTGCTCCGAACCAAAGTCGATCCCAAAGTGTCTGCGGACAAGAAACTCTTCTACCATCTCTTGAGCCACATTCCAAGTCTTTCATCTGAAGTTCTCAAGGTGATTTCGCTCCAATTTCACGACGCCACAGACAAGGATCGTGTCACGATGGGTGTCGTGGCACTCCGTAATTTCATCACAGAACGAACGAATGGTCAAGAAGCGTGCTTGCAAGTGCTGCTCCATTTTGCGACTCACAAAGAAGAAAGCATCCGCAATCCAACGATTCGATGCTTGGCAAACCAGATTTATCCCCTGCCAAATCTCCAAGGACTCATTGAAGCACACGCGACGGAGCTCATGAAGACTCTCTGCGCGTCGTCGGACGAGCAGCCTGCCGAAGCGACCAGCGAGGATGTCGACATGTATGGCAACGAAGATGTCAAGATCAAGGAAGAAATCATGGAAGAAGAGCCAAATCGTCCATCGTCGCCCCGTCGAAAATATTACTTGGACCAAATTCAATCTCCAGATTTGTCTGACAGCTTGATCCAGTATGCCAAAGCTCTCCAAGCCGAGCATGACTTTTCAGGCTGTCCTCAGACGGAGGAAGAAGTGCTGCAGCGCATGGAATTGTTCCTCGCGCTGTGTGCCAAGCGCCCCGATTTATTTTCTCGCTTCGTGACGGTCTACGCCTCGTCGAGTCCTGAAGTTCAGCACGTTTTGCAGTCGTCCGTGGATAAATTGATCAAATTGCTTCGACGGAATGAAGGCGAAGCTGTTGTCCTCGCGCAGCTCAACGCGTTTCCTCCCAAGGCGCTTGATTTCGTGCTGCATGTCGTCAAAGTCCTCGTCAGTCTCTCCAAAGACCCCTCGACGCTTGTCGATCCGCTCTTTCAACTCTACCAAGACCGAAAAAATGACGTGTCGGACGCCATCTCGATCCTCATCCCCGTCGCGTCGGAGCTGTCGTCGGAGCGTGTGATGGACCATTTGTCGCTCTTCTTTGACCTGCCGCTCCAGCGCGTCGTGGAAGTCGTCCAGGAACTTCTCAAGCCGATTCCGCTCAAAATCGACGCGACAGCTTTTCTCCTCGCGCTGCACCACATCCCCGACGAGAATGAAAAGCAAAAGCGCATTCTCAAAGCCATTGGGCTCTGCATGGAGCATCCCGTTGCGTTCCCCGTCGATGTGATCGCAGCCGTGACGACCACCTTGGTAAGCGAAACCCCCGTGCCCAAGTACACATTGCGCACGATGATCCAAGCCGTCCAGATGCATCCCAAGATGCGCAAGCACATGGCAACATGCCTCGAAACACTGAGCTCCCGCCACGTTTGGGAGATGGAAGAGTCTCTCTGGATCGGCTGGCTCAAATGCAGTGTCGTCATCCAGCCGCATTCGTTCCGCGCGATCGCAGACTTGCCGCTCGCTCAAGGCCGTCAAGTGTTTGAAATGGACGAAGGCAAAGATCTCGTCGAGCCTTTCAAAACCTTTTGCAGCGACTTGGCGACGCTGTCGCCCGGTGGCGGACGCATTTAAACCTCCAAGAAGATGAGCCAGTCAAAGTAGAAGCAGAGGAACCAGCCGTGGCAGCGGAAGACGTCGTCGATCCTATCAAGACTGAAGTGTCATAATTCAACTTGGCTTTATCCATTCTCTTCTTTTAGTCGCCTCCGTTGAGGAAAGGCATGGCTTGGAGTTCTCGTCGGACGCGCGTCAATAGCGGCAAGCCTTGGTGCTGTCCATTTTTAAAATCCTTGCGTCGCCGCGCGGCTTTCTCAATGGAAGCGAGGACTTTGGCCGCTTCCTTTGTATCGTAGCCCATCGCGAGGAGTTTCTGCGCCGTGCAGTGCGTCGCGCAGTAAGGATATCGTCGGATGGCGGCGTCGGTGCAGCCAGCGACGGTGCACTTTGGCGCTTGTTTCTTTGGTTTGCGAAAGATGGACAACGGCGGCGGCAATTTCTCCTCTTCTGTCGATGGTTTCATCGGGTCTTCCTCCACGACATGGAGCTCTCTCTTGGCTCGTTGGATCTGTGCTGCGAACGCGCGCTGTTCGCGTTCCAACTCGAGCCGTTGGCGCTCTTCCGCGTCTTGTTGCGCTTGCATTGAGGCCTTCTCGGCCGCTCTCGCGGCTTGGCGTTGCATCATGACTTTGCGTTCGAGAGCCGCGACTTCCGGCGTGAGTTCCAGCGGCGGCAACGTCAATGGCGTCGCTTCATGCTCGATGCGTTTCCCCTTGGCATGGAATCTCTCAAAGCAGCCAGGATTGCCCATCCACCGAATGCTGCAGTACTTGTCACCGCACGTGGCGCATTCCCTGTCGGCGGGCTTGCCGCAGTCGACGCACACATTGTTCCCGAGGAGCTTGCGCTTGGCCACGTCGAGCTGCGTCTCCAAGCAATTCGCCTACAAAGCTCGTCAGTCCATCGCGTCCGTCGCCGTCGAGAGCGCTTACGAGATGCGTCGTGTCGGCGCAGACCTTGCAGACCGGCTTGGCGCAGTGGTGGCACGTCGAGTCTGCGACGCGAGCTCGGCATTGTGCGCAATGACTCGAGTCTGGCGGCAATGGCTGTTCAATTGGCATCATGGCATGCTTGGCTTTGTTTCCTTTGGCGTGTGTCCGCGCGGCGCAGGCTTCACAGAGCGCGTCGCCGCAGACGGCGCACGTTTGGAGGGCGACGCGCATCTCGCATTCGATGCAAACTTGGCTCTCTGGCGCATAATGCTCAATGAGATGCGTCGATCGCCTGCCCTTGCCGTGGATGCGACTCAAGCAGCGATCGCAATAGTCTTCATGGCACACAAGACAGCGATGGGCGCTCAACCGCGTGCATTCGACGCATCGAAGCGCCTGCGCAACGACGCGGTTGAGCGGTTTGTACGTGTGCCAGCTCAGCGCGGGCGGATGCGCCGTCGTGTAGCACGCAAAGCAGTAGTAGATGTAGTCGCCTCGAGACGTGCAGCAGACGTCGCACACGCGGCTTGCTCGCTCGTTGTCGCACACGGAGCAGACGACGTTGGATTCAAACGCCGACGCGGCCGTGTCTGGCGCTTGGTTGCTTGATGCGAGCCACGGCCATGCGAGAATCCACTTGCGCGTCAAGCGGTCGATGACTTGTGGACGGAACGGCAGCTCGTCGCCAAATGCGTCGACGGGAGGCGACTGGAGCCGCTCTTGCGTCGGGACGTAGACGTAGAAGAAGAGCGCGCTCGACTCGATGTAGTGCTGCTCGTACTCGGAGCGCTGCTCGGCCAAGTAGTGCATCCGCAACGCGTACGCCATGCTGCACCGCCACGCGAGCTGGATCGTCAAAGCGCTGGCGTGGCGGTGTGCGACGACCGCGACGTACCATTTGCGCACGACGGACATGCGGAACGTCGCTTGGATCGCCAGCGCCGACCGCACGACCCGCAGCATGTACTCGAGCCCGACGTGGCGGAGCCACAGCGCTGCTTGAGCGACGGACAGCTTGGCCGTCGCGCGGACGTCCGACTCCCAGAGGCCTTTGACTGGTGGAAGATCCTTGAGCACCCAAGCGACGTCGTCGGCAGCGAGCGGCGTCGCTGAGATCGCCAGCTTGCGGTCGCAGGCGACGCCGTGGATGGACGCCGCAACTTGGAGAATGCGCTTGAGCTTGAGCGCCAACGACGTGAGTTTGAGATTGCTCGCGACGATCGCGCAGCGCCTTAGCGCATGGCGGAAGAGTTTGTACAGCGCGACTTCATCCGCTTCGGTCGTGCTGCCTGGCGGGACGATCTCGGCAATGTTGTCGGCAGCTTGCGATGGTCGGCCGCCGTAGCTGCGGATGTACATCTCGAGCTGCTTGAACGAGACTGGGAAAGCGACGGCTGTGATCGCACGGACGAGGCCGAGGACGCGGCTCTGTTGGCCTGTGAAATGCGCGACGAGGATCTTCTGCACGACTTTTTCCGACGGGAGAACGTGAAAGCCATGCTTCTCTGGAAGATTGTCCATGCGCGACGTCAATGGCGCGCGGCGTTTCGACGGCCGGACGCTTCTTGGCGCAGATTGACATAGCGTCTTCTCTTCCTTGGTCCACAACACGCCAAGACTGAGCCATTTGTCGTCCGGCACGGCCCAGAACGCGTCGATCGTCGTCACGTTCGCCTTGGCGACAGCCGCAAGCTGCTTTCCAAGTCCCAAGCGGGTCAAATACACCGCCAGCGGCATGCCTTCGAGGCCAAACCCAATCCAGCCGATCGCGGCGCCCATTTTGATGGACGCGTGGATCAAATCGACGAACGAGAAGGCGCGGAGCATGCGCTGGAAAGCCTTGCGTCCTTGGAGCATTCGATACGCCGACTGGAGCTTCCGCGCGGCATATTCGTCCTCGAACGTGTACTCTGGGACGTCCCAAGTGACGGCGCCCGTCGGCATGTGGTAGTAGTAGACTTTGTCGGCGGGGATTTCCGTCCATCCAAAGGGCATTTCCACTTTGGTATAGCGCATGCTCAGTGCCGTCCCTCGCGATGGCCGCAGCGCTTCCACGAGCTCGCCGTAGAAGCGAAGCAAGTCAATGAGCGCTGCGGCGTGCGCATTTGGCGGGCGCGCGTAGACTGGCACGAGTAAATGCGCCGCGTGGGCTTTCCGGACGCTCTTGTGGTAGACTTGAGCGAGCAAGATGGCCCATGCTTCGAGCGCTTCCGTCGTTGCGGTGGACTTTTCATGACGGCCAAGACGCCACGCGGCAGCGTCGGGCTTGGCGGTGGCGAAGGCTTGTAGCCGCAACGTCACAAAGCGCCGGCGGTCCATCCACAGCGCTTCCCACGCCATCTTTTCTTGCTCGTATTTCGTCCATCGAGCCAAGGAGCGCTGGATGGCAGCGCGGCGGCATTTCCCAAGGAACCGCCGCACACTCCGCGCGATACGTTTTGACGCTTTCCACTCGTCTTCGTTGTAGCTTGGGCGCTCCCAGACCATCGCGCCGCTGTCGAGCTCGACGTAGAACCACATCTCGTGCTCGTCGTGCCATTCTTGGCTGTAGCCGAAGCGCAGCGTCATGCCGAGCTCTTCCAGGAGCGCCGCATGCGCCATTTCTTTCGCTCGCGCTTCCAGCATCGTGTGCGCTTTCTTGACGTCCGCTTCCCACACCGCGCGGACGTTCTGGCGTCGGCGCTCGGCCGCATATGCTTCACTGAGCTCTCGTCTTCGCTTGTCATTGCGCAAGCAAGCCACGAGCTGCCGCGCGACGCGAGTTCGCCAGAGCCGCTGCATCATGGCAGCGCTGGCGTGCATCTTGGCAAGTTCCGCGAGGCATTCACGGAGAATGCGCGGGCGTTGCGGAAGTGGCGCCTGCCGAGCATGTTGGAGTCCTTTCAAGATGGCTTGAACCATCGAAATCGGCGACGTGGCGCGGCGGTCGGCCATGGACACGATCGGCACGTCGATGAGCGCGCCGATGCGTTCAATCGCGAACTGGAGAAGGTCGGCACATGCCGCGAGTCGCTTGTGGTCGTGGGCGGCGATCTCTGCGTCGTACTTGGAGACGAGAAGGTCGTTCGTGTGGAGTTTGACGTCCGAGATCGTCGTGTGCTGGCTGAAGAAGCGCACGAACTGACAGAGCGTCACGGACTTGCAGTCGACCGACTCGACAAAGCGCTCGGCGCGCGACTCCATGGATGGAAAATGGTCGAGGAAGAGCTCCTTGATGCGCTACGCCGATGTGAGTCTCCATGAAGCGCGTCGGGGAACGTGGTGTACCTCGGTGGAGTCGACGAACGTGGCAGCTTTGAGGAGAAACACGGCTTTGACTTCGTTCGTTTCCATCGTCTTGAGCGTTTCCTTGGCTTGCGTCCACTGCTGCTTGGCCGCCGTCGCGGCAGCCTGCGAGATATCTCGAGCATGGATGCATCTCGCCAGCGCGGACGCGGCTACCGAGAGCCGATGTGTCGCTCGCTCCTGCTTGGTGCGGACTGCTTTCGGTGGATGCTGAAAGTCACTGGCGTCGGCGTTCGCCTTGTCGAGCTTGTGCTGCCATCGTTTCGCGACAGCTTCGTGGTCGACGACCTCCTTGGCGTCTTTCTTGAGCTGGTTGTCCGCCCGTCGGTAGGCTCGCTCGAGTGCTTGGACGCGTTGCCGCTGCGCCGTGACGTCGACAAGCCATGCGCGGTAGTGAATCCCAGTGAGGAAGAGCTGCCGCGCGTCCTTGTCCTTGATCTGACACGTCTTGAGGAGGAACTCGTCGGTGATCGGCGCCAGCGACGCCACCGTCGAGTAACTAGAGCACAGCACCGTGAGCTACATGAACGACGAGCGAGGGAGAGATCCTACCCAAGTTTGACGAGCATGTCGTAGAAGTCGTCCAAGCCGAGCCGCCGCAGCCATCCGATCAATTGCAGACCTGCGAGCGGGTCGTACGGATCAAAGAGCTCTCGGGACTTGTCGACGGAAGTCGTCAAGATGGTCGAGAGCGCACCGACGTGGTTGAACGGATTGGCAAGTCGCCGCCGCTGCAGCGCGAGGATCCGCTTGGCAAAGCGTTTCTCGGCGGATTGTCTCCACAATCGCTGGACACGCTGCGCCATGCGAGTCCGCTCGTCGTGATAGAGCCACTGCTCGGCCAAGTGCTGCCGCGTCCACTGCCCGCGGAAGACGCGCTGGATGCAAGTCGCACATGCACGACGGAGCTTGGAGCGACGGTCGAGCACACGGAACGCCACCTCGCGGTAGACTTTGCCGAGGAAAGCAGTCGCGACTTGCAATCGGCGCGCTAAACGCCGCCGTTGAGCTTCTTGCTGAGCCCAGTGGCGCCGCATGTTGCGCTGGATCACGATGGCGCACTTGGTCTTCTTCACAAAGAATCGTGTCCACACACCTACGCCGCGCCATGAGCAAGCTGCGCATGGGAAGGAAGGAGTGTGTACCGTGCACCACCGCTTGAATCATCGTCGTGGCGTTGTAGTCGATCTTCTTCTGGAGCCGCTCCTGGGCCGCTCGAATGGTAGCGGCGACGGCGGCCAAGTGGCGGAGAAGTCGTCCAGGCACTGCTTTGCGCCACCAGAACTGGATTCGCGTTGCAAATCGATGGCGGCGCCGATGATGGACGCGGAACCACCACTTGATGCGGCGATGTGCGAGAATCTGTCGCCGCTTTCTCTCAACGCGTCGGCGGGCCAAGAACGCTCGAGCGCAGAGCTGAATCCGCCATGCCATGGACTCCCGCTGCTGGGAGACAAACGCGCGGTACGCCGCTTGGATGACGCGGGCATTTCGATGGCGATGGTACACATGGAGGTCGTTCTCCCATGCCTTGTCGTCCACTTCACGCTCTCGCAGGCATCCCAGGAGGAGAAATGTCGTCCACTCGTTGTTGTAAGTGTACCAAGCCTTTTGAATCAACACGGCGGCGCGGAGACGCCGCGCATGATGGTCGCGGATCGCTTGGGCAGCTCGTCGGGCGAGGAATCCGCGCGCAAACCGCAAGATGGTCGCCACGGCTTGCCATTTGAGCTCTGTCGCTCGCCGAGTGGCCAAAATGGCGACGCGGACCTAGCTTCAACGTCAACACTTCAACGTCAACGCGCGATCGACGTACAAATTTGCGGGCGGCGCGGCCGCGGAGATTGCGTTGCACGACAAGCGCGGCGTTCTTGAGACGGCGGTAGGCTTGTTGCGCCTGGCGTCTGCGGATGTGAGCTTGGAGACGAATGATCTTGCGTCGTGCGGCGAAGTAGCGCCATCGAGCTTGTCGTCGCCGAGTTTCAGCTTGGATCTTTGTGGCGGCAAGGCGCTGCCGCCGCATAAACTTTCGAAAGCGACGGCCGCGATACGGCGCTTGGACTGCGATCGCTGCGAACCAGAGTTTGCGGCGCTCCATGCGGACTCGCAGTGGAATGGCAAATGGCAAATGCGGTCGAGGGGCGGCAAGAAACATGTCGGAGAGCTTTCCATTCACAGGAGCTTCGTCATGGAGCGCTAGAAACCGCTTGAGAGCAAAGAACCGCCGAACTTGTGGCTGTATCCTGCTAGCGGCGGCGTCGCGAGCTTTCCTAGACAATGAACGAGTCACAATGAGGGCATGGAGATGCGCAGCGCGTACCAAATGTCGATTTGGATGGTCAGGACCCACTTGATCCATCCCTTGTGGAGAAACGCGCGGATCATCTTGACCATCGCGAGGCGGAGTCGCTTGAGCGCCGCCTGCCGCACGAATTCTCCCATGCGATCTTTGTACCGGAACTGCTCGACGAGCGCTTTCCACTGCAGCCACGCGGCGCGCTGCTGGTTCATCTCAAACTCTTCCATCCACAGCCGCATGGACGTCTGCATGCGGTCGCGGCAGTAGCCGATGCCACCTGGGAGCTCAAAGAGGAACTTGAGCGGGAGTCGATTGCGCTCCCGGAGAATCGCCGCGCCAAGATCGTCCATGAGCGCTTGTTGTTCGTTGTGGAGCTGCTTGAGCGTGTGGCTAAAACCGCGCATGACGGTCGCGTTCTCTTTGACAGCGAGAGCGCGCATCGGTTCATGCGTCGTCGATTCGACTGGAGCGTGGAGAATCGCGAGGAGTCGCTTGCGCTTGTATGCCGCGCTGTTGATATCCAAGTCGCCGTCTTCGTCGTCCTCGGGCTCCATCGGCGGCGTCTGGACAGGAGTGCTCTCGAGGGGAATGTACTTTGCAAGGCCAGAGACTACGACAAGGACATGACAACCTGCAAAGACGGACGGACGGCACCAAGAACGACGCGGTTGACTTCTCCCCATGGCGTCGGTTGGATGCGACTATACAGCACGTTGAACTGTGCACAGGATCGTCGAGCTTTGGACGTACCTCTCTGTGGAGTCTGTCCTTCTCGAGTTGTTGCGTCGACTGAACGGCAGCGAGAGCGGCATGTCGTTCGTGTGGAGCATGTTGAGCATGTAGTCTGGCGGCATGACGAACGGTCGGGGGCGGTCGCTCGATTCAAGCGCCTGGCGGTAGAGCTTGGAGGGGAAGATGATGTTGGGTGTTGTCGCTAGTGTGTGCGTCGCATGCGACTCCTTGACGGCTCGAGATGGTTTCGTGATCGTCGTAGGGCGCATGCGGTCGCGGGTTGCGTACGAAGGCACTGGCGCTGCTGATGCGATCGTGTTGGGGCGATGGAATGGATAGAAGACTTGCGGCACGCCGTAGCCAGAGAACGCCGCGTCGAATTCATACAGCGGCAAGTTTTCACCAGTCGGCGTGAGGCCCATGATGCGCCCTTCGTCTCCAAACAGAGTCGACCTAACGCACCACAATCGTCATTTCTCCATCCTCAAGGGAAAGCGCGACTTCATCGAGACAGGACGAGGACCAGCGCGCAACGATCGCTTGGCTGGAGCAGGCGACAAGACAATGTCGTTCGGCACGGCGGCGTTGCCGGACGGCAGACTTCGTTTCTACGTCCTTGTTGCTGGCTTCTGTCGATGGCTAAGAGGCGACGTACCCTCGACATGCGAGTCACCAAGGTGCTTCGACTGGCAGATGGAGGATTTGCTTCATCCTCGCGCTGGTTCCGCGACGGTGGAGGCGGCAATGGAGGCGGCACAGCTTGGCGAGAAGGCTCAGACCAACAAACTTGCGGTCGTGGCGTCAATGTCAGGTTGAGCAGCTCCGTGTTGAGCTGGACGACGGAGCCGACAGCGTACGCCGGTGCTACAACGCCGAGTCAAACGTTGATGGACGTGGTCGGGGCTTACAGTCCATGAGCATCGATACAACGAGGCAGCAATTGACGTGCATCTTGCGGGACTCGAGCGTCGCCGTCGGCTGCTTGTTGTGCCGGCAGTGGTTGATGATCGTGAGGAGTGAATCGACGATCGTGTCCGACTCCATCTTCAAGCGAAGTATGAGCGCTTCGTCGTTCTCCATGAGCAATCCCAGCGCTCTTGCTGCCACAGCTACAACCACGCTATCAACCAGACCGCTCTAGATATCGTTCACCTCGTTCATGCATCGAGTCGGATGGATTGCGCAGGACGCTCAAGATGTCGTTCACCGCAGACGGTCTTGTAGCTTGAACTTGCGACGCGTTGGGCGATGTCTGACACGCCACGGTGCTCACAAAGCCAAGAATATCCTCTCGAGATGGTGTTGGAGAGCTCAGAGCCTGTGCATTCTTCTTCCTCTTCTTCTTGCGCACCGCCGTCGGCGTCGACATGCTGCAAGATACGCGTCCTTTCGTTGGCGGATATCCGGAAAATTTCCGGAAGATCGCATTTGGTGACTCCTCCCTGAGACAAGTTGACGCCGCCAGGGGAAAGAGCGACGATAGCATGCAAATTCAACGCAGTAGAGATTTAATCTCGATGGAAATTAAAGGAAATATAGCCTTTAGAGAGAATGGATGCATGGCGAAGGCCCTCAAGTGTCTCGGGATGTCCGAGGAGAGAGAGAGTTTAATTTCGGCTGAAACGGTACGACCTTTTTCTGTACTCGTCGACTCATATAGATCTCGGAGGTCGTTTCGAGAAGCGGCGCCGGTTCATCGTTGACAGAATGAAGAGTACTCGACCGCGCGTGGATCTCCGCATCGTCGTGGACGAGTCGGACGGGGAGGCCAAACCGACAGCGACTTCTGTGGCCGCCCACACCGACGATGCGTGGTGGCTGGCTGGCTACCGTTTGCCCCCACCAGGACACCTCGGCGCCCATTCCGTGCCGGTTGTGTTAAACTCGTCCGACAAAGCCAGCAGCGCGGGATCGCAGCCCACAGACGATCTCTTTCGCACACCGACACAAGCAGCCGATTCCGGTCTACGACGCCTCTTAGCACCCATCCAAGATGAGGACGATGCGTGTAGCCAGGCGGCGGTGCGGGCAACTCTTCACGATGTGACGATTCCGTCGTTGCGTCGAGACCAACGGCGCGGGGCAGTTCTCCCGTCGATTGCGAGTTTAATCTCCATCTCGCCACCGACAGCGAAACGAAGTGCGACGTCGGACGCGCCGACCGACGGACTAGACGCAATCCGCGCCGTCAAGCATTTCAAGCTCCTGTAGACTACCCAACTAGCACCACCACCACTTCTTCTGTCGTTTGGTCTTTTTTAAATTACACAAACAAGCGATCTCGCATCTCGTTGTTTCGGCCCTTCTTCTTCTCATGTGTCGCGGCTTCCATCAAGTCCTTCATTGTGATTTGACGTGTTTCTTCTGGTCGCAGCGCTGCCGACGCGGCAGCTCGGAAGACTGCATTGCTGATGGCATCGTTCGACAAGTCAAAGCGGACGCCCAGTTTTTCAAAGTCGACGTCCTTCGCAAGGGGAGCCGACGGGGGGAAGAACGACTTCCACAGCTTTGTCCGCAGCGCAGGCGTCGGGGAACGCATCTCCACGACGAATTTCAGCCGACGGGAAAACTCCGAGTCCAAGTTGGACACGGATTGCGACGTTGTGGCGATGAGGATCGAGATGCCGGGAAAGTTGTCGACCATGTCCATGAGCCGCTGAGCTTCGACACGGAAGCGAGGCGAGTCTGGATCGACTTGGCCGTGGACATCCATGCCAAACATTTCAAACCCTTCGAGGACGAGCACGGCGTCCATCAATCGAGCATCTAGAAAGGTGGATTCAATCGCGCGGCGCGTGTCGGCTGGGGAATCACACTGGAGCTGAGCAAAATGCACGAGCTTGAGCGGTCGGCCGACTTCAAATCCGATAGCTTTCGCCGCGCTGATCTTGCCGACACCAGCAGGGCCGACGAGGAGCACGGAAATGCCCTTTTGGTTCTTCTTGTTGTACTTTGTCGTCAAGCCAAAGTCAAAGTTCCACTGGCCATAGATGACATTGCGGGCCTTTTCAAACTGCACGACTTCGGCCAAGATAGTTTTGACCGACTCGTCGACAATGAGCGAGTCAAGGCCGGAAGTCGGCACGACGCGGTGATCAAACGTTTTCATGTGGAGACTGCCTCGCATTTGCAACGCGCAACCAGCGACAATGTCTTCGTGCGTGATGACAGGATCCTTTGGATCACGCCCGATGGCCTTTAAGAGCGCCGACAAAATCGCATTCTACATCGCATTCATGTGAAAAAAGGGAAGGAAGCGCGCGGGTTTACCTTGATGAAGCCGCCAGAGAGCTCATACTTGAGTGAGATCGACTCCCAGTCGATGTCAGGCGAGCACTTGAGCTTGTCGGAGATGAGGACACGCCAAATTTCACGACGTTGGAGATGGTCTGGTGCTTTGTATTCAAAGACAGCCGTGATGCGGCGATGCATTGCTTCATCCAAGTCGAATGGCCGGTTAGTCGCAAGGAAGACAATGCCTGTCGTCGTGTGAGTTGTCGATTGCGGAACGGACATCTCTACCTTCATAGCGCTCCATTTCAGTCAAGAGGGCATTTAGCAAACGATCGCCGCCCATTTCACGCTGCTTGAAGATCGATTCGCACTCGTCAAAGAATAAAATGGCATTGCTCATGTCTGCCTCTCGAAACAAACCTCGCAAATCTGCATCGCATTCGCCGCTACATGGAGTTCAAAGTACGCTCAAGTCGCAGATTCATACCCTCTGTCTTGGCTAGCTTTCCCTTGGAGCGATGGAAAATCCACAAGCAAGACACGCTTCTTGAGATGGTGCGCCACGGCATTGACCGTCATCGTCTTGCCAGTGCCACTAGCACCACAAAGTAGAAGGACCAGACCCGTGCCATAGCTCAGCGTTTGATCGAGGCCGCTGGTTTTTCTGTAGGTGCGGAAATGCTCATAGGCCGTCACCGTCGAAAGGATCGTTTGTTTGTACTCGTCCGGCAGGACCACTTGGTTGAGCTGAACTTTGGGATTGTACAGGTCGCTGCCTTCCACGAGTTCGTTGATTTCCGTGTCAAGACCAACGACCCAATCCAAGACACGGCGGTCCAATTCAACCCGCTGGTCCACGAGATCGCCTCCACTGGAGTGCCAACGTCTACGTCAAATGATACAAACCACAGCATGTCTCTTCACTCACCCTCGGTTGAGCTTGACAAGACCCTTCTGGAGCAGTCGCGCCGACTTGTAGAAGAAGACGCGGTGGGCGACTTGCTCTTGGAATGTGTCGCAAAAGACGCTCAGGATTTGATTCACAGTGATGCTCTCGTCCATCCGCTGAACCACCGACGTGTCGACGCCTTCCAGCAAGTTCTTCAGTACTGGAGAGATCGTCTTCCCGATGAGCATCACAATCACGTTCTGCTCGAATGCGTTGAGTTTGAACTTCGTCGCCATTTCTTCTAATCGAGGCAGTGGCAACTGAGCCGCCCTTGTCAACGTGAGTCGATGCGTCACTTTACGGTCTTGAACACGCTGCTTCGCCTTGAGTTCGCGTCGCCCGGCGTTCATTGTGTTGCCATAACTATCTCCCCAAGGCTGTTTTGTGCCAGCCTCCTTCATTTGGTCCTTCACACGAGCGCCAGAGGCACGGATGGCGAACGCGACAACTTGGAATCGATCTTCCAAGTATTCAAGCTGGTTGTCAGGGTTGTATGGTAGCAAGGCATTGGCTTCCGTGAGTTGGGGAAGCAATGGCTCTTTCTCTGGTCGGTTCTTGTAGTTCCCAATGAAGGACGAAACGTCGTCTTCCTTGTCATCTTCGACGGCATCGTCTTCCACGACAGTTTCTCCATTGGGGGCATCGTCGTCTGAGACGTCCTCGCCATCTTGGTCGAGATGTTCAGACAGCTCGAGCACTTGTTCCACCATGCAACCTTCTTCCCTGAGCAGGGATTCAAGCGCCGTTTGACTTACTTTGAGCATGTGGTTTGGCGTCAAAGTTCGTCCAAGCATCACTCGCACGCAGATCGACGAGAGAGTTAGGACAGTCGTGTAATTGTCCACTTCTGCAATGACCGTGCCTTCCTTCACATGCGGTCGGGTGTCTTCGTAGAACTCCTCAATGTCGATTTCTGAAATGCAAGCTAGGCGCTGGAAGGTCATCATTTTGCGATTGCAGTCCTCTTCGATCATTTGCGATCGGACAGTCGTCGACTGGCAACCTTGGAAAATCACCATCAACTGGAAGAGTTCCAGCTCCTTCTCTGTCAATTCGTAGTGTTTCGCAAGTCGGTGCACCTAAATCACCACAAGAACTATGAGATGATGCAAAAAAAGCACATCATACCCGAGGCATTGGCGTCGTGATGGCCAAGCGTTGAGCACCAACCCAGCTAACATAAGCCAAGAGGCGTTCCATGAAGTCCAAGCGTGCAATCATCTCGTCACGATCGCAAAGATGGAGTCTATTTTTTTCCTCCTTGTTTTGACTGAACTGGGTCATCGAATCGGGCTTGGTTGACGAGAGTCCCAATTCCATGTACGACATTTGGTGCAAGAACGTAATCACAAACTTCATCTCCATGAACCAGAACCAGCGTTCATCCGAAGCAATTGGAGTTGTCGGTGGCACGTTCAATTCGTCGCGGAATTCCTTCAACAGAGAGGCCAAGTATGGATAAGATGTGTCCATCTCGGCCAGCAATTTGGCGCCGTCCATGGGTGCTGAGACTTGCGACGCCCCGTCTTCAGCCACGATACTGTTGGCGCTGCTCGAGATGCTCACAATTTCATCATTGGCGTCGTTTTGAGGCGTCTTGTCTGTACGTCGTCGCTTGTTTGACATGGTGTACCGTCGCGTGCTGGGGTTCCGCGTCCAGTTATCTCCGTTGCCGAGGATACACTCGGAATTCGCTAATTTCAGCCATTGGTCAATAAAAAAATATGACCAATTAAATATAACTTCACTGCATACAAATTTCAAGTAATAATATATTAGAAATTTAAACTTACACCAGCACTCTTTATTTAAGAACAGCATATGAATGAATGATGGTGATATAAGAAAGTTTAAGAATCAGAATATTTACTTTAAGATAATTCTTTAAATGAACAGAGGACGATTCTTAAAAGGAATGGTGGTTTGGTGGACAAATGTATCAAACCCGCCATAATGCAGCGCTCGATGAGTACCTGGCCACCGTCGAGCCCGACGACGAAGCTCCGCAAACTCCAGCAAAAGAAGAAGCACGTGAGACACCCAAGGTGATCCTAAACTGGAGGAGGCACATCTTACAACGTGGACTTGGAGCTATCGTTCAAGCTATTCGAATTGCAGCACCTCAGCACACCAAGTCTGACTTGTTGAAGCTCATGGATCTCGAGCCCGACGACGAAGCTCCGCAAACTCCAGCAAAAGAAGAAGCACGTGAAGCACCCAAGGTGATCCTAAACTGGAGGAGGCACATCTTACAACGTGGACTTGGAGCTATCGTTCAAGCTATTCGAATTGCAGCACCTCAGCACACCAAGTCTGACTTGTTGAAGCTCATGGCTCTGAAGTATGCATTGCAAAATACATCTCTGCAATTATCCGACACCAAGACGCCTTGGAGTGCTCAAGAAACTCTCCGATCGTTTGTGTCCAAGCGATCTCTCAGACTCTGTTCGTTTGGAAGTCTCCTCATAGCTGTTGCATGGGCATACCTCACAGTCGACCTTCGTCCGTGGCAGCAGCAATATATTTTCATCGTCGCTGCCATCATTCTTTTGCATGTTGTCTTTCCACTCGTGGATATCATGGTGAGTCTGACAGCACAGCAACAACTTATTCACACTGCAGATTGTTCTCGTGTACTGGATCAAGTTCTCAAAGCGATGCCGAGAGCTTTCATCGCAGCTTGAACGGCTCCAGACTTTGATGATCGAGCTTGAGGTACTGCTATCATACTATTTTTTTCAATATGACATTAGACAACTTGCAATCAATGCCTTCGTGCAGTCAAGTCTGCTGCAGTCGCACAACGAGGCTACCTCTTAGACACATGGATGCCACCAATCAGTCGCCTTGAGGCCAATGAAGCTTCACCGAGCATGCAGTGCCTTCGCTTGCGTCAGATTTTGCACGAGCTCTACGTCAAACTCCCAGAAGAAAACAGCCAAGACCCTTTGATTTCAATACCCCAAATGCAAGCCGGGTCTTCTGCAGCCACGCTCTTGCTTCTCTCCTTGTCTAATCAGCACAAGGCATCGATGCAAGCAGTGCAACAACGAATCGATAGCTTGCGCAATGGAATCTACGATGAGGTCTCTTTAGATCAAATATCACACCGCGTGCAATGGTGGCAGGCACGGCTTTCGCATGCTACTGGCCTTGTCTCGAAATCCATGGAAGTGTTGCCACCACCAGACTCTACAGAGGATGCCACTCAACCAACTCAGCCACAAGACTCTGCCGTCAAGAAGTCTCTCTTGCAAAACATGCAAATTCTCCGGAATACACTCGACACTGCAAGCGCAGTCATATTTGCCAGCCAGCAGGAAGTCATGGCCATCAGCAATGAAGCAACTGGTGTTGTGCAGACTGATGCACTTAAAGTTGCTGCTGCGAGGACAAGGCAGCTCCTTGACGAATGCGAGAGTTCCTGGAAACGGTGGCACGACATGCTTCACGTATATTTACCGCTCAATGATCCTCGCAGACTGAAAAAAATCTTTAGGTGGAGCCCGTAAGTCGAGTTGCCCCGCCATCAACTACAGTCGAAGAGAATGATGAGAGCATGACGACAGGTACTACAGGATTAGGTGGTCAATGAGTCACTTCATGGGCTTTACAGAGCTGCCGACAGAAGCGTCAGAAAATTCCGAAGCGATGACTGTATCGACATTTACTGAAGTGTTTGCCGGGTTCAGCACTGGTGGAGGTGAAGGGGAGGACCGTGCGATCATAGACGCGGACGATGTGCACACCATTGCAACGTTTAACCATGTCGTGCACGAGCTTCAGGTATGAACGATGACTCGCCTAAAGTAGCACCAAACACTTCATTGTAGGACGTCCTTGACCGGAGACCTCAACCTCAAGAACTCGTCAAGGGCAACGACGTTGAGCCAGACAAAGGCCCTGTAGAAAATACTCGACCAGTCAAGTCCACTGCGGCATTTAACTTGCCGTCAGTCGTTTCGTCAGAGCTCCTTGGCGCACTAGGGAAGATGAGGCAGATAGAAGAGTCCTTTGGAGAAGACGATGAATGAATTTTGAAGCGATTGTTGTTACTTAGTCGCAGCGATTCAACGTGTCTTGTCTGCGTACATGCATGTTGCAAGTTTCTTCCTTGTCCAGGCCGATGAGTTTCAAGATTCATGACACTTGAGGGGAACAATCTCGTGGAGAATGAAACAGTCGTATCTTTTTTGTGAGGGAGAATGAGTCTCTCGAGTGTGGTCAAGAAGCTGGCGAGGCAAAACATTGCCTTGCAGCTGCAAGTTGAACGCCTCAAAGAGCCCCACGCCCCGTATGCCCATCTAACAGACGTCATTCACATCGACAAATCCATGCCAGACTGGAGTTGGCTCAGTGAAGTCCAGCGCATCGACATGAGGGAACGAGCGCTGAAATCCTTGCTCCGATCTCTGATACACCGTCGTCTCCTCCATGTTTGCAAAGCGTTTGTCCGATGGCGAGAACGTATCTTCGTCAAAGGATCGCCCCCTGCACCTTCTATCCCGCCTTCGTCGCATGCTCAGGTAAATGGAGTTTGTAGCTAGCCACAACGCGTCTAACATTGTTGTATAGCCAATTCGACGAGTTTCCTCGGCACAGATTTTCGAAGTTGGTCCTCGTTCTAAGCACAATTCAACCATGATGGAATCTCGAGTGGATCGAATAGTTCACCAAACTACACAAACAACGTCCGTCAACTCAAAAGTAAGCGTGATTTCTTTGCTCATGTTGACAGATTTTGTTGTCTAGCAGGAGACTCAAGGTGTGTGTAGTGCAACAAACTTGAAGACTGTGATGTCAACAGCACAAGCGTCTTCGCCCCGACGACGCCGTTCGTCTGCGAAGCGTATTCAAGTGACAGTTGTCAATACGCCATCACCAGAGTCACCAGAGTCATGGTGGGCGAAGCATCGTCCACCATCGATACAAGCGTTGGCAACCATGCCATCTCAAGTGCGTGAAAACATCAGGAGAGGTCTTGACGAGCGTGTAGGCCTGGCGGTCCAAACAGAATGTTCCTCAACCAAAGACGCCCCCTGCGGTCCCGGAGGTAATGTGCGTCCTCATCACGGAGCCATGATGGCGTGTAGGCTTCCCGTCGTCCTAGTCGTCGTTCGAGTACGATGCGTCGTTTATGTTAACAAGCGGTGGCAGGCGCCGCAGGAGTCGAAGCATGCAGCAATTTCTGCTCATGCATGTAATCATCCGTGTATTTCTTCCATTTGTTCGCGAGCTGGACGGCATCGTGTTCACGCCGTAACGGGTCCTCGGTCATCATTTCGGCAATCAAGTGAAATACAAACGATGGAATGGGAAGTTGTTGCGCGCAAAAGAGGCATGTTTGGAGCACGCATGTCTTCTCGCAATGGGCACGGAACTGCTCACGGTACATGGGGTTTTGCAAACTTACAAACAAATTGCCAGCACAGCCAACGTAGTTGAAGCCAAAGAGAACCAGCTCGAGACTCTACATCCAAAAAACGTCACTACAAGCAGCAAACCGAGGTCAAAATACCACAACTCCAGCAGAGAAGATGTCCGACTTGGCGCCATTGAAGCCATGTGGAACGTAGGCTTGCTCGTCGCGAAATGTGGCATCGGGTGGACGGGTCCGAAGGTACTGCATGTATCTTGCCCGGTCTCGACTATTTTTCTTGAGCTCGGGGGAGCGATAAACCACTTTGGTTTTGATCTGTGGAAAGTCACGGCCACCTCCGACACTTTGGCGTCCGTCCATGATATGGCTGCTGCCGAAATCAAGCAAGCGCACTGTGCCATTTATGTCAACAGCGATATTGGAGGGGTCAAGGTCAAGATGGCAGACATTTTGACTGTGGATGTACGCCAATGCGCTCAAAATTTGGTAAATATAAGGTAAGGCCACCATCTGAAGGAACCATACCCCAACATTCTTGCCCAGGTCTACTGGATGTGCACGCAGTCCTCCATAAAGATGGACACGTGAACGCAAATCGCGAAACTTTTTGTGCATGAAGGAGAGAAGCGACCCGTTTGATACATATTCGGTCGCAATGTAGTGGTTGTACGGGCATGGTCGTTGTCCAATTTCCCATCGGATCATGTGTTTGTTAAAGAGTTGCGAATCCAAGCCAGGGTGCTGCAACGTTTGAAGAGCTCGCACCTCGGCTTCAATATCGTCTTTCTCCAGCTCGATCAACCTCTTGTCCATCAATTTCAGCGCCACAGACACTTGTTCATTTGCTTCACCTACGACGGGCATGGAGATTGACGAGAGCGCATGGACAAAACTATACCTCCAGAGTGGAAATAATAGCAGTGGAATACGTAGCCACAGCGACAACGGCTTATGATTGCGTGGGGATCCCCCAAGTCTCGAAAGCTCATGATTCCAGTTCCCCAGTCCCATATGAGGGCAGGTTGGGGGACGTGCACGATGCATGGATTTGCTCGCTGGGGTCCTGAATGCTTGAACTGCTGATACAAGGTCGTCTTGTGCATGGCCACGTGTGCTTCCGCGCGGAAAATGACCATTTGCGGCGTCATCGACGGTGTGGTCATCCTCATGAACGATTACCTGCCTTAGCGGGAAAATTGATTTCGACTTTAAGCTTCGTTTCAGTATACCATACTAAACTACCAAAATGGATATCCACTTACCTCCACGTCGTCCGGATAACTCGCATATCCGGATAATCTGAACTTGGAGTCGCCCTGTCCCACGCCTCCCAAGTCCGAGCGGTATTGCCGCCATCCAAGCAACAATTAGCTCCTGTGCGTAGAAAGGAGGAGCGCATTTGCATCCCGCTGAATTAGCATTTATGCAAGTGATTTGGCGCATCGTCAGTTTCGAATTTAGGCCAAAAGCGTTATTGGGATGCCCGAAACTGGGTTTGAAACCGTTCATGTCCATCAAACAAGATTTCAAATCCACAATGCCTGGCGACAACGAAGTACTCGATCTACTCACGTCCTGACTCAACAGGGAAGATGAAAAAGTGATCGAATGTAACGTTAACGCCGTTGATGCCAAATCCAGGCTTATGCCCTCGTTGGATGCGAGATGACATGCTCTGTTTATGGCAAATCGAGGCTTACGCCCTAGCTGGATGCGAGATGAAACGTTGTTCATGGCAAATCGAGGCTTATGCCCTGTGAAGACTTTTTTAGTTTTTTTGTGTCGGAACCATCCAGTCACAAAATTCGGATGCATGTCCTGTCCAGTCTGGAGCCCGTCAAGCCAACAGGACAGGACACATCGCTTGGGTGCTTCAGAGGGCAAACACATACGATCTGCTTACCTAATGGTGGTCATCACTGGGAGCACTGGGGTTGAGTTCATCGACCCAACGAACGGCGTCTTGCCATCGAATTTGGGGATCTCAAGCTCGACGTCAATCGTGACATTGAAATCCAGTCTTGACAATGCAACAACAGCGATGAGTTGCTCTATGGATTGTGCGAGTAATGATGATCGTTGACGAGGTTTATTCGACCACAGTCGCCATGTATTACAAACTTCCGTGGACATTTCTATGTTGAATCTCAAGCCCAGTCGACAAGGCGTGAGTAATTCCAGTCAGAATCTGCGGATTTCCAGCACTTTTTTGGTGAATTTTCACCAATTTCGCTCGGAAGAGACTCGGTCGTTGATCGTCTTTTTAGAGTCGAGTATACAAATTCCAAGTAATTTCCAGCTCGCTCCAAAAGGTGCCAGCTGGCAATTTTCGTGAAAAGCACGATTCATTTGCCATATTCACGCTTGGCATAGACACCTGTTCACCACAATAGCTCAGTTCAGGAAACGAAACACGTCAGCTAGAGGCTGGGTGCACCTACAACAGCAACCCAAGATGGCATTAGAGCGCGGTGTGGTCACGGAAGTCCCAACAAAGCAAGCGGAAGGCGGGCGGATCCAAACCGCCAAGACTGAAGTGGTCCAACCAAAATCTTTGCTTCTCAAGGACAACGATGGAGATGACAAAGTTCAAACCACAACGATAGCACGATCGTGGGCGACAGAATATTTAACCGCTGTGGTCTTTCTCGTCGTGACATTTGTGAGCTACCCATATACTGGTGGTATCCGAAACTGGCAGTACGTGTGGTGGTGCGGCTGGCTCACTGCCATCTCGACTGGATTTGGAGCGCTACCGTTTGTGTGGGTGAAAGATATCGATAAATTCTGGCTTGGAGTCTGCAATGGTAAGCCCCAATGTCCGTTAATGGATTCTGATTTTTTGTTGTAGCCTTGGCAGCAGGAATGATGTTGGCTGCAACGGCTTGCTTATTCCACGAGGGTTTCCATGTCAAAAGCCACGACACTGATGTGCTGTCGGTCAACATGCGTCTCTTCCTTGGTGTTCTTTTCGGCATTATCTTCATCAAATCGACGAAAATTTTGCTCGACGGTCATGAAGATGTGAAATTGGGTGGCCTTGACGGTACGAATCTCTGGTTTTCACTCATCTCAATACTCTCGCCAGGTTTGGATGCTCGCAAAGCTCTGTTGATCATGGCAGTGATGACTCTGCATTCAATTTCGGAAGGGGTACAAATCATCTCATTAAAATGGATTTGACTGAAATGTCATACTTAGATTGGTGTCGGTGTTTCGTTTGGCGGCGATGGTGGTGACCGCCGTGGACTCATGGTTTCTCTCACTCTTGCGATCCACAATATTCCAGAGGGCTTGGCGGTAAGGTTCCCTTCATCCTCATTTTTAATTTTGATGATGTAGATTTGCCTGGTCTTAATTCCTCGTGGATTAAAATTGTTGCCAGCGATTTTGTGGTGCGTCTTCTCAAGGTACTTTTGCAAATCTCTGATGTTTGTTCTAAATGGACCATGTAGCATGCCCCAACCTCTCTTTGCCGTGCCTTCGTTTTTGTTTGTCGAAACATTTTTACCCATTTTGCCAGCTGGCCTCGGATTTGCCGGTGGTGCCATGGCGTATGTGGCAATGTGCGAATTGCTTCCAGAATCGCTGGAAGACACAGAAAACAAATTGGCCACTGGCATCAGTGTCCTCTTGGCCTTTGTATCCATGCTTAATATCCAGTATGTTCTCTCTGGGGAACTTTAGATTTGTATCTCGGATTAATATTATTTACTTCGTGAATGTCTTCGTCGACACGAAGCAGCATTTCTTTCCGCTCTGATGACGTCATAAAAACCTTGGACAAAACTTTTGTTAATGCGATTGTCGTCTTCGCAGAGAAAAATTGACGGATTGCGAGTGCTGTATTGCTGTGCTGTGGTGAAGATGACAATGAGGCTCGTCTAAAATTTCATACTCGGTGTTAATAGTGGCCTGACATGAATCTCTTGTTGCACAATTACCAGTCTCGAGTTGACACAGAAAAAGTGGCATAGGCTTGTTGCCTCTGCTGCACTCATGTACACTTGATTTCCTCGACTTTCGGTGAGAATTATGTCGTAGTAGTCCGATGTTGTGGTGATATGACCATGCTAGTGGTGGAACAACATTGCCAGCGACTACTGCTCATGATACCTACTTCATGGACGCGTTGACCATTTTACCACCCATGCGACGCTAAATGATCTTCAAGTAGTTGTATATTCAACTCTTATTTCAGAAGGCGACGATATAAATAAGCTTCAGGTGGCTACATGTTGAAAAGCTTCAAGCATACTTGGAGCTCGGCCACATTCGCTTTCCTCGATTTTGAATATGGGTTCGACTGTCTGCGCGAGTGGAGGCGGTATTTCCCTTTTTCTTGCACTTTTCCTGCTTTTGGTGGAGACTTGCCAGCATCTTCATTCAAGTCTTCCTCGTAGTCTGCAGAGAATGTTGAAATGGCTGCAACGTCAACATTCTCCATGAAATTTGTGGGCAGGCTGGTCATAAACAACAGAGGCATTTCCCACTCTTCATCATTGTTCATGTCTTCATCTTGGTTCTCCAACAAAGGGCGCTTCAGCAGGATTTGGTCTGTGGAAGGGACCGAGGTTTGGGCGACTGTCTCCATTATGCGTTGTGTCCAAAGCTCAGCGCTGGGTTATAAATTCGTCCTCCAAACAGCCAATCAAACACTGTCAATTATCCGTGTAATTCCGGATAAACTATAACATATTCAGGGTCCTGTATAAAATGATATATGGTTATATTGTGGTTTTAATGAAAAACTGGAGTCGTGCGGAATTAATTTTGACGCAAGCAAACTGACGCAACAATGGACGCATACAAATTTCAAGTGAAAAGGAATTGAATGATTCGAACATGTTTTTCAAACATTTTAAACGTTTGAAATTACACTATTTAATGTTCATGATCGAGAAAATGATTGCGTAAACATTAAATAGTGTATGCGTCAATAAATTGAAACATTTTCAAAACATATAAAATTTCCAGTTTTGCACGAAAACCACAATATTCTATATTTCTATATTTATCATTAGAGACTTGCAGTCACCCGCATCCAGATCCACGCTCAACCATCTTCATAGGGGGACGTTCTCGTGGGACTCGAGGCTTGTGTCACGATCAACTCGAAGGAGATGATGTCGAATACAGCGGCAATGGTCTAAATTGCATTTCGAATAATATGACCGGAGATATATCACCTAGTTGACCATAGTAGCACCAAGTGGTCCAACATTCGTCACCACAACGGATTATGGAATTCGGTCGACTATTCTGAAATACAAGCGGCAAGAAGCGTTGCCGATGATGTCGGGCGATTGTATCCTTGCACGCCGATCAAATTCAAGTGCTCGCACGATAGCACGGGATAGTTATGTACGTCTATCATGCATTTTGAAAGCAACCTACATGAAGTGCCTGTGCCAAGGCCTGCCGATAGACAGGTGGTAATTAATGATATCCCATCTTCTCCCCCCCCGCAGCGACTTCTGTTTCCTTGAGGATTCTCCATTCTCTGCTCTTCTCCTTGGATATCGCAGGCAAAAGCTTGAAGGATTAGACTTCCTTGTTCTCTAGGAAAATGATGTGGCTTTGTAGTCGCCTCGGGAGATCAAGTTTTTGAAATACTCCTGTACTGCTCTATCCCCCCCTTGAGCTTGAGTCCATGGGAGACCATAGGGCGACTTGACAGTTCCCATGGTTGTGCACGGTACAAAGACTTGTAGACCGCAATAATCCAACCCCCGATCAGCGCCAGAGCGACGCGTTGGCTGCCCCCCGTTGACATACGTCAAATCGCCCAAGCGCTGATGGGAACTCCTTGTCATGGGCCACCGGCATCCCCCGTTGAACCTCGTTGAAGTTGTACATCAAATCGTGACGATGTTGAATCCTGCAATTTGAGAGGCCGGCGTTTCGCGGCAATCCAGGACGTAACTGGATGAATCGACCCACACTTTTCTTAATCATCTTCTCTCCACGTTCCCCTTGACGATCGAGAAGGGATGCCTTTCTTGCCCTTTGTGTTCGAACGTCACGCTTGTTGTCAAAGTGGCCGTCGCGTGCAACTCCAGAGCATGACACGAATGAATTGAGCAATCCCATAGGACATGCTCGCTTCGGCAGGAGAGACATGCAAGTTCAGACAACGTGGTGTACATTGTTGCAAATTGAAGACACGAGAATTCTCACTCCATCTGCCCGCAGCGTCGCTCGTTTTCCGTCTTCCCGACGCCCGTCGTCGAATATGGCGCGCAAGAGGCGACGTTCAACATGTATGAGCAATGACTCTTGATGACTGTCGCGTTCTATTGGACGTAGATTCAGCCAATAAACAGTATATTATGTCAAAATTAGCTTCAAAGTTGCATCTGATTGGTCTTTATTAAAATCCGTTGTGAATTTTTCTGCCTCTCAATATCGGCTGTTGTATAATAAAATAGTGCCATTTTAATTTTTTTAAATATGTACCAAGGTATACAAATAAATTGTATACATGCGAAAACAAGAATTAAAATACAACATTCTCGAAATTACGACAATTAAAATACACGTTTAGAAACTCCTCGGATGGGCATTTATCGAATCCAGCCAAGTACCACCCAATGCAACACGCTGTGCAGTCGAAAGGCGTCGCGGCACCGCTCTTGAACAGCCCAGTGCCGCCCAAGTCCCGCGAAACCGAGATTCCGTGTCGGGATGCACTGAACTTTGAAACTCTCTCGCTGCTCTCCCCGGCAGATCAAAGCTTCTGCCAACAATTGACGTTCGGCACATCCGCACGTGGATGCTTCAACATGGAACCCAACATGACGTTTCTTAACCAAGCCATGTGCGGATTCACTCCACGACCTGTCCTCAATGCGCAGTCGTACTTTGTCAACCGAATGGAAATGAATCCAGATCGATTCATTCGACGAGAACTCCCTACCTTGCTTCGACGATCCGCAGAAAAACTCGCTGAAGTTGTCGGTGCCGACTCAGAAGACGTTGTGTTCGTACCAAACATCTCCCATGGTGTGAATGCCATTTTACGCTCCATGGATCTGCAGGACGGAGACGAAGTGCTATGCATGAGCTCCACCTATCCTGGCGTTTTCAACACTCTGCGCCATATTTGCTACATGACACAAGAGGTTGTCGAATTGAAAGTTGTCGATGTCAAATTACCCCTCGAGAGCTATGATTCCCTCATCAAGCAACTTATTGCTGCTATAACACCCAACACACGCGTTGCTGTCCTGGATCACATTACGAGCGCTGCTGCTTTGGTCCTACCACTCGACAAGCTCATCCCTTTGTTCCAAGACCGTGGTGTAGCCGTCCTAGTCGATGGTGCAAATGCCCCTGGTCAAGTTCCATTGAATTTGCGCAAACTGCGCCCGGATTTCTATGTTGGCACGTGTAACAAGTGGCTCTTTGGGTCCAAGTCCTCTTCGTTTCTGTACGTCGATAAGGAGCACCAAGCCACAGTTCGACCTGTCGTGACCTCTTTGGGCTACAATCAAGGTTTCCTCGAAGAATTTGCCGTCCAAGGCACTAAGGATGAGTCGAACTATCTGTCCATTTGCACTGCCCTTGACTTTTACCAACATTTGGGCTACCATCGTGTTTTTGCCCACAACAAGAGCCTCATCGATTGGGCATCAAGCTATCTGGCCTCGCTTTGGGGAACCGAAACTTTATTGCCTCCTTGGCAACGTGCCCCTTTTGCGAGTGCGATTCGCCTCCCCATCGAATGGCCCGTGAAGGCGAATGGCGAATCCTTAACCGCCGACGAGCAAGGCCAAGTATGTGGATTTATCATGGACATTTTGCTCGATTATTATCAAGTGGCTACCAAAGTAATGCCCATTCAAGGCCAATTGTACATCCGTATCAGTGCCCAAATTTACAACGAGCGCGCCGATTTCGAACGTCTCGGCGAAGCCATCCAGCGCCTCACGAACTCCTCGTCCTTTGTTGAAATGTTTTCCAGCATGCGTGTATAATAATACTATATTAACTTTAACATCGACTAAACCCATCTATTCTCAAGCTTTCCCGCACGTTTGCGAAATCAACGCCGCGTGGTGGGTTCTCCATTGTTGTGCGACGGTGGCATTTCCCATGACTCCAAATCACCCCTTCAACTTGCAGGGGTGGGAGCATGCCTTTACTGCGGTGGTATTCTCAAAGATTGTGATAAAGACCGAACACGTCCCCTCGATCAACGGAGCATTCGGCATGGCATGTTGATATCAGCTCCATGCTTGTCTATGGCGCTTCAACTTGGGCATCATCAGAACATACACATGTACAATACTTGCAGTATGATTGACAAAATGATATCGTGAGTAACTTCCTCATCTTCATCGTACATTCACCAGGCTCTGACTCTCTTCGCTTCATCCAAGCTGAAGCTATTAAGAATGCCTCCGAAGGGGAACTGGGTAAAAGTCAAATAGAATGCTGAATAGTCAATTAGAATGCTGAATAGTCAATTAGAATGCTGAATAGTCAATTAGAATGCTGAATAACAGAAATTGAGTAAATTAAAGTACGAATTGGAGTGGTACTTCGCACTTCAGAGGGAAAACAGATTGACAAAGTCACGCATGCGACAGAAATCGAGTCAGCAGTGGTGGTACTGACGAAAACAGTCAGTTTTCAACTTCAATCAGGCCAGAAATTCCCTTGACAAGTACATTTTGTGCACCTGCCCAGCAGAGACCAGCCACATTCGGTCGTCGTGGTCAAATAGTGTGAATACATACAACCCGGAAGCATTCTATTCTGGTCGTCCGTTTTTTTACGACAACAACGCTGGCAACGTAGTTCAAGCTTTTGATAGCAGTGCTTTCACACTATGATCGACAAACTCTTCGCTGAGCTGGGAAATTTGGCACACATTAGCAATCGCTGTTATTTACCCAATTGTTATTTTGAAACAAGGCATATAAGATGCCATAGCTTGTTGTCATTTCCAGATTCCACAACAGCAGAGACAGCGATTTACTTTTTTGCACAAATATAACGCTAGGATATGTCTTGTGTATGTGGATATTGTGATGAATTCTGGTAAGAGCAACCGCCTAATGCATGCCCTTGAAAAAATTGGTTGGCTATATTAGTCCACATTTGCAGGCTGATTATAGGCGGAAGCATTCTATTATAGGCGGAAATATTCTGATATGGGCGGAAGCATTCTATTTTGGGCGTCCACATTTTGAAGCTGGTGATCGCAGCATGCAAGCAAAATTCTTGGATTTATCGATGAAATTTACATATCTTAACAGCAAGGTTTAAGCGGGGTCTCGCGGCTGAAATACTTTATTCAAAGCTAAACATCGGATGGAGGAGCTAAATACGAGCCATCACAGAATCCACATAAACAGGGAATATTCCATTTGTCGTCCATGCAGTGCAATGTCAAAATGCTGCCTCTTTTGAGGTCAAATCTCGCTACGACGACCAGGCGTGGCGCCTTATCGACGTACCACGTTTCAAAGCGAAAATTGGGCAAACAAGAGTGATTGATAAAGCGTGCCAAGTTTCCAAAGTCTTTTGCGTCAACATAGAGATTGTCGCTGCCCTGGCTAACACGAGCCATGTACCAAGACAAGCTTCCTTTGTACTTCTTTTTTCGGCGGAGGAACTCATCTTTTGTTATCAACTATCCGACGTACTCAATGATCTTGGTGTTCTTGGGAACGTCTTCATCAAGCCGTAGTCCAAATCCAAATTTTCGATCTTTCACAACTGACGTTTGTGGGGAGCGTCTTCTCTGAATGACATTGTTTTTACAATACTTTCCAGCACTACATCGCTCCGAGGCACACTCGTGGTAGCTCTGAACGTTTGTGCATGTTTGATAATCAACACAGGGAGATCGACGATTGCACCTGTAACAGCGGTCGTTGTGGATCCCGCTATTCAATTTGGAGCTAACGTAAACGACCAATAATGGCCGATTTTTTCCTAGCGTCCGAATTACCTGTCGTATCTCACCTTCCATAACGAATATCGAACATCTGGAGGTACCTTGTGAAAGAGGAGATGCAGGAGAAATCAGTATCATACATGAGAGGTATTGAAATTGAAGAGTGTTTAGATAGAGTGAAGTCAAAGTTGACCCATTGGTTAATTCAACAACAACCAATGGTGGACGATTTTATTACTTGGAATTTGTGTCATTTACAGAACCATGCGTTTCAGTGCCGTATGTTGACATACTTTGTATAAATTATCAAAGGTTATGTGTTGCTGTCAGTTTTATCAGTCCAAGAATTACCCAATCAAATGTGAATATAAAATCGGCCACCATCGGTAAAATCGGCCATTATTGGTCGTTTACGTTACTTCCAAAACGTGCCATTCTTGCCGGACGCAGCCGTCTAGTTGCCCCCTTTAATGGTAGACTTACATCGATGTGTTCATATAGAACACTGTAATCGCCTTCGTCGACCGAGGATTCAGAGATGGTAGAAGAACTGTTAGTCCGCTTTTCTTGGGGACTATCAATAATTTCAACGACTTCTTGTTGGCCAACAGACTTTTTCTTGATGTGTTCATTGTCGAGATTGTTAAGATTATTGGCAGCTTTCATTGTTGAAGGTACCGCTTGGACAACGGATGGATCACTGATTTGTACAGCACAACAATGCAGGTCACACACCGAGTCACCACCGCCAGATTGATTACAAGCGCGCCTTTTCAAAGGAGTAGTCTTCAGCTTATCGACTGAACTTTGAACTCGCTCGTCCTTTCCCGTGGCAAAAACATCAAGTACTTGTCGTTCAAGATCGCTGTCCTGCCAATCACAGAGGAATTGCGATTGGTCGTTGTTCGTCCACGCGCTTTCGACGATGTTGGTTTTATCCTCAATGGAAATATGTGTTGAAGGGGGGCACTTGGCAGGCTGTTTCTCCATTGCATCGCCAGCCCGAGCAGCTGAGCGAAGTGTTAAACGATGACCACATGCAGCACACACGCCAGGCTCGTCACAACCAGTCGCTTCCACAGAAGATTTCAATGGCTGGATGACAGTGTCGTGAACTGAGCTGTGGGCTTGGTCATCTTCTTCAGAGACCGCAATGTCAATGGTTTGTTCCTTGGTGTCGCTGTTTTATCTATATACTGTACAGGCGCTATTTGCATCATCTTTGTCGACATCCGCTGCGGTTGAACTTGGGCAATATCTTTCCGAGAAGCGAAGGCAAAACTTGCGGAAGCTTCCAGAGGTTTTGCAAAGGGGATGGTCCTCATCGCAGAATTCTCGCCACAGTCGGCGGGCCTCAGCGCGTAAGTCCGCTTGGTTGATAGGCTTAGGCGCAGTCTGGAGCCAGTCGTAGAGCAGTCCCTTTCTTTCGTCTGTTGGTCTCTTTTTCGTGTATGCGCCGCGGACTTTTTTCCTCTTGTTACTCAAATGCTTGCGGTCGTCGTCTTCTACTTGTTCGATGCTTTCAGCCTGGGCACACCATTTTGTGAAGGTAGATAATGATGTCTTGTGCCTCCGGCTAAACAACACTTTCGTCATTCCTTCCTCTTTTTGCGCCTCCTTCCATGCTTCAAGCAGTTCTTTTTTGGCGCTGTAGGAGAGATGTACTGGATTCTTACGGATCATGCGGAGGGGAAATTGACTGGTGACAATTGATTTCTACTGTCCGGATTCTATTTTAGTCTGATGCATTTCATTTTGGCCTGTGGTGTGTGCTTATCATTGGCTGCAATCCATCTAGCGGTTATACCTAATCCACTGCAAGGTTAAACCTTTAATTTGGCGCTTTGGTTTTGTTTTAGGTCGTCCACATTACATTTAGATACGAACATTGGCTAGCGATATCCTTAGTGCATCGAGATTCGGTTAAACTCATGAGCTACTCGATTCTCTAAACATGCCAATTCATTTTGTTCAATGCCATGTTTGAGTGGGCCGAAGTTGTTGGTCTACGCGCCTTGGACAACTTGGACGATGTTGGCTCAGCTACTCCGCTGGCTGGCGAGGCTCGCAACGTCCCATGTGCTAGCCATGCAGAAGTGGCGAACACGACGTCCGAAGTGGTGATTACGACGTCTGGATTGCTCGAAAGATTTGAAGACGCTGGTCGTGGTGATGGCGTATTGTTGGATTGGCGTTTGATAGGTTCCTATCCAAATTACAACGAAGCAAGAGATGCGTTGCGAGCTTCCGTAAAACATTCGACTTCATCCGGCAATTGTTCGATTTGTCGTGGAGTGCCACGCCACGACATGAAATCAAGGTACCTAGTTTGCAGGTGTAAGCCTGGATGCAACAAAGTCAGCCGTCTGTGGCAATGCACGACATCTCACACGTGCGAGGTCCATATATCAGGTGACAGCAGTGCCTGCGACGATCAAAAGGAAGACCGCATGACAAAGACCATTCGAGCACAAGCAGACGCACTATTTACCCATGGAATGACACCAAGTCAAGCTCACAAAGAGCTATCGAAGACAATAGTTGAGCAAAAGTTGCCAAGTATGAAGAGCTTCCAGAACCGCCATCGTTATTTTCGTAAATGCGAAATGCTTGAAAACAGCAAGCCAGAAGTTATGGCTCGCTTACTTCTAGACCACTACTACAACAATGAAAAGGAAGAATCGCAATACTTCTCTTTCGGCTACAACATTGCTTATGGTCGCCCGTCAATTGGGTATAATGGACCAAATAGCCCCTTTGGAGTTGGTATAACGACCAAGAAACTTCTACGTCAAATGCAACGCAGCCCGACGTCATTCATGTTCCACTGGGACTCAACGTACAAGATAAACTCGCTCTCGTTCCCTGTCCTGATATGCGGGATTTCAGACAAAGCGCGTCAATTCCATCCCGTGGCCTTTTATGTTCTTGGTCGAGAAGCGGAGCCCGACTACTCATACTTCTCTTTCGGCTACAACATTGCTTATGGTCGCCCGTCAATTGGGTATAATGGACCAAATAGCCCCTTTGGAGTTGGTATAACGACCAAGAAACTTCTACGTCAAATGCAACGCAGCCCGACGTCATTCATGTTCCACTGGGACTCAACGTACAAGATAAACTCGCTCTCGTTCCCTGTCCTGATATGCGGGATTTCAGACAAAGCGCGTCAATTCCATCCCGTGGCCTTTTATGTTCTTGGTCGAGAAGCGGAGCCCGACTACTCATACTTCTCTTTCGGCTACAACATTGCTTATGGTCGCCCGTCAATTGGGTATAATGGACCAAATAGCCCCTTTGGAGTTGGTATAACGACCAAGAAACTTCTACGTCAAATGCAACGCAGCCCGACGTCATTCATGTTCCACTGGGACTCAACGTACAAGATAAACTCGCTCTCGTTCCCTGTCCTGATATGCGGGATTTCAGACAAAGCGCGTCAATTCCATCCCGTGGCCTTTTATGTTCTTGGTCGAGAAGCGGAGCCCGACTACTCATACTTCTCTTTCGGCTACAACATTGCTTATGGTCGCCCGTCAATTGGGTATAATGGACCAAATAGCCCCTTTGGAGTTGGTATAACGACCAAGAAACTTCTACGTCAAATGCAACGCAGCCCGACGTCATTCATGTTCCACTGGGACTCAACGTACAAGATAAACTCGCTCTCGTTCCCTGTCCTGATATGCGGGATTTCAGACAAAGCGCGTCAATTCCATCCCGTGGCCTTTTATGTTCTTGGTCGAGAAGCGGAGCGCGACTACTCATACTTCTCTTTCGGCTACAACATTGCTTATGGTCGCCCGTCAATTGGGTATAATGGACCAAATAGCCCCTTTGGAGTTGGTATAACGACCAAGAAACTTCTACGTCAAATGCAACGCAGCCCGACGTCATTCATGTTCCACTGGGACTCAACGTACAAGATAAACTCGCTCTCGTTCCCTGTCCTGATATGCGGGATTTCAGACAAAGCGCGTCAATTCCATCCCGTGGCCTTTTATGTTCTTGGTCGAGAAGCGGAGCCCGACTACTCATACTTCTCTTTCGGCTACAACATTGCTTATGGTCGCCCGTCAATTGGGTATAATGGACCAAATAGCCCCTTTGGAGTTGGTATAACGACCAAGAAACTTCTACGTCAAATGCAACGCAGCCCGACGTCATTCATGTTCCACTGGGACTCAACGTACAAGATAAACTCGCTCTCGTTCCCTGTCCTGATATGCGGGATTTCAGACAAAGCGCGTCAATTCCATCCCGTGGCCTTTTATGTTCTTGGTCGAGAAGCGGAGCCCGACTACTCATACTTCTCTTTCGGCTACAACATTGCTTATGGTCGCCCGTCAATTGGGTATAATGGACCAAATAGCCCCTTTGGAGTTGGTATAACGACCAAGAAACTTCTACGTCAAATGCAACGCAGCCCGACGTCATTCATGTTCCACTGGGACTCAACGTACAAGATAAACTCGCTCTCGTTCCCTGTCCTGATATGCGGGATTTCAGACAAAGCGCGTCAATTCCATCCCGTGGCCTTTTATGTTCTTGGTCGAGAAGCGGAGCGCGACTACTCATACTTCTCTTTCGGCTACAACATTGCTTATGGTCGCCCGTCAATTGGGTATAATGGACCAAATAGCCCCTTTGGAGTTGGTATAACGACCAAGAAACTTCTACGTCAAATGCAACGCAGCCCGACGTCATTCATGTTCCACTGGGACTCAACGTACAAGATAAACTCGCTCTCGTTCCCTGTCCTGATATGCGGGATTTCAGACAAAGCGCGTCAATTCCATCCCGTGGCCTTTTATGTTCTTGGTCGAGAAGCGGAGCCCGACTACTCATACTTCTCTTTCGGCTACAACATTGCTTATGGTCGCCCGTCAATTGGGTATAATGGACCAAATAGCCCCTTTGGAGTTGGTATAACGACCAAGAAACTTCTACGTCAAATGCAACGCAGCCCGACGTCATTCATGTTCCACTGGGACTCAACGTACAAGATAAACTCGCTCTCGTTCCCTGTCCTGATATGCGGGATTTCAGACAAAGCGCGTCAATTCCATCCCGTGGCCTTTTATGTTCTTGGTCGAGAAGCGGAGCCCGACTACTCATGGGCGATCAGAGAATTGATGACAATTTACGCTGTCGTTGTCGGTGAACCCTTGAGATATCGTATGTGATGTCCGATGCGGCAAGAGCTCCCGCCTTCGCAATACAACTGGTGAAAGAAGATCTTGGCGTTGAGAAGACACTAATGTGTTTCTATCACTGCATGGCAAACGTCCACAAGTTCTTCTCTGGCGTGTCAATTGCAGCCAAGTCATTGGCGTTTCGACATATTTACAACATGCACTACAGTCGTAGCGAAGATGAAATGCAATATCACTGGGGGGTCGCTCAAGAATCGTGGCTTCGCTACCAGGAGCTGGGCCGTTTTGTGGATTACTTCAGGAGCCAATGGATCGATAGTGGTTCATCCTGTTGGCAAGTCTATCATGCTCCCAGTGGATTCCCTACGACAAACAACCCATGCGGAGCGTTTAACAAGATATTTAAAGACGTCTACACGAAGCGACAGAAGCACGGCTTATGTGCTACTTTTGACATGCTCGGCGATATGGCCGAGGCCTATTCAACATTCAAAGCCATCGCTTTTGTCACTCACTCCATTCCAAGCATCAAGCTTCAACGGCGTACCAAACGGCTCATGGACACAGGTCTTCTTGAATTAGTTGAATTCCCTTTCGATCTTCCACCTGGAGAGGTACTTGTGCGCAGTGTTGTGCCAGGGCGAGCATATAGCCTAGCGTACGCCTATCAGTATCGACTTCTTGGCTCGACTGCTGACGAAGCGCAAGAAGCCTCCAATGAAGTCGTCATGACTGGTTCAGAAGCTGACCTTGTAGATGCCTATTATTACAATGCAAACACGAACAATGTGAAGCACGAGATTGTCTGTGGTGGCAACGACCAACCTTCGTATGGTTGGCGCATCTGCACCCTCCCTGGATCCATCATGTGCGAGTGCAATTACTTTTTCAAGAATGCCTTCTGTTGCCATGTGCTTTGCGCACTGAAACTCCAACAAAGAGACTTCTTGGGATACGCACTGCCAGAGCGTCGCTTCCAGCCATTCGCCGATCGACGTCAACGAGCGTCTGAGCGTCGCACTCAACGCCGCCGAGGTAGAGCCCGCAGTAGAGTAGCGCCGGCTTTAGTTCTTGATTAAGCATTCATACGAGATTCTTGTGAACTTATACTTCTGCCCAGCCACACGCTGCTACTCAATGGCACAAACGGCAGTACAAAGTTGCCCATAGGGCGTGTGCCGCAACACGCTACTCAAAGGCACACATACGGCAGCGTACCCAAGACATAGCAGGCATAGGGCTGCGTCATGCTTTCCTTCTCTGCAGTAGTCCTCGCCAACAGCTAGTCTAGATGCTGACGGGGACTGACGCGACTGAGTACAGCGTGATGCTGACGAGGACTGACGCGACTGAGTACAGCGTGATGCTGACGAGGACTGACGCGACTGAGTACAGCGTGATGCAGTAGTATATCTGCCGCTGCATGCTTGTGGATGTCGAGGTAACATCGCGCAACACGCGGCAGACATGCTGCTGCGTCATGCTTTCCTTACCCGCAGTAGTCCTCGCCAACAGCTAGGCTAGATGTTGACGAGGACTGAAGCGACTGAGTAAAGCTTGATGCGGAACCTCTTCTAGGGTGGATCTTTCTCAGTTGTTGGCCAGCTTGTGTGTATTCTTTGCTATAGCTCGTATTGGACGCCTCAAAGCGACGCGAAGAATGTGAAACGGCGTTGCATGCAAAAATTCATGCTTCAAACAAACAGTATATTAAAATTTTATTCAGCGCAAACATGGAGTAGAACCTGCGACCTCTCGCACGAAATTGCAAGCTTTTATCGTCAAGCTACTGGAGCCTCGTTAAAACAACAATATACTTGGAATTTGATGGTTTTTAAATATAAATTAAATACGTCTCTATGTTCTATAAACTATTTTGCAAATAGATGAAATATCAATACGAGAATGAGGCGGTGGATGATTCGAAGTTAACACGTTCAGTTGCTTCAAAAATCTGGCGCGGTTTACATTCTACATGGCAATGAGGCTTTGAAATGCATCTAGTTTGTTCTGTATTGTCGATGGAGAGAGAATGAGACATCGAAATCTTTGTTCATTTTATTTTGTCAGTATGGTTTAATTTTCGCTCACAAAATTATTGGTAAATATTTTACTCATTCAGTAGCCCAGATAGTTTGTTTTAAAACATAGGCTGAATTATCTTTTGACTAATTAGAACGGGAATATTTACTGACTAAAAATAATATCAATTCGTTATTAAAGAAATCCCATTGAAAAAACCCTTAAATCTAAATTTTCGTCGTATTTAATTTAACAGTATGTTTAAAACAGATCGTTTTGTATTAATCTAAGCGGTTGGATGGCGGTTGTTTGGCGGTTGGATGGCAGTTGCTAGTGTTGGCTTGTAGTCGACGTCCGGGACTCTCAGTTCCGATGCTTGATGAGCGCTGGGTGGGTGATCAGGAAGGATGCGCATGATATGTTTTTTATACTTCCTTCTATAATAAATAGATCTCAGTATAATATGTTGTAGGTTTTAGCCCTTCGATCCGTGTTTTACCTCCGATGTCCGTGTTTTACCTCCGACGTCCGTGTTTAATCACCGCCATCGGTATTTTATCCCGGCCGTCCGTGTTTTATCCCGGTCGTCCGTATTTTATCTCCGATAGCTGACTCTCTTCCGGACTCGTTTCCGGATTCAAATACGCCTTGCAAATTTGATAATCCACTGGCTGGTAAATTATAGCTTTCCACAGGTGCTACGGAGTCCGGATTTTACCTCTGACGTCCGTATTTTATCTCCGATAGCTGACTCTTTTCCGGACTCGTTTCCGGAAAACGAATTCCTTGTAGAATTGATAAATCTCTGGGGTCTAAACTATAGCTTTCCACAGGTACTAACATTATTTAACTCGAACAGTTTTATCAACACCATAAACGGATGTACGTGTACTGATGAGAATTGAAATTGGCACTGGCTGTCGAGTGTAATTTGCGTTTTTCAGCCTCACCCAGACTGACTTTTCAGCATTCTTTCGCATTTTTTACAGTTTACCCGCTGGAAGCACTTCACCCTCATCGAGAGCTTTCTTGTCGGTCATGAACCATCCTGCGTGTCAAATTCACGACTTTTAGCGAGTACCACGGTTTTGCTTGGGACATGGACAGCTTCAGCATTTGAAATGTACGCGGCCAAACAAAATCTCACGTACGCCCTGACGTCTAGAGTGAACTCCATAACGTCTTGTAGCGAAAATGCTGCTGCCCCGAGCGCTCAACATCACGCTCGCCGATACGCTAACTGTCAGATCTACTGAATGAGCCCCTTGCGGTACTCAAAGAAGTCAAAATTTTGCGATGTGAGAAGACGATTTTTGCGATGTGTTAACTTCAGGAAGAAACATGAGCTGTATTAGAACATTATTGTTATAGTAACTCGAATGAACCATTGCAATGGCCACAAGCACATGCCATTTGCCACGAAGCATCCATGTATTTGAGAGTAACTTGAGTCGACTTCTTTATGTTCTTCAAAGCGACAACAAACATTCGAGGCTCGCTATTGACATGCCAAAGTTGTATTTCGGCATTAGGGCGGCAGGAATGATTTGAAAAGCGCATCAAATTGCCCATTTCAATGCCATCAAGGTAGAGATCTCTTTTCACATGAAGGAAGTACCAATCTTTAGTACCTGCCGAAATTTGCTTTCGGCGTTCATACTCGGCCTTTAGAATGAACTCGCCAACATACTCGCCAATAGTTTGTCCTTTAACGACGTCTTCATCAAGCTGCAATGCGTCGTCAAAATGAAAGGACTCTACAACCGACGTTTTAGGGAAAACAAGTAAGCCCCGCGTAACGCCAGAATTTTGGCAATTCACACCAGCATCACAGCTACAAGGCAGGCACTCAAAATGTGCGTTTGCAGCCTTTACACAATCATTGTGGCTCCATTTGTCATTGTAAGCTGTGATCCGCCTCTTTGATTTCATGAACGACATGCCAACGACATTTTTGGTGTTATTTACGAATGGCTCGTAGACCTAGAAGTCAATCAAAAGGTGATAGCGAATACAACTAAAGTGTACCTCAGGTGGTGCAGGGATCTTGCATGACCGAAACATATTTGTTCGGTACTGTAGACCAAATCGAATGATGAACCTCCGGCACCACTGACGGTGGGTGTTGCCCTCTACGTTTGCCAGACGAGGGAAGAGCTGGGCTGATTTTGCCCTCAAGTCACCAATTTCAACAAGGCCTGGGTAATTTTCAATCTATGACTTGAGCTCATCAATTAGCTCAGGATCTTCTCTCATTGGCAACTTTGTGCCAAGCCGCGGATGTCGTTTCGCGCTGTTTTTGGCGGGATTCTTCAAAATGCGCTTCTTTTCACTTGTCTCTGCTGTCATAATCTCTTGTCTTTTCTTTGTCCATGTGTAAAGTGTTTCAAGAGGAATGTTTTCGTCACGACTGATAGCTCTGATTTCTTTTGGCCGTTTAAGGAGCTCGCTCAGAATACGCTGTCGCTCCTTTATAGTGTATTGACGTCGCGTTGGTTTCGCCGACTTATACGCAGCTTGAAATCTTAGAATGTCCTGAGTTAGGCTCACGGAATTATCATTTGATGAATCATCGCTGAAATCTCCGGCACCTATCGGGAATTTTCAGTTGATATTAGATCCAGATAGAGTACATTACGCCGAAACCATTGTTTCTGGGCTGTCTTCGTCGACTTGTTGGTCATTCATGTTGTATCAGCTTCCGACGGAATCGTAAGGTTGTGAAATGCAGTTGATTTAGCTTTGACACATGATCGAGTTCAATGTGGAGAGTAATTCAATATATCCTAATTTATGAATTGTGACTTGTGAGGAGTCAGTGAGTCACATCTTCCAGTCACATCATCCTAGGACTTTATATTATGAAATTCCGGAGGATGAATTATATCACGCCAGATTTTGGCCAATAATACATGTCAATTAACGTCTACTAAACTTGCATCCCGTCTTATACAGTGTTTGTCCGTCCTTCCATCCATAAGGTCAACCAGTCTATCACGTCCTCTGGACCCAAGACACGTCTAGTCCGGAGTTTGGCACGTCTTCAAATAGTTGTCACGTCTTATCAGTAGTGTCTGTCTCGTCCAATTTGTGCTTTGTCTTGTGGGGCTGCTGGTGCGTGTTTCGGCGACGATAAATCACTCGAGAGCGGTTATGGGGCGGAAAAGAGGATCAAACAAGTGTTTGGACTGCAGAGAGCCGAAGCGGTTGAGAAATTGCACCACAAAACGTTGTGGTGGGTGCCAATGTAGCTGTTTAGCCCATTTTGAGTATCGAGTCCGACGTAGCTTCGTCCTAAGGTCTGTGTCCGCTGTGTGTACAGCCGAAAAGGTAGTCGAATATCACGTCAATTGTCGTAACAATACTATTCTACTTAGAACGATGGTGTTAGAGGAGGAAGTGTCATTCCTGCAAACACCGAGAGCACAAGTGATGACGGCGTTAATTTGGCTGATGCTTGGGAAGACACAGTCGATGAGAATGTTGAAATAAGTTACAGAGTAAAATGTCTAAAGCTCATGTAGGGTGATTTCGACGTCGCATATTATCAACGCTTTGCGAATGCACTGCTCGCTGCATGGTCGATAGAAATTGTATGTCCAGGAGTACTCTTTATACTTCCTGCGCTTTCAACAGCCATGAAAGCAACGAATTTTACTCGAGAAGCTGCCCATGTATATACACTGGATGTCAAGTTTAGAGATGGTGTGAAGGAACTATCGTTCTGCTCGTTGTGCAAAACTCATCGCAATCGAGTGACAAAGATATATTTGTTGACTCAAAGTCTTGCACTACTACGAAATTATGTCGAATTTGAAGAAGACCTGCTAGATGAAGTTTGCTTCCACGTTCAGGCTTTGAATGGACTCCGCAGCCATCTAGAGCAGCGAGATGACAACTTTTTGTGCACAATTGACCTTATTCCTGCAGCAAACGTATTTTCAGTCACAAGTGCTCCGAAGAAGAGCATATATATATCGGCTGCAAGTGAGATCGATCCCTACGACAGGGGATTGATTCGCCTCAGTGCAAATGGACCTGAGGGATGTGAAATGTGTCCAAACACTTCGTTTTGTGTCCACAAACGGACATGGGATCTTTATTCAGCAAATACCAGCTCTGGTATTGCAACTGACATTGATTTTTTCGCAGATGCTGAGTGTGAGACATATCCTGTGGATGATGATGACAGACGACGTCGTCGTTCGGTCCACCAAGTATTTTCCCTTGCCCCTGATGCGTTAGATGCTGTGCGTCAACGCAGAGGATACGACAACTTAATGAATTTTGTTCCAAAAACATTTGAAGCCAAACAAGAAACAAACTTGCAGTGTGTCTGCAACAATGCCTTCGATCTAACAAATCGGCGTTCAGACGGTGTATGCACAGTGTATGGATTGGTGAAGTCATGCACAATTGAAGTTCCGTACTTTCTCTGCATGAATCTTGACTGTGATGGTATTCTGGAGTATGACGGACGTGACCATGGTTTTCTGCGTATTGGCCGTCGAGTATTCTTTGACATGGACCTTGTAGCCTACGTTTACGCCGCTATCATACATGGGCAATCTAAGTTATCTGGTGTTTACCGTACTCTCCTTGCGATGCATCGCTCTCGAAGGGGCCAATGGTGCTCAAAATCGATTTTCCAGACTGCATGCTGGCGCATTCTCGACGTGTAAGACATACTGTAGTATGTTTAATCACGCCACATTATCTAGGGTTGATATTAATCTCCTCTCGCCATTCAATTGTAGTGTGTGCGGTAGCTTGGACACGGCGCCTATTCTTGTGTGTGATGGAAATGCCAAGATGGCATCCAAGAAAAGCAAGCACTCAGACTACAGCAGGCCAGTGCTGCCCCGCGTTGATCACATCCGCCGCGGTATTCCTGTTGCCAAGGGTGTGTTTGTACGGAATGCAAAAACTCGTCAATTACTACTTCAATTTTGTGGTCACTCAGCGTCTCACACGCTTACTGCTCCCATTAACATCCCAGCCTCGCATCACCTTCAGCTCTTGCAACTTTTGAATATTCACTGTCGTCCATTGCTAAAATTTGTTCGTGAATTGATTGCACTTGCAGATGAAAGTGGTTTGTGCCCAGATATTTGGAGACATGTACTTTCAGATTTAGCTCGACAATCCCCTGTCCCTGCGGGACTAATTCGATGTCCTGAGGAAATGGGTCCTATACTCACTGGAATTGCGAACTCCCGAGTTATTTCTACACATGCGTCGCGTGCTTTGGCTCGCAACATGCCCGTTCTCGCTGACGCCCTGCGAATCTCTACCATGGGTGTTAACTCGAGCTACGATCTTTGGCCAGTGCTGGCACCAGTCCTACTAGAAATGGCTCGATTTTGCTCGTATCTGGATCATCTACCTCTGGAAGAGAAAGATGATATTGGCGCTCATGACATGGAATATATTGCAGATGAACTACTTGATGAATGGTTTCCCTCAGCTCCGTACCGCAGGCACCTTGCGTCGTATAACGAAGTCCACGAAGATGACGATGTCATCTGCACGAAGCACTCTCCTGGAAGTAAGTTGAAGATGCCGGGCATCTTCTTGTTCTGTTGCCCCCATGGAATATGTCTTGGCTTTGCTGTTATGCATGACTATGAATCACCAAAGCATCCGTTTTCAATATTATATCGTCGACTATCTGATAGCCGTCGAAAAAGAATCATTGTCATGGACAACGCCTGCAATCTTCAGACGTACTGCATGAGGCGTGAGCCATGGTTTTTTAGAAATGTGTGGTTTGTGGTGGATCGATTCCACTTTTGTAATCATGTCAATTGCAGCAGCGGTTATTGTATTGATAACTTCCCTGAACTGGAGCATGTTGCGACAACTGTATGCGAAGTATTTAATGCTCAATTCAAGTCGGTTGTTGCGCAGGCCGGCTTCATGACGAAAGAGCACTTTATATCGTACGCTAAGCATTATATGGCATATGTAAATGATTTGCGCTCGACGAAAATTTCACGTCAAATGGTACCAACGGCAAGCAATCCTTCAAGTGGAAGCAAATCAATATACTCTTGTTAGCACTTCAGTTTGAAAATGAGTAATGCCATTACATGATTTCTTCGTCGGAATTCGTGCGGTCGCTCATGAACACGAATCGATCATTCACTAAACTCACAGAACCGCCAAAGTTTTTAGTGTACAAATGCTGCAAACAAGAGTTGCAGCACTTGAGCAATTGCGTTCGAGTCATCAAACGCGGATCACACCACTCAATGCTGGCTTCAACCCAACTCGGCTTCTGGAGCCAATTTGGAGAATGTCCAGAAGCTTCGGCGACCAAAAGCCGTGTTGTCTATTCGTAATGCCATTAAATGATACTATTATGTACTCACTTTTCGTTAAGCAGCGTTGCGAGCCTCTTGAAGCTCGAGCAACATTCGTTTTGGATCTCGGGGGGTATCAAAAAGAGACTGCATGAAGTGCAAGACTTGAGTTCGTGTATCCCCGCCCGCAAAATACCGCTCTCGTGGTCGAACGACATTAACAAAAGAGTGCGAGGGGTCTCGTCCATTGACATGAGTAATCTACATCATCCTCAGTCAACTACCATCGTTCGTTCATTTACAATCACGGTTCCGTGCCCAAGGGTAGCATATTTGGCGGCTTGTTGCAACAAGAGATTTTCGCGTTTTGAACACTGCGCGAACGAATTCGATGCTGCTGTGGATCCTCAGGAGTTGGGTCGGACACAACGATTATTTTGGAGGTATTTACTGGAAAGGGCACTTTGTCTACTCCACATTAAATCAGTATTGGTCATTGCGACGTACGATTGTACAGACAGTTGAATGATATGTCGAGCCCAAGTGCGTCCAAGTCTTTACGTATGGCCTGCAAAACCCAAAACAAAGCACTACCGTGCAATCCATACTTCTCCAAACCACCTAGGCATACCATTAGATACCACTCACGTTTCAATCTTACTGTTAATAGACGGTAGCAATTCTGTAAGCTGCACCCAAATCACGGAATCTGCGGCTCCTGTCATCTCAAAGCGTTTTGCTTCGATAATAGTCTTTGGAAATCTCTCAAAATTAGGCAACACAGGAGTAAAGTCTCGTGCGTGGCATAATTTTTGAACTCGCCCAATGGCCTTGTCTGCATTAGAGACCCGAGCCATCACACCAAAGGGGAGAAGGTGGTATTCAATTGATTGACGATTTCTCGATTGAGCATCAACATGACTAAATTCCCGATGTTCTTCTTCTCGCGCAATTTGTTCCTCCTGCCATGCTGTATGCGCTTCCAGCCACTCAACCCATTCAGAGGGTATGCCGGCCTCACCTTTCAACCAAGCCGAGATATCACCATCCTTTGAAGCTCTAGGGGGACCTCCATCCTTGAGCAATGTTTTCATCTTCTTCAGCAATTCTAGTCTGGACTGATTTCGTTGAGCTAAAACGCAACCGAGATGCAATATTTGTATCAGGTGCCTGTTCGTGAACGTCAAACCAGGATTGCGCCCGACGAAGGAATCAAACGTGACTGAAGATGTGGCCATTTCGCTCAGGTAGTAAGACAAATAATGATGTTTCGAGTTACTGCAACGACAAATCCGTCTTGTTACTACTTGTCCCGTCTTCAGTAACCAAATGATCTAGATTGTTCAATTTATCCCGTCTTAACTTATAGTAATAATGTTTAAGTGTTTACTTTGTCCCGTCATATGTCAAAGATGTAATGTAACAAAACATCGAAAGACTGTTGTTGTAAGCAGGTTTGGCGGTTCATGGAATGGATAGTGGTGTATTCCAAGTATTCATCCATCATTAGGCATGAGAATGTCATGAGAGACCGTGTGCACAGCAACGACCTCATCAAGAGACCATTGTTGAGTACAAACTGCGCATTGCATGCCAGAGCTTAATCAAGTAGTGACATACATTGCAATGTCTGCTTGCAGCCACAGAGCCGACCCAATGCATGCTCTTTGGCTGGAAGTAGGCGTATCTCAAAGTATTTTAGAGCTTTGGCACGCCGTGGAAAAACTACACAAAACAACTGACTCATAAATAGACCGTTGTTGAGCACACGCTACATATTGCATGCCAGAGCTCGATCGGGTAATGAAATACACTGCAATGTCAGCTTCCAGCTACAGAGCCGACACAAAACATGATCTTTGGCTGCAAGTAGATGTATACCAAAGTTTCATACAGCTTTGGCACAAGCCTGTGCACAACAAAAACTCATCAAAAGACTGTGATTGTCCTAGACTGAGTAATGCATTCGATGGTGCTATGTCATGCATTGTGATTCTTTTTGTAGTCTGCTTCATGCTTTAGGAATGAGATGTGTGAGCTTCCTAGTCTAGAATGATGGGCGTTCTGTAGGAGCAATAAACGGTAGTTTGCAGCCAAAAGTCCGGCAATTTTATAAGTCAAATAAAACTGGCACGGTAGCATTCGAACCAGCAACTTTTGACTTCGGCGGAAGTGATTCAAACGCATGGGATCATTTTGGACACAGTTCCAACTGCTTTATTCATTTTATTATAAGTCGTTCATTCTATTTATAATAGAAATACTATAAAACTATCAAATAATGTTGTGTTGATCAGGTTGGGCCGGAACATGAAGGCTTCAAGACGTGACAAAGCACCAACAAGACGTTGTTACGTATGTACGACGTACGATAATGTAAGTCTGTGGTGCACACCCCGGAAAGAATTAAGCATATGTTTTCCGAAATGCCCGGTTGTATATAATCCACTATCCGGATATTTTGTTAAAAGCCCGTGAATTTGACACGCAGGATGGTTCGAATCCGGAGTCAGAGCTTTCGACCATGGAATTCCGCATGGACTGACTGACATCCATGGATGAAAGAATCATTTCAGACGTTTTATACATGATACTAGCTAATTTTGTCCAATTCATTAGATAATTCTGGATAAGATGTATTTTGACCATGTATACATCGTTATAACGTCAACTTGGCCATGGTATTATGATTGAAGACCGCTTACGCTTTGGCGCAGTCTCATGAGGATTGATAAATTTTATATGTACTATGATATATAACCGTAGAGTGAGGACATGGGTTGATATAAAGCTGAATACAAATCACATTAGAGGACTTTCGCAACCGGTTCGAGTTGAGATTCAATTGGAGATAGAGACCCTGTTGTTCACTCTGGTTCTGAACTGAAACTTAGCAAAATGCATCTTTCGCAGTGTTTGGTTTTGGATTCAGTCATATATTGAGTTTTAGGGTGCCTGAGTTGTGCGATCTCATCACCAACGATCGAGTTGGAGCTGGTGTGATGGACCATGATGAATCCAAGTTGTCGGTTGAGGAGACCATGCGGGGTGGTTTTGACGTCGGCGATGTGAATGAGACCCACGAGTACCCCATTGCAAGCCGTCATCGAAAAAGTTTGCCGCGGTAGACGACGTTATATTGCTTCAAGTGGTCAATGCATTCCGTCCTTGGCGAGCGCCTGCAGGCACGGCCAGCGGCATCATGAAGGTGTTTGACGACATTGCTGTACATTGTGCTAAGCACAAGAACTTTATGTAAAGAAAAACGGGCCGGCCCTCCGTACGCGCTTCTCAACGCTCGTGAAGGGATAGAGGTCAGATCAATGCAAATCCATGCGTCAGTCTGGATCGACCGAGGAATTTAGAGAGAGCGGGGTTCTGCTCCAAGGCATTGTATCTCAAATACACGATTGGAACGAGCGTATGAGCGAGGAAAAATCACTGAAAGATATTAAGTCATCGGCTCTGCTTAAGTCGGGTGAAGTCATGAAGCGACTCGCAATGGACGAAGTCATGGACGACGATACTAACGTTGATGCTGACGATGATTACAACGATGAAAAATCCACAACAACGGACGGATCATCCAACCTGGTACGTGATCTCAAATGAGAGGGCAAAATGAAGCGATGGTCGAAGATATCAAAATCAGAGCGAATCGGCGCGATCTCGGATTCTCTTGTAAAGGCTCTTTCTGTCACTGATGACGAGCAACGACAGAAGCAGGACTTTGAAATGCAGAAAATGGAATTCAAAAGAGATCAAGCTCGATTAGAGCTTGAATACCAACGGGAAGAAGCTGCTTGCCAAAGACAATTTGAGGCAGAAGAAGCCGCTCGACGCCGAGAACATGAGCTTACAATGGAAGATAGACGAGTGCAAGCAGATCGTGAACGTGAGAAGATGATGCAGGAGTTTGTGCTCAAAATTCTCAGCCATCAAAGATAAACAGAATAAACTAGGGTTGATTTAAGTACTTATCTAGACTTGGAGGCAGCAGATCAAAGTACATTGAGATTTGATTCCCCAGAGGTTGCATGCATGTGTGGCGATTTGTCAACAGAACTGCTGCATAGAAGTTCTTGCCCACTGGGGCTTGTCTTACACGCTGCTTCTTGACCCAGTTCATGTACTCCCACAAGATTTTCACCAGATCAAATCCCACTCCACACATTCTCGAACAGAGCTCATATCCCGGTTGAATTGAGCCGACTTTGGATGAGGATACACGGAGGCAGAGGTCCCAAACGTACTCGTGCCATAAGCAGGATCGCCATAAATCAATTTTCCGCAGAAAAGGCCAGTATTATCTTTCTCCATCAAATCCAGAAGGCCGCTAAAATTGAGACCTGTTCAGTCATGACGCCTTCCTTCAACAGGGCCATAAAGGCTCACAATAATTCCATCGGGTGCTTGAACACTCTGCCAATTGAAACAAAGGTGACGAGGAAGGCTATTAAACAACGACGTTTGTAGATTTTCGTGCTGTGACATAGCATTCTTGCGAGGCTTGGTCGTGAAACATACTGCCTGGTACCAGCGATAAGACTCATCAAAGCAACTGTTGCTCTTCTATACAGTCACCATCGTGATCGCTTGTACTTCAACGAGACGATTGTACGTGAAAGAATCGTCCAGTACTGCCATGTGATTCATGTCGAAGGTGCGCCGCTTCGATGTTGTTGGGGGGTTCTACATGAAGCTGTAGAGCGGTCAAATTCGTTTGACAGCGTGAACAGTTTGAAAGCCTCTGAGAGTCGATGACAAACAAGTGCGAGTGCTTCGACGCGTGATATATCGTCAGACCATGCCATTTTCAGGGTGAGCCTGTTTATGTGCGAGCTCGCGTAATTGAGGCATTGTAAATCGATATCGTGCAATCGAAACCGCATTGCTGACCATTTCATCAAAAGATGACGACTTGTCAACGCTTGGTTGTGCTTCTCGGAGGCGGAAGCAGTTGGGTGTGATCAATAAGTTCATGACCTTGACGAAGCGCTTCTTGTTGCGGTGCGCTAGGTTCCAAACCCGAGCCAAGACTTCAATCGCTTGGTCACCTGAGAGTTTCAGACCAACGAACACCATCACGCTTTGTTTCCAAGATGCGCTCTGAATCTGAATTGTGTCGTTGAGATAGCATCGACTTTGCTCAAGCCTACCCCTGGCTAAGTTTAGATAGACTTGAAATTTTACCCTAAACCACGTCTACTTCAAACTGAATCTGAAACCTCTTCGATTCGATTTTCGCAAAGCCCGCTTCCTTTTTTCTAAATTGGGGTCAAGAAGTAGATGTTTATATCCTGCTAAAATAAATATATATTGTATATTTATTCTTTCCCTTCCACAACTGAACGCTTAAACTTAATATTTTACAGAACCAAAATCAGATATTCCTGCTAAAAAGACATAACTATTTCAAAAATTAGTTCTATAGCTATTTAGTCCGACTATCCTTCGATAAAGTAAATTTTATTGCCTAGTACCACAAATTTCGATTAAGTTAACAATTTTATGTTGAAAATACTTGATAAAGTACATTTTGAGTTTAATTAACTGAAAGGGACAGACACGGTGACACGGGACAACTTCCCGATTGTAGACCGCTTACGCTTTAAGCGCAGTCTCCTCATTGAAGACCGCTTACGCTTTGGCGCAGTCTCCTGAGGATTGACAAATTTTACATGTACTACGATATATAACTGTAGACAGAGGACATGGGTTGACATGAAGTTGAATGCAAATCACACTCAAAACCCGCTTCCTCTTTCTAAATTGGGGTCGAAGTAGATATTTATATCCTTCTAAAATAAATATGCAATATATTGTCGATTTCATTCGAATTTGTGAGGGGGGTCCGAATGTATCGATTTTTTAAATCGATCTGCAAATCGCTCAGCCAATCAGAATCGAGTATTTACCAAATTCACGCAAAATACACCTACACACACGTGTAATTAATTGCCATACTTTCCATTTATACTTGACTTAAGTATGATCAAATCGATTTGGAATAGAATTCGATTTTGGTAAAAAATTCAAATTTAGGTGAAAAAGACAATATATTTATTCTTTCCATTCACGCTTAAACTTAATACTTCCTCTGTGCCATATTACTGGCGACATTAGACTTCGATTCGACCCCAAAAATTCATTTTTTGTCCAAGGTCGACGTTTCATACCACGTTTGAAAGAGTAAAATAATCTGAACAAAGTTTCTATTGAATGCAGAGGGCAATAAGCTCATTTTGCACGTCTTATGTACATCAACTTTTTGACCTTCAGTATAAAAATATGAAATCATTGATATTTCTTTTAAAATATAGGGACCTGAAAGCAGATGGTGATATTGCAGCAACACTCAGTCAGCAACATGGTGCCATTAATATCATATGTTCGCACTTAAAGGTGCAATTTATGGCCAATTAAAGTCGTTTATTTCGTCAATTAGCCAATCACAGAGAAATGTTGCCAGTAATTTGATAAAAGTGGATTTTCCTTTTGTTCACAGTAATATGGAACAGAGGTAGTATTTTCAAGAGAACACATTAAAAAAAACATTGAAGTCTGATATTTGGTAAATCGAACCTGAAAAAAGAAATAAAGCAATCGAACATGTGTTTCCAATTTGCAGTTCCCAACCAGCACATGACACTATTAATCGGTTGATAGCCGCCAAATAGTGTTATCCAGTGTTTATATATATTTTGTGTGAAGGAGAAAATCCAGGGAAATCCCGAATATTCTCGTTCCCCCTACAACCCCTGAGCGCCCTAATTTGCCTCACCAACACGACTATGCAACTCACGTTACAAATTTCTGTCAGCCAAACCTTCCCGAAAACTTTGAGAAGCACTGGAACGATTAAAACAATGGAAAAGCCACAACATTACCAAGAGGCGAGTTCCGGCGATACCAGACACAGTCCGACTGACTCACAGGAAGGCAGCTTATAGCCACGGCCACCCACGACAAGCGAAACATATAGAGTCAGTCGACGAGAAGAGTGAGTAAGAGCAGTAGCAAGTGGCAAGGACGACAAAAAGGGTGCACTCACGGTGTCACGGCGTGTAAAGAAACTAGATTAGCTTCCATCAGGAGTAAATCGAATAATAGACTTCCTCTTTTGCGGTGTATGAGCCACTGAGTTCATCTGCTCTCTTGTTGTGAAGTTGTTGACGCCAAGAAGATCGTTGGAGCGGCCGCGTGTATCACCAGCGTCCGTGTCCTGTTGTTGGTCGACCGAGTTTCATTCGCGGCGACCTCCTGTTTTTCCCTGGATTGTCCGAGTTTCATTCACGGCGATCTACAGTTTTCCCTGTCCTGCTGTCAACTGCGACACACCTCTTGTCCGAGCTAGAAGAATCCTCTGCCTCTGCCTGCTTTGCCTGCTCCGTGTGAACTGCGACAGTTGTCGGCGAAGAGTCAGCTCCCCATTTCCTCCACCTGCAGACCCTTGCAACGTCCAGGAAGCCCCCGATCGTACCCGAACTCGGAGTCGAAGGCTCTATAAATTACCAGTCACCTAGACATTCTTGTGCGGGCGTGCTTTCTTTGTGCGTCCACCTTCCCCACAAGTGGAGCGCCAGACCGGGTTTAGCCTCCAATGAGTTCGAATACGATCAATGCTGAAGAACCACTACGCGTGGTAGAAGAACAACCACCTCTTGCCGAAGCTCGCCATCTTACGCCTGTTTCGCCTACGTGGTACACGCAGGAAGGCGAAATCCGGGGACCCCCAGGTCCTCTCCTGTCTTCCTACCGAGGGGATCCTATCCGTCAGCCGCATGGATTGGGAACACCCTCGGAACACGGCACCGCCTCTGGTGCCCAGACTGTGGTCACACAGTCAATTCTTGAGTCCAAGCTTGAAGCAAACAACGCCACTTTGATCCGACAACTGATGTCAATGATGCAAAGACGGAGGACGCCACACACAGAATGGAATTTAATGTGTATTTTAATCAACCGATTTGACAATGAATTCTTGTTTTGAGCCTGAATGCAAACAATCCGCGAACATTTCGTTGTGACTGACTCAATGACAGGAGGTAATCCTGCGCACGTCGTTGTCTTGAACGGTCTTCCTTGTCTCGAAAGCAACAAGCATGTTATCACAGAAAAAGACAACCAATTATACTAGAAGTTATTTTCAATTGGACAATATTCATAAGCAAGGTTGATCACCTTGCAAATTCCATCAACAAGTCAGATATATTTTTCGGAACTATATGAAGTTTTCTCGGTCATGACTGCGGTCAAAATCACTATGAAAGAATATTTGGCATCATATTGTTTCTCATTATGGAAGTGAACATGATATATGTATACGTGGAATAGGTTTAAGTATTGTCTATTTCACTCTCAAACTTAAATGTCATTTGTAATCAAAACTAAAATCCAAGAGACACAAATTTCATTTTGAGTTCAACAAAACACCTACGATTTTTATATATAGCATGAAGTTTGACATTAGAAAAGTAGCTTTGTGGTGGAGTACATGATTCGTATGCCCGAGGTCCCTGTTTCAATCCCCTGTTCAGTCAACTTTCATTTCAATATACCATTTTTATATTGCATTTCTCTTGTCAGGTGCCGGCAAAAGTTGTTTGGGCTCACTCAAGCAAAGATCTTTGTTTCTTTGTGATTCTATGTCAATATGCTTACGTGGGGACTAATATAATAGTGAAGATGTAGCTAAAAGTCGTTAAAAAGACATCAATTTCTGAAAGAGTATGCACTGCAGCCTCTTTCATTGCGATTCCATCGGTCTAAAAGCGTCACCAGGTAGGTAAATCAGACGCGGAATAGTATGCATGACACTCTCCCATACGGAACAAAATGTGCGAAAGACAACAGTTTGCATTGTCATCGTCATAATCGAGAAAGAAGCTACAAGTAGAGACAAAAGTCATGATATCAAACGATAAATCTACGTCAGAGCAAGCGTCTATCCGTTCCCGACTCAGGGTAGACTGCCCAAGCATACTATATGATGCAGCAGTCGATATCATGTAGCAGGAGTTGGTTGTGTTGTCAATCTTACATAGCTAGAGAAAGGTAAACGTTCAAAAATTCTACGGTTGACACTAACCGGCCAGGACGGCGGAATGTCGAGTTTAAGAGAATTGCAGCAGTAGTTTACAACAACAGGAAGCCATCATAATGTACTTACATGCAAACGATGCCTGTGTGAAGAAGGACAAGTCTGCAGTAAGTAAGACTTTGGATATGTTGTTTAAGCTTTGAGGACAAGTTATGAGTCGTTATGTGTCTATATGACAAAGGCTGTGTCGAGTTACTACGAACACGTGATAATGCCGCAGCCTACTGCGACTCGTAGTTCTTAGGTTGTAAGATTGTCAAAAGCATACTCCTCCTACACAGAAGGACTCGTCATGAAGGCAGGGCTAAAAAGTGTATTGTTGACTACAGGTACAAGTGCATTGTGGCTGCAGTAGGACTTCTTTACGAGTCATGAACATGCACGAAACGTGCTGCTGCATGCTCGCCATGTTGCCATATGTCAACAGCCTTCCTTATGCTTAAAAGGAGAGACAAAGTCATATAACCCCTCCACATGCCCGTTGTTGTCCCCACTATACCCCAACACCGATCACACAAGGTATTGCATGTGGTAGTGTAGTCAGCAACATACAATACAAGGAGCGATCAATTTACGACGATCGGGGACATTGACTACTACCCAACATGGCCTGGCATTTGGCTGCTTGGTAATCTTGGCCGCGCGCTCTTCACAGAGCGCGCGGCCACAGCTTCGACGACACGCATGTGCCCCTGGTCATACAACGAATGCGACGCAGATTTAGCACCACACCAGGCTATCTCAGCTTGCAACCCAGACGCTGATAACATGAAGTCAATTGCTTGAAAGCGGACACATCTTTACGACATCAAAGACGACAAACTGCAAAAAATCATTGTGATGATGTGTCAAAAATTTGCTAGGACAAAGCTTGCTCGAAGAGCTCCGGAGGCACAAGTTATTGTAGGCATTGTGTTTTATCCGACTAAGCAACGCAGAAAATGTACATTATTGGATTGTTAACGTTGAGGCAACTGCCGTTCTCGACCGACCAAGTCGTCGATTGCGATGAGTGACTGGGCCATACGATCGCGTTAGCCGTCGACGAGCAGCACTGTGGAATGTGCTAGGTGGTAGTGGGTAACCGTGAAAGTCCTTGTTTTGCTGTTTCAGTGCAAAGATAAGATGACAGCAGTAGGCGTTCTTGAAGTAGTAGTTACATTCACAGTAGAGATCACCGGTATTAGTTCGCACACGCCATCCATACCACGGTTGGTTGTGACCACTACACATCATTTCGTGGCGAATGTTGTTTGAATTGGCATTGCAGTAGTAAGCTCGTACGTCAGCCTCGTCTTGGGCTGACATCAATCCCGCGTCAGTTGCAGCTTGAGCCTCAGCTCGAGTTGAACCAAGTAGACGATACTGATGAGCAAACGACATTCGAAGTGCATTTTGGGGAACGATGCTACGAACGAGAATTTCCCCATCAGGTAAAGCCATACCTTCAACCTCCGATGTCGACACGGCTTGCAGCAGAGCCGATGAAATCAGTCGTTTTGTGCGCTGCACCAACTTTGCGCTTGGTATAGCTGTAAGTGAGAAGGTGGCAGCTTTTATCGTGGAATATTCGACGGCGATATCGCCTAGAAGTTCGACGTTGGCACACACTCCATGTTTGGTACGTTTAGTATAAATTGCTACAATTGACAGAGTAAAACGTGGATGGTATGCAACTGGCACCTTTGAGAATCTTGTTGAAGGTTTCGCAGGGATTATTTGTCGTTGCAAACCCTTGCGGCGTGTGGAATATTTGCCAGCACGATGCTGGACTTTCGATCCACTGATCCGAAAAGTATGAGATGAACTCCAGCGCGACAAGCTCTGGGTAGGTTGACCACTTTTCTTGAATGTTGTTCCAATGAAAGTCCATTTCAGCGCAACTGCGACTGTAGTGTAGTTGATATATGTGACTGAACACGGCTTTCTTTGTTGGCAATGGCAATCCTTTCACTTTTTTGTGCACGTTTGCAACACAATGATAGAAACACATTAACGTCGTCTCCACTCCGAGATCGTTGTATAGTGTTTGTATTGCCAAAGCGGGTGCCTTTGCTGCATCGGACATTATGTATCGCAACTTCAGTTGTCCGCCCACAACGTGCTCATAAATAGCCATCAATTCTCTCATAGCCCAAGAGTATTCGACAACAGTCTCACGGCTGATAATGAAACACGCCACAGGGTGGAACTGCCGAGCAATGTCTGTGATTCCGCAAACAAGCACAGGGAATTCTTTACTGTTGATCTTGTAGGTAGCATCCCAATGAAATACAAATGACGCTGGATCACGGTTCATTTGTCGCAAGAGCGTCTTTGTAGTCACACCAACTGTAAATGGGTCGTCCGGTCCACCAATGCCAAACTGAGGGCTCTCCCCAATGATGTCGTACCCAAACGTAAAGTACTGAGTGTCACTCATGTCGGCCACGAATCACTTTGAGAGCAAAATCTCCCTCATAATACTTGGCTTGCTGTTTTCTAGCATTTGAGTAGTTCGGACGTATTGATGCCGATTTTGAAATTGTTTAAGGGTAGGCAGAATATCTTCGGGGACTGTGAAACTTAATTACCGCGGGCTTGACTTGGGGTAAGGCCAAGTTGAATGAGAGGGTCAATTGCTGCTCTGACAACTCTTGCCATGCGCCGTGGATGAAGATCGTCGCACTCGCTTGGTTCGCAAGAAGCTGCCACAGTGCATTTCTTGGATATATTGCACTCCCAAATACGAACGCGCTTCGTGCAGCCTTGTCTGCACTTACACGACAGATATCTCGTGGTCATGGTGTGTCGAGGCTGTCTTCTACATACCTTGCAGTTGCCAGTCCGCGTGAGGGAGTACACGACTGCAGCAGGCACTGCATCCCTCGACTCGTTGTAGTTTGTAAAGCTACCGACAATTTTCCAATTTTTGCCGGCACGGCGACCACGGCGTGATTCTGCTTGCCTTTTAAAGTAATCGGATACAGAGATCACATGATCATTAGGCGCACAGGCTTCGATACCTGCCTCAAGGCCACTGGTGGGAGCAACATCAGTATTGCTGAGCAAGCCAACCACACGAGTCCAGTCATACATCGCTACTGCGTTTGATCCGATTTTTGAATCTGTAAAGACCAACCAATTTGTAATAAGGAAGTCCTAATCGAAACACAACCAAACCAGGATAAAATGTAACCTTGCCCAATCAACATGATTTTCCAATCGACTGCAAACGTGACCCGCCGCTACCGTCGGCCAAACAGTGTCAGAAAGGCGCCACTTGCAGCATCGAATGGGGCAAGATAACGGGGTCACGTAAGTCCACTCCAGCGGTATGAACTATCCACTCATCTCAAGTGGTGTGCTCAAGTAGTATAACGAAGCACGTCAATCTACTTTTGCAACGGAAGACCATAAACTATGGGCATGCAAAACCAGCTCGGTACTCGATCGGCTCCAAGTTCAACTGCTCTGTTAATTACTGTCGTGATAATGGCCTCCAGAAAGGAAGATTTTCAAACGAAACGGTGTGGTAGACGCAAGATTTGGCCATGTCTGAATGCTGGACTATGATGTGGTTGAGAGCACAAGAATCATTGAGAACGTCCGTGATGTTGTCAACAAGGCGTTGTTTAAACGATTTCTTGGCCAACTTGACTAGTAATAGTATAGGATGCACATCTCAAGCGATATTTTGTGGACGCAAGGGAATTCAGTGCCGTCTTGTCTCTATACTACTCTACATGGGTCCGACTTGGTCGACTGAGTGTCTTGGGGGACGTGCGACCAACGTTCCGTTCCAATTCTAAAGCTTGCCATCACATCTTGTTAGTTTGCGTTCCAATTCAAAGTTTTCGATCGCCAATTCATCACTTTGTATCGCCAATTGTTCCACGGTCTTGAGCTGTTGTTGGTCGCATCTTGACGAGACGCCAACTTGAACTTCAATCGACTACTTAGGGCAATTTCTGGGCCTTTCTCGTGGAATGCCACTGTGATGAGTCCTTGCTGGCTCTGATCTGTCCCAATTATGTCGCCGACTCCAATGAAGATCGTATTTTGTTCTCTTAGGAACGACTTTTCGTACCTAATAGTAAGTAAGTAACATAATTTTTGTTTTCAGTTCCATTTCACCAAGTGTCATATATCTCATTCTTTTTTCCCAGGTTACTGTAGCTATTTTCAAGAACCAAAATCAGATATTCCTGCTCAAAAAATACAGCTATTTCAAAAATTAGTTCAATAGCTATTTAGTCCGACTATTATTCTAGAAAGTAAATTTTATAGCCTAGTAACACTAATTTCGATTAAGTTAACAATTTTATGTTGAAAATACTTGATAAATTAAATTTTCACTTTAATTAACTGAAAGGGACAGACAAGAGGACAACAGGACAACTTCTCGACAAGCACCACCCAAATCTTCACCCTGACGCAGTTATGAGACTGCGAACATCCACAACAAACGAACGATTTACTGCGAGTATGATGAGCAGAAAATGCTAATTTTACAAGTTACAAACTCTTCGAAAATAACAATTCTGGATAATAATATTTAATCTCTACAAAACTTTTTCTAATATTGATAAAAATCCTAAAAATTTCGAGACGTCTTTTTAACATCACGATCTTCTTCATTTGCGAGTTCAAATCAGAGAAGAATTATAGCTCGTTTGATATTTTCAATCAACTAGTGTTAACTGGCGTTGATACATTCGGCGTCATTGCAAATTTTACAGTGTTAGATACTTACGATAATAAGCCAATCACAAAGATTTAAAATTTACAGTTGTCAATTTGAGAGATTGGCAATTGAATCAAAATAATATGAAGAATAGTCTCGCTGCACAACATCTGTGAATACAAATATATCGTGTTTTTATTCATAACGTTACTTGGATCAACTCCAATGGGGACGGACAACTGCCAATCAAACTCCACCCAAAATCTGAAGATGCGAATATTCATTTTCAGTAAGTTTAAAAATTCTGACATATCAATATTTGAGACATCTGGATAACAATAATGACATTCAATAAATATGGTTTCAAAATATGGATAAAATTTATTGATACTGTACATGTCTGCCACCCAAATTTGTCATATTCATTTTGCCTCTATTAATATAATAGGACATCAAGAGAGATATGATCATTTGGCTGAAAGTGGATGTGCCAAAAAATTGATTTGAGATAAAGAAAATGAGTTTGGTGTTCAGAGGAGTCCTTGAGAGATACATTGTACTCGTATGAATCATATCAACATCATCAAAACAATCCTTTTTATGATTCAGAGAATTTCTATTTCAATTCCTTTTTTTGCAGGAAAAAAATACTTTGTCCCTTTACTTTACTCGATTAAGTAATCTTTTTGCTTTACTTTATTAAAGGGGACAGACAAACTATTCAAAATAATTTGTGTTTCTCAAATTATACGATTATTTCAAATTATCTACTTGAATAATTCAAATTATTGTGACATTTTTATAATTTTATTTTTGCTGATTTTAATAAGATGGATAATTAAGCTCGGATAATGTATGCATAGTGAAGAATGAAATAAAAATGTCGATTTTCATTTTTATCTATTTTGTCTTGAGCTATGCCATGAACACGAGATTACAAGAGACAAAACTGAAAAGCCCATCCAAAACCTTCACCCTAACGCAGTGGAGACTGCGAACAAGCACCACCCAAATCTTCACCCTGTCTTCACCCTGACGCAATCATGAGACTGCGAACTGCTTGGTTTCACCGTCGATTCACTGATGAAGCGTGGGGGCAAAGATAAAATGTGTTCATTGGTGCTTCAGGAGGGAAAGAGCCACCAGAAAGAAGTCGAAACGAGGCAAATTTATGTTCGCAAAGCTTCCTGAGGATCCTAGGGCAAAGTACAGGAAGGAGGGATAGTTAACTTAACTGATGAAGTGGGGTACAGAAAACCTCTGCCCCCCCTCTTGTATTCTTCAAGAAGAGAATTGGAATGAAAAGATTGTCGTAAAAGCATACGTACAACCCCCCTCTCATCTCCTAGCGCAATGTAACACATTGCAGTGCACGCCGTTTTCGATTGACGATTTTTGAGAGAAATCTATTTTTAGCTTTCTGGCTGTCGGTAGATCCCAGTAGATCGGTTTCGTGTTATCTAGAACAAAGCGTCCACGTCTGCTGTGTGTGGAGCTCTCTTGTCCATTCCCATCGTCACTCCGAGCCAGCCATGTGTATCATATTGGACGAATGCGTGATGCTTGTCATCCTCGGCTTACAAGCCATGACAGTCCTGCCCGCCATTGCTGTGACTCGCGAAGTGGGCCTTGCCATCTTGATATTTTACCTCGTCACGGCACTCTTCTCGGTGTGTTATTCCTTCCTCTATACGTTGAGAGAATGCTGCCCATGCTTGGATATAATTCAGCGCCACGGTTCCAAAGTGTTCTACCTCTTCCATATTGGCCTCATTGCGACGACCATCGCCACCATTTCGATCTTGCTTGAACCATATTTCGGTGGCGTTGACTTCACCAAATACTGCGCCGAGCACAAGCTCGATATCAACTTGTCCGGCACGACCTGCGTCAAGTTGCAAGGCTACATGGTTATCGCGATCATGGCACTCACGCTTGAAGTGGGCTTGTCCTTGTATCTCCTCGTCTTGGGACGACGAATTGCCAAGAAGCACGCCGTCGAATACTCCCGCCTGATGCGCGAAAAGAGCTTGAACGAAGCTGAAATCGCGTCCGTGAAGCGTACCAACACGTCATTCCAAAAGAAGAGCAGTGGCAACCAATTGACATCCGCCGAGGTCATTTGAGCACTTTTATATTATATATAAATGCCCTGCCCCAATGGCATATTGCATTTGTTTAAATGCCTTCGTCCATTTCGTCTTCAATTTCCTTGGCCAGTTCTTCCTCTTGTTTTTCACGTTCAAGGCGTTCTTCTGCCGATTCCAAGTCTTTCTTGTACGCTCCAGGAGGATAACGCATTGCCTATGGGGGGTAAATCTCTCCATTTCAACAAATTTGCAGCTCACCTTGACAGCTTCGTTGTGCACATCTAAGCAGAAAGTAATACGCTTGTGGAAAGCTTGTTGTGGCTCGTTGGTAACATAGACATCAACAGTTTCCTAACAATGCATTAGACGATGTGGATTCATGGCATATACCTTTGACTGCATCCAGCCATTTTTGTGGTCAATAACGGCATCAATGACTCCATCTTTGATTGCCTAACGTGTAATCAGCGGGTGACCTCAATAAGTAAACCACCTTGGCACAAACAAATTCTGCATTCTGAGGTGTATCAAGAGCGAGCTTGGTGCAAATATCCTATTGAGACTAAGAGTTCAAAGCAAAAGCGGGCAAAGTACTAACCGTGAAGCGAATTTTCGAGTACGAAGTGTTGGTCTTGCGAAGACCAGTCTTGATGACATTGTGGCGCAATCTAATGACAAAAAGGCTCAACTTTTCCAGCGATAAATGGTCACATACCGCAAAATCAACGTGTACGTCTTGTCAGCTTTGAATGCATCGGCGTTTTGCGTCAAGACAGTGTTGAAGTCTTCCAAGTTACCCAAACGAACAGCCTGCGAGAGATAGTCAGCTCCAACTCATACGGAATTGTATACGTTGGTCAGTTGGAGGTATGGAATCAAAGCCGTCTTCAATCCATCTTGATTGAAAATGCTGCGTTCGGGCACTTCACCCATCAACAATTGAACAATGATGGCCAATTTGTAAACTGTGCGTCGGAATCCCACGGCAGTGTTTTGAGGAGCCTTACGAATGGATTGCATCAACTTGGTGTACGAGTCAGTGTAGTCAAGTTGGACAGCATGGATTTTGCCTAAATATTACAAAGACGTCAGCATTATAAGCGAATGCCTTGATACGTACCGACGTAATACAAGTAGCGGACAAATTGATTGTTCGAGACGGACTCTGGGAATGTCGTCTTGGACACAAGCTTGTAAGCTTGGTCGTAGAGGTTCTCATGGAGGTAATTTCGCAGCAATAAGTTGAGGAGCGTAGCTTGGCCAATTTCGTCGGATCGGAGGCATGCCGTGCGGTGAGCCACAAGCAGAACCGGTCGAATCGCGGCATAACTCTGACCAAATCGTTCGTGGGCATACGCATAATAGGTGTAGACGCGAGAAGCGAACAAATCCAAACTGCGTCGATTGAATTGTCCGCAGCGAATTCGCACCGCATCTGTGAACGCTTGAGATTCTTGGCCGAGTTGAGCCTTCAAGAGCAGCGAAATAACGAGCAAGCTCAAGTAAATTTCGACTTCAATCAAATCACTTCTGTCCAAGTGGACATTCGTATCCTTTTCAACATCGTTGACAGTCGGGTCTGTTTCGTCCGCATTCATATCAACATCTTCACTTGGGTCTGGTTTGATCAACGACACATACGTGAGCAACAAGGCTCGGCTTTCGTTATCTTCCGCCAACACTTCTTCAATTGCTCGCTTGAGTTCTGCAGCCGAGAGCGATTGACGCACGACGGACGTTGTGCGAAACACTCTTGAGAGCTTTTCTTTCTGGTTAGCTGAGACCACTTTCTCAATCACACTGAGATTCTTCTTGAGCTCTACAACGCAGCATTTGACGGCTTATTCGATGATCAATTACCTTTCCATGCAGTTTCCATGATGTATCTTTCCTTCGCCTTCGGCCCCAACTTGACCTCACACACGAGACCTTGTTAGAAGAACTTTTCCGGATATGAGTCAAATATCCGGATATTCCCTTTGTTCTTTTATCGCGTAAATTCTCTGTTTCAGATTACGCATGAAATTTGCCTATTTGTGTCGGCAGCATATTGGAGCAATTTTTTGATGAGCAAATCAAGCCATCGAAGATGCGGTGCGATCTTCATGCGTCTTGGCGCTGGTGTTCTTCAAACAGGACGCTCAATTCAAGGATATTGGAGTCAAAGCCTCGCAGAAGGTCGTGGTATTGTTCGGCGCGTTTTTGGAGATGAACTGTGATGACTTTACGAGAACCAATGGTCGATTTCAACCCTCGCGCCATGCTGCTCTGGAGCTGACGTCGTAATAGACTGAAGATCTGCATGGACTCTGTGACGTAATGGATTGCTGCCGCGATGGATTGCCTATTTGCCGTGGCATGGAAAAGCTTGCGGTTCTTGCAATGGTCCAGTGTTTCTTCAAAGCTTTCGTTGAGAGTATGTTGGCGTTCGACGAGGTCGGCGATCTTGGAAAGCCCTCTGACGTGTTTTACCTTGCTGAGGCGAGTTATACATGCTGGTGGGGACTTTTGGCTGTCAAGATCGTGGTCCACATCTTCGAAATGATTGATCACGGCCTTGGCTTCATTCACGATCGCAAGCAGTTTCTTCACCAAGCTAGCCCATTTGGATGGTGACTTCTCTGCGTTGTCGTCGTACGTGCTGCCAGTGATCTCTTCTCTCAGTGTGGAAATACGCCGTCGTCCATCAAATTCATCTTTGTCGTGAAGACTAACGACCACTTCCTGCATGGACTTGTATTTGAGTTGCCGCATCATGTTGGCGTGCACGAGGTCCCGAACAAGATCCCATCCACGGTCCGTCTGCTGATCTTTTGGCAACAAAGATCGCCTCGCTTTGAGCCCCAACGCACGGTATTCGTCATTGAGCGATCTCAGGCTGCTCTGGTACTTGTCCTGCGTGTCAGCCCTCGCCCGTTTGACGAGAGAAAATTTTCGCCAGTCGTCTGATTTCGTGAGAAAGCTCAGCTCACTCATTCCTTGGCCACCACTTGCAACTCTTTGAGATTCCATGGCAGCCAGCGCTGCTTGGCGATGTCGTACGAATTGGACAAACTGAATTCGCTCCGCGGGGTTTGAACCACGATACATGAACCGGTGCCAATACCTGAAGCCATCATGTCACGTTGGAACTCCACAACCTTTACCTTTTCAATCGTTTGTACTCGATGAATTGAGGTCCAAGACGTGACGGCGGAACGGTGAGAGCAAATCCAGCCAAGTAAATTCGTTCAGGCGTCCTATTCACGACGTCACTCCTTGTTGGAACCATTTGAAGGCGTACGACTGGAAGCAAAAATACTCGTAGATGGTCTCAAAGTCATCCAGGCGAAGGAAACCTCTGCTGCTCGGCTCGTCGTCATCTCGATAAGATCCTGGCACAATTGGCGGAAAGAAGAGATGTTTCCACATGCAACATGTCCACTGGAGTGCCCACACGTAGCGCCTTGCCAAGTGACCGCGATAAAGTCGTTGAATGAAGACCACATAGTCCACCAAAGCATGGCTTTGCCTGATCGACAATCAATGGCAAAATCAATCTCAAGCTCTACCTTGCAAGTGCCTCTGCGGTTAAAATGCCGCCGCCAATGCCTAGAATTTGTCAGTGCACGTGAAGCCCACCATGTCAACTACCTTCAGTGTGGATGGATCGAGCATATGCAATTGAAGCTTGGAGAGACCTCGCGGGGTTGCAACGCTCAACATCTTTGACCCGCTTCCAAACGAACGATTGCTCCTTGGTGCGTTTCGGCGCGGGTTTGAGGAAATCTCTCACGCGTGGAGTCTTGCTCAACGTTGCTGATGGACTTGCCGCGTGCTTGAGATGCTGCTTGGTCTTGTCGACTTCGAGTCGCATCTTTTCGCGTTTCTCGGCCAGTTTAGCTTGGCGAGATCTCTCAGCGGCCAAGTGTCTCCTCTCCATCTTGGAGCATCGAGACATGCCAGACAAGAAATCACGTCGAGCTGCTGTGTAGATGCTGGAGAGGTGATCAAATGCTTCTAGCATATGTGTCGACAAGGAGAGCTCGAGCGAGTCACGAATTGGCTTGGCGAGCTTTTCAAACCTACTCGATACTGAGCTCCAATGGCACCAGCAGTGACTACCGCTTTTGAAGAGTTCTCTTCCTTGTTGTGAGCAACTCGTCATCGGGTGAAGCCTCCCCCAAGGCTTCTTCTTCGTACTGTGCTGTGCTGTACAATTCAGCGTGCATTTCACGAAAAAGCGGTGTCATGAGGAAAGAGCGAAAGAGCTGAGCTGAGCTACTGGCGCCGCCCCGCCGCTTCCGCTTGAATTTGGTATACAAGCACTCAAGTTCCGCAGTCCATGTGGCCTAAATACTCGACGTTACTTGGCAAAAAGGCCAGTCTACAACCTTTGGGACAGCTACAACACTCAAGTCATGTTTGACGGCGTCAGCGACGTCATGGTCAACTGATACAGGTAGTACGACGGCACTTTTTGATCGCTGGATGCTTGGGTGGACGCTCTTCAAGTCTGATGCAGCTCGTTTACGAAGGATAGCGAGTAGTTCGTTCTCGTGGGGGTCGTCAAGATGGCCTCCACCGACAAGCTCCAAGTCATCGTCGCTGGCATGGCCGTCCTTCTTCTCCTCAACGTGCGTCATGGACAAGTGGGCGAGTCTTCGTCGCAAGGGGGCGTTAGATTCACACAAACCGACTATCTTGGAGTCCAGACCTTGGTATGGTGTTTCCTCAAGCACTGATGAATGCAAATGCTTGGATGTATGATGAAGCCCCGTTGATGCTGTCTGGTGAGTTTTAGAAGAGATGATGTGCTTTTCGTGGCGTTGGCCGTGCGTGGTCTGTGTATGAGCAGAGTGGGGAAGGCATTTTGCCATGATACAATTGTAAACTCGACACCAAAAATATAGTCATGGCAGCCATGCGTTACTTTTGATATTCACTAGACAACGAGACGCTCCGTCTCGCGATTGCCCAGGCGCTGGCCCTTGATATCGTCTTGGAATGTCATGTTGTAAGCCCAAGCCGCAGCAAGGAGGAAGCCTTGAGAGTAGAAACAAATCTCGCTCGCATCCACAAGCACTTGAGAAACGGACGCGAACGACGCTATGAGCCCAATCACTACAACAAGACATGAGACGATTCGATAGATAAAAGATGGACTGACATGCTGGCACCAAGGGCGAGATACCAAAGGCCAGGGCGAAAAGAGAAACCAGCGTGACAGAGCGCTGCCTAGATTGATAGTCGAGCGAGTTCAAGTACAAGTCGATGAAGACTTGAGATCCAATCCACACTGTCGGGGCGTAGAACATGATCACTCGGCTCCATGTCGGCGTGTGGTCAACCCAGCAAGCCCTAGGAAAGACACGTTTAGCAATGCTGAAGATGCAAAAGGTCAACGTACATGTTTGAATGGGGAACAAATCCAGCAACGCCAGTGAATACCGCAAAGCAAATCGAAGTCGCAGCCCAGAAGAGCCACAGGACAGTACTGGGATTTGCATGTCTCTCCTTTGGACCGACAGGTTGTCGAACTTGACTGCTCAGCCAGACGATGCCAACTCCAGCAATTTGCTCGCCGAGTAATTGGACACCGCATGTAGATTTACCATACTGGCCGAGGAGTCCAACCCAAATGAACATGTTGTAGACAATATTGAAGACGCTCAGTCCCGCGAAGATGTGGGAGACTTGTTTGATACGAAGAGCTGGGTAGATCAAATACGTCGCCAAGATAAAGATGCACCTAGTCATGACTTTCAGCTCGCGATTGCAATACAAGCATCCAACCCGATAATGCTGCTTCCAGTGGTCGCAAGAATGAGCGCGGTCTGCTGAGGTAAACCATTCAAGTCCACCTTGAAAGTCATCGCAACGATATCCTCTTCTTGGCCGCAATGAGTCGCGCCGACAGGACAAGCCAACGAAATTTGCTTGGCTTTGACATCGAAGAGACTGTAGTATTTCTTGAGAAAGACATCGCCAAGGGTCCACATGTTATCCAGCGCCGACGATTGCAGCAAAATCCAGCACGTCCCGCCACCACAGAGCGTGTAGTCCGCTCCTAAATCAATTGTCAAAAGACTTTTCAACCGATCCACCAACCTGAGAGGGTGAAAAACGCATGCCCACCAAGTCCAAAGCGCAAATCAGGAAATGCAGCAGCAGAACACTTTGTGCACGCGATAAGACCATCCGATGCGATGCCACACTGACATCCTGAGGTCTCGTCCACAATGGTTTGCATCAAGTCTTCGTAAACAATGGAGGGAACGCCAATGAGCGAATTGCCCGTGTCGACAAAGGCCACACAATTACCGTCACAAACTCTCCACTCGTCACCAATAATTAGACTGTGGAGCTGCACACGCCAGTACGTCCAGTAGCCGTATTGGGGGAGGACATCAATGGCGAGCCATTTCGATCCAACCATGCGGCTCTCGTTGTAACCACCAAAGATGACTTCAGAGCCGTCTGCGTTGGGTTCCGGCGTGAAGTAAAACGAAAACTGTGGCGCTAGGTGTGGGTTTTGCCGGACGAGCGCAACAAATGGAGGTGGGTGGGAAATGTCAGCCAGCAACTCAAACGCGAGTCCCATGAGACCGTCGGATTGGATATTTTGCATACCAGCATCTTCGTAGTCAATGACACCGAACGCAACATTCGACGCTACAATTCCGCCAACAGAGATCGTATCCCTGGCACGTACTCCACGCGAAGCGCCGCTTCCATATCCGATTGTCAGCTTCTTGCTGGAGCCATGTTTGAATGTCGACGAGGCTGTCGTATCAAAGCGTCTAGTTCCACCACATCTCTTGCAAGAGGTCCCTGGGACCCACAAGTCGCTGCTGCCCGTGTCAAACGTGACCGACATTGTCTGGGCAGGTGTGCCGACTTGAATGATGCCATAGAATTGCACCTCGGCATAGTTGGTCAAGGACACTTGACTGGTGGTCGCACTCAATGCCACAGTTCCATTCACAGTGAATTGTCTTGCCTTGGGGCGGCGGTACAGTGGAATTCGTACGAGAGGAGCGTCTTCACAGGACGCCTCTGGGAGCAAAAGCCCCGCGGCCAGCACGAGCAGCCAGAGCAGCATTCCGGTATCTTGAAAGTGACTTGGTGAAGAAAGGACATCCTTTCACTCGATCTTCCTCATGCTAAACTTCATACGTTTTACTAGTACTATGATAAACTGGTTTTACCACTTTACCGTACACTTTACAAATACAAACTTTTTATACAAACAACGTAGGATGGATGGACTGGTTTTTTTAAGTCAAAACTTGAGGTACCTCCAAATGAAATCCACCTCGAATGAATGGCTGCGTTTGACAATACTCTCCACATAAAATCTTTTTCTTTCCGGTACCAGTAAAGAATGGCAAGACACAAGAGCTGACCAGTGGCGTCAGCAGAATTCAAGACAGAGAAGAGCCTAAGGACCAAAATTTCATTTTTATAAGTATACTATAAAAATATAGAGTCATTACTTTATAGAATAATATTTGAAATTCAAAACCTAAGAATGAATAGTCATAAGTATTTATTTACAAAGGTATGTAATATAATAAACCTTTGTGTTTATCCTGTGGACTGTTGTTGGATAGGAGTGATATTTTCCTCTCATTTTTGACGCCTTTGGCAAACACGATGGTCAAATCGGTCGTGTTCTATAGCAATATGGAACACCGCGCTTAATGATGGCAATGGCTTTCGCCTTCTCAACGCATATCCAACGACTTGCGTCATTACTGTAATTCCCATGCGTTTACTGCATTTTATTATGAGTTCGGTATTTTAAATATGCTCAAGATGTTTAAATTATGGATTCACAGTCAATGCAAGGTCGGAATTCCACTTGACAAGGAGAACCATGGCGGCACGTTATGTCTCGAATGCACTCCTCAAGGCCGGGTACGACAGGGACCAGAGCGAAGGCGCAGACTGAAATGTGGATTAGAAAGAAGGTCGTTGCAATTGGGAAGAACTATGAAGCCCATGCGAGAGAAATGGGAGCTCTCCGTGCGCCGAAAGAACCAGTGCTCTTCTTGAAACCAACAACGAGCTGTGTTGGAGAAGGCGGTTCGGTCCTCCTGCCTCGTGGCATCGGATCTGTCCACTACGAAGTCGAGTTGGGTATTGTCATTGGCAAAACCGGCGTGGATATTGAAGAGAACCAATGGCGAGACTACGTGGCAGGTTACGTCTTGGCCATTGACATGACTGCCCGCGACTTGCAGGTATATGGAACCAGATGCATCGTGCCTCAAAGTTGTGTCTAGGCTGCGGCAAAGAAGGATGGATTGCCGTGGACTCGCGGCAAATGCTACGACACCTTTTTGCCCATCAGTGACTTCATTCCAAGCTCTCAAGTCACCGACCCTCAAAATTTGAACATTTGGCTCAAAGTCGATGGAGTCGAGCGCCAGCGCGGCAACACTCGTGACATGGTGCACAAGATTCCTTTTTTGATTTCGCACATCAGGTACATTTTGCAGAAGTTGCTCAAAGAGCTATCTTCTCATTCAAAATAGTCGCATCATGACGCTCGAAGAAGGCGATGTCATCATCACTGGTACTCCCGAAGGCGTTGGCCCCGTCGTGTCTGGCAATGTACATCCATTTCCAAACAATCCTATCTATTTATTATTTCGCTGCTTTAGGTTATGACTGCTGGTATTGATGGTTTGGTCGAAGTGAAGTTTCCTGTCGCGACTCGCCAATACCCCTCGAAGCTTTAATTCTACAAACAACCTCGTGTACCAGTTTTTTCAAGGTTGTAGCTCGTCATGGAACTGTCGAGAGCCCTCGTTGCAATCTAATGAATCCATGCCACTCAACTTTGATCTTTCGTGTCCATCCTCTCGACCACTTTACCAGACCCATACAAACTCGCTTCGAGTTTGTCCATTCGTGCCAGGCCCCGTAGATTTAGAGGTTTTTACATTTTCTGTTTATATTGCTGTCGATGTGAACCTGTATAGCGATACAGGTCACTCGGAGCATTTTTATGAATATGGACATTATAGATGTAGTACTGTATTCTGAACTACGTAGTACAATCTTTGTCGTTTATAGCGACATCATCATCAAAAATTTACCGCCGAGCACGCATTCTATGTCGAGCATTCATGAAACATGAGTTGTCACCCTGATGACACGGCCAGAAGATCGAGCAATGAGGGACGTAGACCGAGCGTCATGCTTTGAATCCAGTGTTGCCGCCGAGAAATCCACTTTGCTGGTTGTAAGAAACGTAACAGGAAATTCTATCCAATCAGAGTGCATTATTCATAGTCAGGCAACCAATCATATTGCGTCTCTAATTTCACACTGTGAAATGTCCATGTCGACTTATCCTGCTTGGAGGGCGCTCATTTACAAACTTTCCAATGTCAACCAGGTGCATCTTCAATCAATGCTCGAATGAAGCTACGCATGGGTCGGACAAATGCGCCTTCCACCGCCATCGCGTCAAATGCTCGTCCCCTGATTGTTTCAACCAAGCGGTGCTTGAAAATCGATGTGTCCGCCATGGGGGCAAGCGCCTTTGCCAAGTGGATGGATGCGCTCAACATGCCCGAGGGGGGCGTTTGTGTATGAAGCACGGGGGCGTTCAACGCAAGCGCTATTGCTCAATTACAGGTTGCCGAAAGCAAGCCCATCTCAACCGCCGTTGCATCAGCCACGGTGGGGTTCGAGTTTGCGGTATTTCGGACTGCAAGTTTCACGCCAGAACTGGCGGATACTGCCAGCACCATGTGAGCCCTAATGACAGGAACAATCTGCCAGCAACCGTCCAAGACACCGACCTATCCATCCTCAACTTACTCTTTGACTCCCAGCCTACAACTCATGCTGAACCCCAATCAACGGACATGATGTAATCTACTACTTATATAAAAGGGAAAGAAGTCTGTGTGTCTGTGTGCACACTCAAAATGTCCGTCCGCTCTACCACCATCCACTGGACAAAACTACCCTCCTTTTCCTGTTTTGGGGGTTCTACACTCAAAAATTGCCTTTTCCAAGTATACTACTCTCCTCACAAGACTTGATAATTGTATGTACTTATCGTAATAAAATAATAAAATAAAATGGGAGCGCTCACAAGAGTCCAAGAAAGTCTGTTGATTGGACGATACTACACATTTTTGGGTGACGGGGAGGGGTGACATTTTGAACGACAAGAATTTTGTGATTTTGGATATTTATTATGTATCTATAACTCCGTCGTCATGTCAACCATCCTATAGGATCAAACTGGCATATTTTAAGGGGTCTGGGGGTTTGGGAGAATGAACAACCGATGACGCTTAGCTCTGCACAACAGTGTGGTAAATTCAACACGAAACAAGGTTGGGTTTGACTGTAGTTAGGTCAGTGCGCTTAAGTTGGTTGCTGCTTTAGGTATAGTCAAATTCTACATTAGGTTTACATACACGCCACCATGCGTGTCATCCCAAGCCTTAGTCCATGTCGTTCTACGCTTAATAAAATCATCGAATCAGCTCTGTATAGTCAAAGCTATACACTTAAGCGAGAAAATCATTAGTGTCTACATCAAAAGCCCTTGCATTCGACCAAGAAGCAAGCCTGGCAAATACACTGCATTAAAGGACTAAGAGCATCCCCAACGGGGAGACTGCAAATGCAACTGCAAACGTCTCAAATGCGGTTACTGCATTCTATTTTGAGGCAACCCCAAAGGTTGTGTCGCATTATTGGACGCAAAAGCATATGGAAGCGTGCAGGACACCACTAAATGCTGCAATTAATCATGGAGTGATGAAGATGATACTTATGAGAGTACAATCGACCTTGTAATTCGACCGCCTCGAAGACAAGGTGGGTCGACTCTCGGACGGCGAGTTGTCCAGCGAGACAGACAAGCAGCTAAAGTTGGCGCCTCAAATCGACACGATAGCTTTGATGGAAGCAAACTGCAAATGAAGCGTATTGTTCAAGAGCTGTAATTGACATGATTGCCCCATAAATGACTTTAAAAAAGTATACTATAGAAACTTCAAAATTTTTGCGGTAAATTTTCAGTTGGGATGATGAAACTGCAAAATCGCCAAAAATTTGCAGTTTTCAGCACTTGCAGTTTTGCCGTTGGGGTGATGTTTGCAGCAAATTTTGCCCCAGAAACTGCAAATTGCTGTTTGCAGTCTCACCGTTGGGGATGCTCTAAGCGGGGCAAGCCTGGCAAATACACTACATTAAAGGACTAAGCGGGGATACCATCTCTACCGTAGAATGCCCACGAACTACATGCGTGATATTCACGCTAAGAAGATTTTCAGATGCGAGGAAATTGAGACGTTTGGACTGAAGATAGTGCGGGGGTTGTATCAAGTTCGGTGGTGGTTGTATTCTCATCTGGAGTAGGCGCTGTGGTCGGACCAGTCGAAGGTGGACAGAGAGTTGTTCCAGGAGTTGGCGCGGTTTTTACAGACAATTGAGCCAAGGTTGTAGCATGAAACGAAAACCATGGCAGGTTATAAAGCTTGGATAAGCTCCACATTATCTTTGTTCAACTTTGAAGTGCGCTAAAATAAATGAATGCGACTGCAAAAGTTGTGTTTCGAGGTAGTTGGTGTTGCAGTACGCTTACGTTAGTGCTTCAGTGCGCTTAAGTTATTGCTGCTTCAGGATTAGTCGAGTCCCATGGAAGGCTGAAGAGCACGCTATGACGTGGTGGATGCCGGGTGAGATATATGTCCGATCTATTCAGTAGTAGTCTTCTCCTTACAGCATCATGATTGAACGCTGGAATCAATGTTATAACCTCACGCATTCGGCGAGAACTATGCCCTTTCGACACCCCCGTGCGAAGCCGGGTCCATACATTTGTCCAAGAGAAGTGCATGAAAGCATTGTGTTGGCATACGCTATCATCTGCAGAATGCCCGTGAACTACATGTGTAATGCTCACGCTAAGATAGAATTTGTAGTAGCATAACACACCGGGAATATATATATATGTTATATTCATGCTCCATTCAGCTTGGATTAACTCCATATTATTCTTGGTTGAATAGTGGTGCGCTTAAATGTATGAACACGATTGCAAAAGTTGTGTTTTGAGGTAGTAAGGGCTGCAGTATGCTTAAGTTAGTGCTTCAGAATTAGTCGAACTCCATATTAGGCTCAAGTACACACTACCATGCGGCATATACCGGGTCAGACTTAGATGACCAATTTATTTAATATTTGTCTTCTCCTTACAGCATCATGATTGAACGCTGGAGTCAGTGTAATACACCTCACGCAACCTGCGACAATTATGCCATTTCCACACACCCGAGCGAAGCCGGGTCAAAGGCACTAGTCTAATTTATATTCTTCAAACCTGACGCTATGCTGAGTTCGTTCGCCTGCAGACAGACAAAGCCATTGAAGAGGTAGAGGCTCTTCTTTTAAATTGAGCAGCCATCAAGTACACTCCTAAACGGCCAAAGGGGAAGAATTGATGCACCAGGTGCCTTGTCGATGAGGTCTGAAAGCACTTGATCGCTTCAACTAGTCGTGCTTTGGCACGGATGAGTGGCGCCGAGAGTAATGTAAATATTGATTTCCTTTCACTTAATCTACAAGACGAACTGTGACAAGAGCAAGTCGTCTTCAGTTGTTGAGCCAATGGAGAGATCTTTGAGGTCGTCAAAGGGAAAGGAGCACGTTGTCGAGTCGACGACGAGGTCGAGGATAAGCTGATCGATAAAGTCAGTGGTCGAGTCTCCCGGTGTTGCAGAATACACCAAGTGGTGGTGGCAATGGCCGCCAGATCTTGCAAAGAACGTGCAGCCTTGGACTTGGCACCGTCGACCACCACCGTGTGCGATGCACTTCTTGTTGGCATGGGCTTGCTTTTCGCAACCAGGCGCAGTGCAAAAGCGCTTGTGGGTCACACCTCCATGCCGCAAGCACCATTTCCCACCTCGAGCATGGTGATTGCATCCGTCGGCGTGGCAAAGTCGCTTGCCGCCATGGCGAACGCACAGTTTGTTGACAACGACTTGGTTGTTGCAGTTTGGGAAGGAGCACTTGTTGCGATGGCGGTGGAAGGCGCATTTGCTCGTGCCAGGAATGGGCATTGGTTGAAGAGACACATCGTGGACATGGTCGAGTGGTTGATGGAGTCAATTGCACAATGACTGGCTCGACATGTTGCATCGTGGATCGTCCCTTGAGGAGCGTCCCCACATTTGTACTATGTACTTCGAGTGGGATTCGAAAATGTTTTCATATGCTGCCGGCGGCCAGGCGATCTAAAAAGTTCATCCAACATTTACAGTGCCACAAGGCAACGTTCATGCGACGTGATAAGCGCAAGAGGAGCTCACCACACAGCGAGTCCGACTTGAAAGCTGTCAACTTGCTAGCTTTGGAATTCGAACGCAGCCACTTGGTCAATTGTGAACCATTCATTTGCTTGTCTTTGTCAATTCTACAGCAGATTTTGAGTGCAAGATGAGCCGCAGCCGTGGTGAGCTCTGACGGCATGTCGTCCATGATTGTTGTCGTGAAGTTTGATCAAATAATGGATGTCGTCCAACTCTGGGGACTGTGCGTCCGATCGTGGATTGACGCAAATTCACTTTGAAACTATTCAGTTCCGTCCTCTAGCGCCGCCGTGGAGATGTAGCAAGGTGGTACGAAATACAGTACTGTACTGCCCTTCTAGCATAAATGCACTCGTCAGTTTTAAAGACTGATCCTTCGATCTCATGGACGGCTTGGAGATGAACACTGACGAGACTGTAGCTGCTAAAGCTGCTTGGGAAGGTCAAGGCGTGAAAGCGAGGGCGAATTTGAAACACTTGGCAAAAGCCAGAGACTGCAGAGGTGCAAGTCGAGCAAGCAACCCCACGAGAATGCACAGCAGGCCAAGCGAGGCTTGTGGGTGGGAATGGCTTAGTTGTCACCAAAAGCTAAAGTTTTAATAGATGGACACTGTCGACGTAGCTTCTAGAGAGCTACCAAGGCTGAGGAACCTTCCAAGCGACGTGTCTTGGTCGGACTTTCATCATGTTCTACGTGGGAGCGTTGTTTTCAAAGTCACAAACACGATGTGTCTCCTTGTGGCAATCAATTATCCTCAGTACGGCCCCTCTTAAGCCGCTTGTCCCCTTGTTGACGATGGAGAAATCATTTCGCGATACAGTCTGCTGTAGATAACGTTTACGACTCGAACAGTTTAAAGTTCATGTTAGAGCATGACGGGGGCGGTGTTCAAGAGTCCTCGCAGAGCAAAGGGTTCGAGTTCAAGCGCGGTGGAATCTGGAAGCGAGCCCATGATCGAGTCCAAGATGGACATGTCGATTTTGATCGTCACGGCGTCGTCGTTGAGAAGAGCGAGAGAGGCGGCTTGATGCTGCTGACATAAACCATTGACGCGCGCGTGTCGTGTGCAGTCGGCATGCGAGCAATAGCGTCGGCCGCCGTGTGCGATGCATTTCTTGTTGACGTGCGCTTGCTTGGTGCATCCTTCGTGTGTACAAAATCGCTTGTAGGAAACCCCTCCATGCTTGGCGCAAAAGTGGCCGCTTCGCGCATGTTGTTCGCATCCGTTGACTCGACAGAGCCGCTTGCCGCCATGTCGGACGCACTTGTTGTCCATCACAGCTTGGTTCGAGCACTCGGCGATGCCACATTTGACGCGATGCTTGTGAAAAGCGCACTTGCCTGACGCTGTGATGGCTTCGTTGTTGCATTGGTTAAAGACACACGTCGCGGCGGTGGCGGCCATGGTTTGAAAAGTTGAAACTTTGTGAAATGAAAATCCAACAAATTGAAATCCGTGGACGACACACAGCGTTCCCACGATGGATTTCGTCCCGACGCGTGTGTACAGTAGACTTGGTGAGTTTGGTCCATTCCACCGCCATCAACGAGCTCCACAGCTCCGCCATTTTGGACGGCGCTGGCGGAACTGGACGTTCAGGGGCCTCGTATGGTGGACAGCAACCGGTGGAAGCGCTGAGGAGGAGACGATGTCACTTGCCGCCGCCTTCCTCGTCATAGGAAGATGATGGAGAACGTACCACAGTGTTGGATCGAAGTTTTGTTGCGTGCGTGTCGACAAAGTGGACGCACTCGATGGCCTTTTAATGCATGGAAGGCGGCAATTCCAACGCGACTTACGAATTCTGGACCGCTACAGAGTCGTTGCGTTAATTCATTGCATGGTCGACAACTCAACATGTCGACAGCACAATCAGCAGTGACCGAGGTGACAAATGACCACTTGATACTTGGTCATCACAGACGGTCGTCGTCCAGGGCAGGGGCGATCCACCGCTAACAAAAAGACCTTCCAGCCTCATTACAAGCTCTCGAATGGAGCTCTGGGTGCGCCAAACCAGTGCTAATGAAGCACAGCGATGTGTAGGCATAGAGACAGCGACGAGGCTTTGGCCTTGTTTCATGGACATCAACGAGGTGCCACTGGACTTTTTACGACCCGTCCACTCGTGACCATTGATTTGAATTGCTCATGGAGTGGACGAAACGTCCCTTGCGCTTTGGCAACCCAATTCGAGGTTGTTAGCAGCTGCATAAACCTTTGAAGGCATAGCTAACATAAAGTGCATCGAGGACAAGCACAGCATAATCGGGCTTCGTCGAGAAACACAGCGCCCTCCTTGGCAAAACTTGGAGGATACAAATCGAATGGCATTGTCCGTGGACGAAAATTCCGCCGTCACTGCGCTCTGTGCAATGTCCTGGCATGAAAAGGCGAGTCATTCTACATCAGTGTCTTTCCCATGGTCGTTTGTCGGCTACAGCGCGCTTTTCATGACGAGCTTCCTTCCTCCAACCGTCCATATATTCAAATCGGTTGGTATGTTTATTCAAATGCAAATGGATCTACTTCCAAGGGAGGATACGTTGGTTCGAGTTCGTCGCTCTCTGGCATCGACTCGACGATCAATTCGAGAATGGACATGTCGATCTTGAAGGAGAGGATGTCGTCAAACGGTCATTGTGCGTTCGATTGATGGTACTGACAGAGGCCGCCTGAGCGCGCATGATGTGAACAACCAGGAAATGTGCAGTCCCGTCAGCCGCCGTGGGCGATGCATTTCTTGTTTGCATGGGCTTGCTTTGTTCAGCCAACTTCCTTGCAGAATGGTTTGTGGGAAATTCCACCATGCTTGGAGCATAAGCGGCCACCGCGGGCATGTTGTTTGCATCCGATGGCTTGACAGAGTCGCTTGCCTCCATGGCGGACACATTTCGTGGCCACCACGGCTTGATTTGTGCAGTTTTCGACGCTGCATTTGTTTCGGTGGCGGTGAAAAGCGCACTTGCCGAGGCCAGTGATCGCTTCCTTTTTGCATTGGTTAAAGAGGCAAGTCATGGCCATGATGAGAAAAGTTGAAAAGTGAGACCATGAAGAGACGATCCTTGGACGACGAGGAGACAAAGAGTGGCCTTGGCCATGTGGGCATCCAATTTCAACTCGTCCAGCTGTGGATTCATATACATCTGACCAGTCGGTCTCAAATCAACACGCGGTTGTGCGATTGCCTCGCGAAAAATGCTGCGACTTGAATTCATCTTCATACTGTCGCAATGTCAATTTTGACGCCGTGCCGACGACGTCTAGAGCGAGCTCACGATGCTCCCCCCTTGGAATAAATCCAGGAAGGAATACACCGGTGCAATTACTGATAAGCAAGGACTCATCGATTCTTGTTGACAGTCACCATGTACTCACGTCCTTCTGGTCGGTACTACCATGTTCTTGATTATTGTTTACAAGGCTAGTTTGAGTAGGTTTGCTCAGTTGTATGGTCGTAGTTATGACCGTCTTGCGCCAAGACAATGGGGATAAAGGCGGCCAATTCACGTCGAGACTCTGCTAGAAGCTTCAAATGCCTCCACTGTTCGAAGTCGTGAAGTTGCTGAAGAAGCTCAAAGCTCACTTGGCTTGGATATAATTTTGTGGAACTTCATGGCGACAACTGATGTGGCCGATGCTGTTGGATGCGATAGGTAAAGTTACCAACAAGTTTCATTACTCCAAAGGGACAACTCTAGAAATATTGAAGAGCCCACGGGGCCACCTACGCTTGGATGAGGGTACAAAAGGCAGTTCGTTGAGACTAGAAGGCTCCGACGCTGTGGTAGGCTTCATTCACATCGAGCTAGAGCTTGCGATGTTGTCTAGACACCCCCTCCAAGGTTTCATTTGAGATTATTCATTTGTGTGGCCATCACAGCCATCAAATCCAACGACGCATATTCTTTTGTATGAGGAAACGACATGGTTGGGGTTCAAGTGTTGCAGGGTCGCAGGCTGCAGAGGATGAAAACGTTGGCAATTTGATTCTTCCGGTCTATTCTCAAAATCCAGGGACGACGGTTTCGTTGTACAATCGACGCTGTGACGCATCATGAATCAGACATTACCGTCGACGGCGACAGTCGTGGACTTGCTGGATTCAAGCATTTCTGTCATTTTGAGACGGCGTTTTGCGTATGTTTCCTCTGGCTGATATCTTTCAGAGTATAGACATTGCATTTTAGTATTCGTCGACTTGGGTACGCTCTCGTTGATTGCCCTCCATTCGATGGTCCATGTTCCGTCAACAACTATTGTCAAATCGATTCAATGCTGTCGAATCGAATAGACTTGGCAAATCGATTTGAGAATCAACTAGCCAATCATAGATCAGCATTTTCCATATTTTGACCAATCAAATAACCTTAGTGATAGTAAAGGCCATGTGGAAAGGCCATGATGGACGCTGACCCGCAGAAGATATGCGCGGCGTCTTAGCGCTTCATAGCAAGGTAGTAGTTGGCGTAGAAATCATGAGTGGTCGTATTCTGGGATGCAAGTGCCGTTCCTTGGAAGAAATTGTACTTAACTTTGAATACTATACATTATTTCATATTAAATTTAGCATAGTCGATTTCTATGCGATTTGGCCAATGACCTGCCAAGTCCACATTTCACTGAAAAGGACAATACCAAGTGGAGGGGAAAAGATTGCTAATAACTTATCGATTACCCAAGTCAGAGGCACTCGTCATGGCTTTACTGACGTTTGTGTCAAGCCAACGAATGCCAATGACGCTCCCGCGGTGGCCTTGGGTTCGTGGGAAGGTGTCCCACAAGAGGTGAGCTAATTCTGGGCTGCCCTTCGAATGTCTTTACTCTTCTAAGGTTCCCTCTGATATACAACTCCCCCCACGGCGCTCTGGCGGGTGCAATGCGTTCTCTGAGTTGTAGTTTGCATGCTGATTGTGTCCAAATTCAAGATTTTGACTCCGACATCCTTGGACGCTGCGTGACGATGCCCCATCATCGAGTGAGTCATCGCCAAGCCTGAGAACAAGACCAAACTTGAATCCTACCATCAGCTTAAGAGCTCATGACGAAGAATTGTTGTTCGAAGCTCGAGGGAGACTACTGTATTCGCCTCGTGAAAATTTCCGATTAGTACGTTACAAATGTTTCGTACAAGATGTCTCATTCCTCCTCGATTTGCTTCATTTTGACATTTTTTGAAAAGCAATTTGAATCTCGATTTCCAATTTCTCCAGGACGATCGAATTCTGGGAGCGCCTTGTCAAATGCATCAACTTTTGACGCTAACGGTCCATGCAGCTCCACAATCCAAATGACCATGTCCCTCACAACCACTTGTCTCTTCAACCAATGCACTCAACCTGCCATCCCCAACATTGGAAAATGCAACTTCCACAAACACAGAAACAAATGCTCCATCCAAGACTGCAACAACCAAGTTGTCGTTCACAACCTGTGCGTTCGTCATGGCGGCAAGCGACTGTGTCAAGCGGAGGGATGCCAGCAGCATGCTCGCGGTGGGAAGTGGTGTTTGAGGCATGGGGGTATTGCCCACAAGCGGTATTTTTCGGAGCCTGGATGTGGGAAGCAGGCCCATGCGAACAAGAAGTGTATCGCAAATGGCGGTGATCAACGTTGCCAAGTGTTGGGATGCTCTTTTCATGCACGAATGGTTGGTGATGTGTGTGATCGACTGGTTGATTCCAGCTTTGGTCTTCGACTCGACGTCAGGTTCATTGAGGTGGGATGACTTTGTGGAGACGGACTCAACGTGATGGCACAAGATGACGAATCTTCCATTATATTCCTGCTAGTTTATGAGCGTTTTGATGTCGCTTGGTCATTTACATATCTATTTTCCATCTTCAAAAAGAGGAATTCTTTCTTGGTCTTGGCTGTGCAATGCTAGTTTATACTAGAATGGGCCATCCAAATGAGAACTGCAATCCGCCTCAGTTTTATATCCGCAACCAACGAACGTTTAGATGTTTTCAAATCCGATCGGTGTTTTTGTCATTGCAATAAATAGAGCAGAAGAGGGAAGAGTGTCAAAACGCAACTTCTAATGATTGACTAGAGACAAAAGCAACTTCTAATGATTGACTAGAGACAAACGCTGCTGTTTGATCAAGTACTGAAGTGATTTCAACTTGAAATCAATACAATGTACAATCATCTAAGCTCTCTGCAGAGAAGTGACATTTAGAACTTTTTAATGTGCTGATATGGAATTATTGGTTCGGACTGTAGTTATTCAATCCACAAAAGACTTCTTGGCGACATGCTAATGAGCTTCAAGTTCTTCTCGGTCTGAGGTTTTGGTCGCAACGTTGGGTTGTTTGTGTATTTCATCGAGTATTGACTTATCGATCTCACGTGTTGTCATATAAATTGACGTGAGCTTCAAAAATGATGTCGTCGAGACATGCGATCGAGTCCTCAAGCGATCTCATCGAATTATCACCCGATTCGATGCTTGATTGACTTGTTTGTGCATGCTGAAGTTTTTGATGGTTTGCCTCAAACAAAACAAACTACCGCGAGAGTGTCGATGGCATCCTTTTCATTTGCTTAAGCGCTTGCCGCCACGACGAACACATTTGTTATGAATGACGACTTGATTGTTGCAAAGGTCTGCTTTGCACTTATTTCGGTGTTTGTGAAAGCAACATTTGCCAGAACCATGTTAAATTTGCATGGCGGAAATTATAGACTGAATGGCTCATTGGCATGCTCCTAGCATGGGCAAAGATTCATCAAGACGACGTCAACGAGCTCTTTCATGTATCAAGTACCGTCACTCATTGAGAGATTCCATGGATGAGGGAAGTCCAACATGAGTGGATATATTTGCTCCTCTTCGTCTATCGAGCTGATCGCTTTAAGATAGAAATGGGACGCAAACAGAGCAAGATGGCTTCTAGCCCGTCGTGGTTCAGGCAAGAAACTCTTGCAAGAGTTGTGCGTGCTTGGTCTTGTCTATTGTGTAGCATTCATGCGGAATCAAACTGTTTGCTCATTTGATTCAGTTTTCCTAGGAGCAAAATCAATTTCACACCTTGCCATTTTCGTACTTTCATCTTGATACTGTCCACTTGCTGAAGCTTTTCATCGTTGGATTCTTTGCTCTTGTTTGCGTGCCCGCAATCTTCGTGGTCGAGTGAAAATTGAGTTCGCCGTTCTTTTGAAAATTGATTTCATCTCCATTTCTGCCAATCACAAGATACACCAACAAGTGTCCACTGGCCGAGTTCGTGGGATCGCTGAGCCCGCCATGTCAATTGTGGACGACTGAGTAACAACTACACTGTACGTCACTTGTGGACGCCTGACAGGCATCTCCACAATCCAAATGACCATGTCCCTCACAGCCACTTGTCTCTTCAACCAATGCACTCAACCTGCCATCCCCAACATTGGAAAATGCAACTTCCACAAACACAGAAACAAATGCTCCATCCAAGACTGCAACAACCAAGTTGTCGTTCACAACCTGTGCGTTCGTCATGGCGGCAAGCGACTGTGTCAAGCGGAGGGATGCCATCAGCATGCTCGAGGTGGGAAGTGGTGTTTGAGGCATGGGGGTATTGCCCACAAGCGGTATTGCTCGGAGCCTGGATGTGGGAAGCAGGCCCATGCAAACAAGAAGTGTATTGCACATGGCGGTGGTCGACGTTGCCAAGTATCAGGGTGCAAGTTGCTTTCACGAGTGGGTGGATATTGCCAACATCATACTGTTGACCGTGAAGCGGAAAACACGGAAACGATCGACCAATTGATTCTGGATTTGGTCATTGACTCGACATCATGCTCGATTGACTGGGAATGCTTGGGTATCGACGATCTGGACTTGACGCTGCAAGAGGACGAATCGATGCTGTTGTCGCAGCTAGTTCTCTAAGTCTTCAGTAGCGATATGTATATTTACTATTTATAACGCGACACTTTCGCTGCTGCAGATGTAGAGAAATACTTATACCTGACGAAGTTTTCAGCCGGATATCTCGTCGAATCACGAAAATATTTGCTTCGTTGTCGTTTCGTGGGATTTGAATTATCTGATGTGCAAACATTCAAAGTTTGTATGGTGCAAAACTATCTTCAAGATAGTTCAGTTTCACGAAACTACGACGAAACGGCATATCCGGACATTTTCTGATCAAAGAAATGCCGAAGAAGAGTGAGCCCAGAGGTCGCGCTGTGCCAGAGACCGCCGCCATCGCCGCCACAGAGGCTGGCGACGACGTGATTCGCTTACGTATTGTTGATCGCACACGTTGTCAATACAACACATTGCTTGCTCACTTCGCCAGGTGGTTGTCTTTGCACCATCCATCGTCGGTTCGTCACGGTGAAATTCTCTTGCCTCTTCCTTCCAATATTTGCAAGATGTACCTCTCTTACGTCTCTGGGAAGAGAGACTCTAAAGGCAACGAAATGGTGCCCCGACGACACAATTCCTTCTCGACGATAAATGGCTACAGAAACGCTATCAAATTTCTGTACAAGGAGAGGAATTTGATTGCATCAAAAGAAGTAGATGAAACATTATCGGGTGAGTCAGTTCTAATCTGATTGAATGACTCACAGCGTAATAGATTTTACGAAAGGCTATAAGAAAAGGGTAGCTCAATTGAAAGAAGAAGGGGAAATTGCCATGGTTGAAGGAAAAACTCCAATGTCCAAAGAGGGTTCTATGCAATTTAGAGAATTTCGTCTTATCTCAAGTTGTAGGATATGTTTATCTCGGTGAGAAGGCAGTGAGACAAGATGTCAAGGTGGAGCAGTACTCAGGAATGCATTGCTTTCTGCTGTTGTCCTGGAATCTCATGGCACGCGCTCTTTCTGTCGCGTCGGTTAGGTATGATCACATCACATGGGAAGGTAATACACTACGATAAGGAATTGTCTAATTTTTATAGGCGACGCCATGGTTATTAAGTTTGGTCGCATGAAAAACGACCAAGAAGGCAAATTGTGCTACCCTAAGCACGTGTTTGCGAATCCAAAGCAGCCTGCAATTTGCGCTGTTCTAAGGTAATCGCATTGTATGACGAAAACTCCATTTGTTTTAGTTTGGGGGTTCTTGTGTTTACGAGGGGATCTCATCGTAGCGACTCGTCAACGCTTGTGTTTGGAGCCCATGCTAAAGAGAAATTCTCTGCATGGGTCCTCAGAACGTGTCAGCAGTGTGAAAATGATATCGCTGCCTTGGGGATCTCTGTGACAGACGTCGGGACGCACTCATTTCGAAAAGGTGTCTCTACAGCTTTGTCTAGCTATCCTGGTGGGCCTCAAGCTGTTTCAGTTTGGCTCCGTGCCGGATGGAGCTTGGGAAATGTCCAAAATCGATATATATTTGCTGTACCTGGGGGCGATCAGCAATGTGGACGAGCAGCCGCTGGTAAACTGAAGATGACGAGTATGACTTCATTTTGTCTCGTAAGATTAGACATGAATACTACAGAGTTTGCTACTCTACCCCCTCATTTCAACGGTAAAGTCATTTCTGTTGAGGAGTGGGAGTCAATTTTGCCTGGGTTTAGAAGCTTCTACCCGTCATCCTTTCGTTCAGTGTTGCCCTATCTACTTGCTTCGGTCGCATATCATCATGTTTGGCTTAGTCAAACACTTTACCCATCCCATCCATTTTTTCTGTCACGAATTTGGACGTCGGGGCTTCTTTTTAGGCTTGCCAAATTGGTGCACACAGGTGTCCTTCACAATCCAGTGACAATGATGACAGCTACGGGAATACCTCCCCATGTATGCCTTAGCGATCGAATGGAAACTGTAGCCAAGAGCCTCACCAGACTTGTTTCTGAAGTGAAGACACAGTTAGAATCCATACCAACCCAGATGAGAGAAATCCTGGCGAGTCATAGTGCATCTTGTCTGCCTATGGCTTTGAATATGTCTGTGATTGACAAACGAATCGACTATCGGACTCGTGTGTGCCTTCAGAATATCTTAAATGTAACGCAGGGTCGAGACAGCAGCCAGCGTCAATCTCCAGCTCCTTCTAACAATCCGCCAACTACACATCAGACGTGGCATTGGGGAAATAGGTTGCCCTGTGTTCCCCAAGGATACAAGTTTCCAAAATGCAAGGTCTTTGATCTTTGGAACTTGTGGTGGCAAGGGAATAAAACAGAAGGAATCGGCCCACTTAGATCCCTTAGGTCGTGGGATTTGTCGAAAGCAGATGCTACAAATTTGTCAAAAGCTCGCCAGGTCATCACAACTATCATATCTTTCTCAAATCTCACTGAAGCACAAGTGTCGAAACTCAATTTCCCTCAACAGCAAGATGTCTATGAATGTGCTTTTGTTGCGATGATTCAAGGGATTTATGGCACCATGTCCAACGATGAATGGCGTTCCAAGCGTATTGACGTGCTCAGCTACATAACTTTGTACGATTCAATTAAAACAAAGCAATAATGTACCATGTATTAAATGCAGACGCATGCCCTTTCACGTTTACACAAATGAAGATGATTTAGACCACAACTCCGACAAGCAAACGAAAGGACTGGATATTCTGTCACGATGGAGTCAAACCAGCGCGACTCAGCAAGCCAATTTGCCTGTCAAACTGGCAACTAAAAAGCACACAACACCACGCAAACGGACCAAATTGAGACGACAGTACAGGCCAAAGCAAACAACACCAGGCAGACGGACCACGACGAGAGGGTAATACAGACCAGGAATGTTGCAGACGGCGCCACCAGACAAAGTTCTTCCACCCAGCGAGCAAGACGACCAAACTGTGTATCCACCACACACGAAAAAGCGACAAAGAGATCACGAGATGCCCTAAACAGTAGCTTGATGATTAGTAAGAGTTTGTTTTCAATGCTTACCTGTTCCAGCTATCGCCACGTTTGGCGTGTCGACATGAACTTCGTCAATTTCCTCCTGCGAGAAGTTGGCCACACAGCAACCTCAAAAATGCAGATGGATTACTTCTCAACAATAATATTGAATAGATTTTCAAAGGATTTCGTGTTTGTTTCGTTGGAGGCCAAATATCCATAAATATTCCAACATGAACAGATCAACTTATGAAATGTGACTGGTACATCCTTGAGCACCTATTGATTACCCGAAACTGCTTGAAAGTACCAGGTGGACTACACAAATACCTCCCATGAGGGGACAAAACTTTTGCCACAAAATATATTCGTTTTCAAAGGAATAAAGTTAAGGGCCTGTTCGGCAACCACAATATTTTCTTTTTCAATATTCAGAAACCATGAAATATTTTTTTTTATGATATTGATATAGAGTTGTGTTTGTATGCCCCGAATAATTTAATAGAATTATTTTTATTAAATTATTCGGTATTAATAAACTATGAAGCATACGCAACACGAAAAGAACAAATGTTAATTTCGTACATTACGTATTTCCATATTACGTACGATATTGTATCATAGTAGGAATTATGATATATCTTTTCCGTACAGTAACGTACAACAACTTTGGCTTTGAGTCGACGGAATACTCCAACAATTTCTACGCACTGGCAGGTTGAGTGCATTGGTTGAAGAGACAAGTGGTTGTGAGGGACGTGGTCATTTGGATTGTGGAGAGGCCTGTCAGGCGTCTACAATTGCCAAACGGTAGAAGGCTGAGCGATCCCACGATTCTGCCAGTGGATACTTGTTAGTGTATCTTGCGATTGGTTGAAAAGGAATATTAAATCACCTTTAGAAAGTTGTCAAAAAGATTGAAAATGTGCGACCGACTCGACCAGACGATGAAAGAAAAACGGAGATCAGAACCTCGACTGTCGTGAAAATATAATCATGTCTTGCCTTCTACAATATGACACATGTAGAATTGGAGACAGCATTCTCCAAGATTGGAGGTGATATAGAGTAAATCTTTATAAAATAGAAGTCTGCAACTCACTTTCATGATGTCCTCATTTGAATGTACAACCAAAGCTCCAAGTTTGTTGTGCATGGCACTACAAACACTGGGAAATGACACCAAAAAGATGGACGGTGTGGATGTCTGATTTCACTCTTGTCTGTTCTCCCTATACTGAGTGTTCAATTGTTTAGGTAGATGGTATTAACATGCCTTCAACAAAATAAGCCCTGATGTAGAGTTAATACATCTTTCGACTCGTGTACAAGCACATAATGCTAACCACACTAGCCGTGAATACTGTAATGGCAAGAGTGCTCGCAAATGGAGCAGTCATCAATTCGATAAGCGAAAGTCGAAGAGCAATGCTGACCAATTGAACAACGTGTGCATTGAAATGACAGGATGTAAAATTTAATGTGCATTAGCATTACACGTAGCATGCTTGCAGTAATGGCAACGATTGATTGATACGGGTTGTTTTCACAATAATCATATCTCTAGTGTATCAAGTACTGTATGACTTGTTGTCCTCTGATTTGGGAATAGTGTTTCAACCTGAGCTCCGTCTACGTGCAGAAACACCCTTTTTGTTGGATTCTTCAGTTTTGTTTCCGTGTCCACAATCATCAGCGTGGTTAAAACGCAGTTGCTTGGAACACATTTCGCAATTTTTTAAAAGCAATTTGACACTCCATTTCTGCCGGTCGTGAGGAATCCCGCCAACCACAAGGAACCCCATGAAGTATCCACTGAGTTGTATCGTGGGAACGTCCAGCCAACTGTCAACTCTCGACATCCTGTGTTCGTCATGGTGGCAAGCGACTGTGCCAAGCAGAAGGGTGCCAGCAGCATGCCCGAGGTGGGAAGTGGTGTTTGAGGCATGGGGGTATTGCCCACAAGCCGTACTGCTCGGGAGCCTGGGTGTTGGAAGCTGGCCCATGCGAACAAGAAGTGTATTGCACATGGTGGTGGTCGACGATGCCAAGTGTCAGGGTGCAAGTTGTTCTCACGAGTGGGTGGTTATTGTCAACATGATACCATTGACTGTGAAGCCGAAAACACGGACGCGATCGACCAATTGATTCTGGATTTGGTTCTTGACTCGATATTTTGCTCGTTTGACTGGGAAGGCTTGGGCATGGACGACTTTGACTTGACATCGCAAGGAGACGACATGATGATGATATCCCAGCTAGTATATTGACCACAATATTGTAATACACGAATATTTATCTTTGATAAGTTAGCATGCTGACGAGGTGTCGGGTCTATCCTTTAAGTGTGGAAATACGAGAATGATCAAATGGCATTGGTGATCGAACAGTTCAATTTGTCCTGAGATGAGTAGAAACGAGATGTAGCTGCAAATATTGCATTCTTTCGAGCTACAAAACCACGATTCAAGAGCACTGGCCTTATCGCACAAATGTTATTATACGTAGCTTGAGACTTAACTTTGAGTTCGTGGGAATGAACATTAACGAGCATTTTCAGTTGCTAGGCCTATCAGTTTCAATCACCTCGGTATGCTGTTGTACAAAGGCCGTCGTGTCCAGTAGTACATCCAAAATAGACATATCAATCTCATGCACTGAAATGCAAGCTTGCACAAGAGAGTCGAAGTTGATGTCATAAAGACACGATATAAAGTCCCCAGACGATCCTATGGAATGATCATTCGAGTCCATCTTCGTTTTAGTTGACTGCTCTGAAGTGGACAATTTGAACTCTGCGTCTTTTTTTGATACTTTCGCACCATGCCTTAGACAAAACCGGCCCCCGCGTGAGTGGCGAACACATCCTTCGACTTGGCATAAGCGCTTTCCGCCATGTCGAACACACTTGTTGTGAATAACGGCTTGGTTGTAGCAGTCATTGACGATGCATTTGCTTCGATGCTTGTGGAAGGAGCATCTCCCAGTGCCATGCACTGCAAAGTTGGAGCAGTGGTTGAACAGACAAATGACGTGCATGGTGAAAGTTAGTGAATGGTACACTCACTGGTCTGCATGAGATAGCGAAGACGTCGTCGTCGAGACGTCAAGTGGACACGAAAGTAAGATCCTGTGCATGAAACACCTTCATTCTTGGAGAGTGATGTCTCTGATTCCTGGCGCGTCATGTTGTCCAAGCAAAGAGAGTCCAACACAACAGGATTTTGACTTAATTTCTGTTGGAGCAGAAGGTTCATTTATATGAAATTGTTTGAATACTCGACGGAGTGGTGCCGAAGGCAATTTCATTCTGTCATTCAAAATACAAGGGTGAACGGTTTTTTGGTCAGGCTGGACATGATCTATCTCCTCATGAAAAAAAGAAATCGACATTCAAGAGTAGCCAATCAGAACACTTCTATTACAATCCACCCAGGAGCGTAGCCCTGGCCTCACCCAAGTCTATCACTTAAAACTCTAAGAAAAAAACCCAGATAAGTACGAGAGGAAAATCTACATACAAACCTCAAGGCAACCAGGGGGGGGAAATGGACATACTTCATCCAAGTACAACAAGGAGTAATCTTTCAACCTATATTAAACCTACAGCCTGTATTAAACCTTAATTCGGATAATTATCTGGAAGGTTTAATACCATCCATGGATATTCCGATCCGATAGATATTTCCTTGGACAAAGTGAACACTGTCATGTAACCGAGACCAAGGAAAGAATCGGACATTTCTCTAGGCTTAATGTTGGTTCCATGAAAGGGCATCATTGAATGCACACTCAATAAGGCATCGTGTTCGAACACATATTTCAACCGCGCAAGTTCGTTCATGCACCCATGATGGTGGACGTGGCAGTTAATTTAACAGATAAAATATAGATAATAAAAGGTATTCATTTTAACAGTATGTTGAGTGTCACTTCACTACAACCGTGTGATTCAAAACTATGATAATTTATTTTTATACTTACAATAGTTTATGCAGTACACTAAATTTGGCAGTGTTTACTGTATAGTCAGCACTACCCATGGCAAAGCACCTTGATTTTTAGGGTGTCCTGCTTTTTGGAGGTTTATTCGGAAAATGGAACAATATTAATAATATTGGCCCGTCTGGGTGCACATTAAAAAATATTGTGATAATTCGTTATTGAGTATTCTGCATTTTGGGAAAATAATACAAACCATGGATTATATTATCGCAATAATTTTATTGTTGGACTGTCTGGATTCCCATGAAAATAAAGTGAAATTTGAGAATTTGACCGAGTTATACAATATTGGTCAAAATATACGACTTTGAGTAGTATATTTTTTATTGCGATAATCGACCGATTTTGGAATTTTTTTTGCAATAAAATTTATTGAATATGTGGATCCAGACAGCGAATTATACAATATTTAAAATTATACCATAATGGTCAAATTATTGCGATTTATCATGATAATGAGGGGTATCCAGACGGGATTCCACATACAAAAAGAAAATATTTTCCTACTATTTAAAATAATACTTTCCAAACACATTTGAATGGCAGTTGGGTTTTTCTTGGACGATGCAAGGTGAGATGCATGTGCAGAAAAAGCCGCTGTATTATCCTTCCAGATAATAATCCGGAAATCCATGGATATTTCCTTGGACAGAACAAAGCGACATGGAATGCAATCAACATTGTCATGTATTAGATGTAGGTTTTCGAATAGCTATCAATAAGCCTTTAAAATACATACTATCTGTTGCCGTTTCAGGACATGAAATGATCAAGGTAATATTGAACGTCGTCAGTTTGAACAACCTTGGCCTTCATATCCTATTTCACACGTACCTCCCACACACTTTCCATTCAATGTTTTCATTCAACAGGAGTTTTAAGTTTCAACAGCGGCTGACTTGCTGACTGTTTCTTTCATAAACCTGTCAAACGTGTAGTCCGAGACATCGGACAAGTGATATAGACTGTCAATTGCAAATATCAAGACAAGTAAATCACTCTTACTGTGTATATTTAGCGGGGATCAACTGGAGTGGTATTCTTTTTCTAAAGATAAGGATGTAGTAGTTCTCCTTCATTGACGTGCATTATTGGGCTTCGATTGAAGTTGATACTGTATCTCGATAATACATTCTTTTATGAAGGTACACATACAGTTCGTCATTTGTCAGATACTACAGGTTGAAAGAGTCCAGTATAGTTCCTTTGTGAGATGAAAGATAACTGGGTGTTTTTCGGGCGATGCAAGGTGAATGCATGTCTTAGGACAGGTTCACTCGGGCCGAAAAGGCCGCTGAATAAGTGGTCAACAAACTTTGCAGTAAAGTGACGAGCACTTTCGGCAACTTTAAGCCTTACCCCTGCCAGATGCTTGGGCCCCAAAAGGCAAATTCAGACGAGATATGCGACAGTAACGAATGTGGGCCTCTTTTGCTCAAAGGGACAACTGTAACGTATGTTTTATGATGCATCAGTACGCTGTTGAGGCCGTTGACCACATGGTACAAGATTAGATGGACAACGCGCTTTGTTTTGTTGGAAAGGTCATCATATTCTCGGGCGATTTCAAGGAAATGCATCCTGTTATTTTGAGGTGCAAACGAGGGCTATTTCTCGAAGCATGCATGAGGAACCGCTACCTTTGGAGAAAGGTCGCAAATTTTCATTTGACGGTAAACATGAGCTTGACCAACAACAAATCAGATAGTATTCAAGAGTTTGCTGCATTGCTCAAGTCTATTGGTCATGGAACATACCATACATGTACCGAACTCGGTGTCGATATTATTCTACTCACTGATGATTCCAGAACCTATCTTCTGGCATGGTTAGCTTTACGTTGCCATGTCAAGAGCCCAAGCAAAAGGGAACATTAAGGTTTTGGTCGCAAATGGACAGTACGATGGACTGCCTGGAATGTAAACAAAAAAATATTGTGTATCAAGAAGCATAAGAATAGTCAGGACTCCATAAAACAAGATAGTGAAGTGAGACTATGGAGGCCAATTCGAAGTAAAATATGAAAGAAGTGAATAAGGAGTGCCAGGTAAATGCTGTCTCCTTAGTTTCAAAATAATATGATCTCTGATTGGATAATTTATTTTTCTTTTGGTACGAGTGAACGGTTTTTTTGTCAGGCAGGACATGATTTATCTCCTCATGAAAAAAAGAAATCAACATTCAAGAGTAGCCAATGAGAATACTTCTATTACAATCCACCCAGGGGCGTAGCCCACATGACAGTGTTCACTTTGTCCAAGGAAATATCTATCGGATCGGCAGAAAAGGCCGCTGAATAAGCGGTCAACACACTGTGCAGTAGGGTGACGAGCCCTTTCTGCCACTTTAAGCCATACCCTGGCCAGAGGCTTGGACTCCGAAAGGCGAATTCCGACGCAATATGTGATAGTAACGAAGTAGGGCCTGCTTGGCTCGAAATACCGGACTTTCTCATAGAGCAGCCAGGGACAGCTATAACGTGTGATTTTACTGGATTTTCATATTGACTTTGGACGAGTAAATCCTCTCCCCATAGTTCAACTTTTTACAGTAAGGGGACAATGTGTAACGTTGGTTACCACTATTGTATCTGGTGGTGCTACTTTTTTTGACGGAGTACCACTGTTGATAGTGGAACCTACGGCGAGTAGATTGAAACACTTCAGAGGTGTTTCATGATACTTAGCAGGTGTATTACCCAGTATCAAAGTTTCGACTCATTGGATGTACGAGTTCAAAACGCGATTTAAACAAAGTGATGTTTAACACATACCGCGAACTCTGTACGATTTATGAAAGGAATGAGTAGTATTTTTCTGGCAAACCACATACTGTTGAGCTTAAGTGGCGGGACACATATCCACAGTATTTTTACAATCCAAACACATTATCATTTTTGTGTTGAAGTTTTTGTATGAACATTTGTCTGACGCAGTTTTCTGCGTAGAAAATAACAACTACTCGGCCTCTAAGAAAGGCAAAGGCAATAACAATCATGACAATGACAATCAAGGACATGCGATCGATAACTCCGAGCCTGGCAAGCAAGCAGAGCGGAATGCGCTGCAAGAGTCTGCATCAACTGGAGCCTATGGCATGGCTGTGGACGACGATGCCTTGAATAAGGGCAATATTAACGACGAGGTGGCTATGAGAAAGGCCAAGAAGGCGGAGTACAACAAACGTACTCGAGAAAAGAAGCGGCAAGCTCTGCTGGATGAAGTCGACAAATCCAAAAAGACGGAGTACAACAATCGTACTCGAGAAAAGAAACGGCAAGCTCTGCTGGATGAAGTCGACAAAGCCAAAATGGCGGAGTACAACAATCGTGCTCGCGGAAAGAAGCGGCAAGCTCTCCTGGAAGAGGTTCACAAATCCAAAAAGGCTGAGTACAAAAATCGTACTCACAAAAAGAAACGAAGTGATATCGTTGAAGACTTTGGCAAAGAGGTGGCTGTCAAAAGATCCAAGAAGGCGGAATACAACAAACGTGCTCGCGAAAAAAAGCGCAACACTGAGGTTGCGAATCAAGGGCAGGATGCCATCGTTTTGCACCATACGGACATGGATCAGAGCAACGAAGAGGAGTCCAAGGAGGGAGAAGACGGATTCCATTACCACGCTCAAAGTGACCATCATCTCAAGCTTCTGGCAGCTCAGGAGCAAGAAGATCACGAGCGCAGAGTTGACAATCGAAGGATCTATGCGCTACAACCTAACCGTATGAATGAAGGAGGTGAAGAAGAAACCAAGCAAGAAGATATTTCCGATGGAAATGTGGATTGCAACAATGACAATCAATTGCTTGCCTTGGCAAATGCTGATCCTCCGCTATACGTGGATGTGGATTTGATTGCTGTACCTCCTCGCGAGCAAGGATTAAGTCTCCGGAATAAACCCAAGGGTCGCCCGAAGAAGAAGAGTACTCACAACAGTGGGCGCGTCAGTTTCGATGACTTCGATGAATCATTGGTGCCTCTTCATATTATTGAGCAGCGTTCGATTTGCCCCCATTGCGAAGCGAAGATTTGGCCAGGCGAAGAAAAGGACTGCTGCGATAGTGGCGCTCGAGTGCTGCCTGTTGCTACCTGGCCTGACACACCCAAGTTTCGCGAATACATTGATTTGTTCAAAACCAGAGGGTTTGTCAATAACGCTCGCCGGTACAACGCCCTCTTTGCCTTACATCTATTGGTACCAAAGAAAGTATTCACGGCAACGGTGGGCCGAGATCTTATACAATCCAAGGCGAATTGCATCATTCTATTGGACCACTGTTGCCTGCGGACGAAGAACAAGCCAGTTACGCCCAGATCTACATTACGGATCCTGAAACGCAGGCAAGCATACGACGAAGAATGCTTGGGGGAAATCTTAATCAGTCAACTGTGACAAAAATCCAGCATCTACTACTACAGCACAACGCGTTCACCCAGCTGTACAAGCATGCCAAGGATATTCCAAAGGATGACGACATGAGATTAGTGCTCACTGCTCAGCCTCGAAGCAACAGCCGAACGCATAACCTTCCTACGTGTTCTGAAATCGCTGTCCTTTTTTCAGAAACGTCCAAGTCAGGGCGTCATATCTTACTGCACGGTACTGATGGCCCCGTACTCAGCGAAGTTGTGCCAGACTATCGCGTTGGTAAACATGTGTGTTTGGATCGACAACCTGGGAAGACCACTTATTTCGCATCAAGGAATTTCATTCGGCATATGACCCGCTTCAATACCCTTTGCTCTTTCCTACTGGGACTTTGGGGTGGTCTTATGGCAACAAAAGCGGTCTCAATGGTAAAAACGTGAGTTTGAACAATTATGCTCGATACCATTTGTACGAGCGCGGTGCATTTTCTCCATTACATGCCAGCGGACCTCTACTTCAAGTGTTTGCAGTCGACAATTTTGCAAAGGTGGAAAACCAAAGGCTTGGATTTCTTCGTGACCAAACCAACAACCTCCGTAGCGACACGTACCGCGCAGTTCACGACGCTGTTTCGCATGATGTAGACGTCAACAGCATTGGAAAAAGGATTGTTTTGCCGTCATCTTACACGGGTGGACCACGGTACATGAGACAACGTTACCTTGACGCCATGGCAATCGTTCGCAAGTACGGTCGACCAGACCTTTTTATCACTGTGACATGCAATCCAAAGTGGGTTGAAATCGACAGGGAGCTAGAATTGGCGAAAGAGGACTATGGATTTAAACGACCTCCATCTGATCGACCTGACTTATTGACGCGCATGTTCCGCCTCAAGCTATTAGCCATTGAAGCCATGCTCACGAAGGGAATTTTGGGTCGACAAGATGCGCATGTTCGTTCTGTCGAATTCCAAAAGCGTGGTCTGCCTCATGCCCATATATTGGTCATATTCTCTGGGGACGACAAAATCAAGACAACTGCCGATATTGACAGTATTATCAGTGCAGAAATCCCCGACAAGGAAAAGAATCCAAGACTGCACAAAATTGTTACAACCTGCATGATTCACAAATGCAGTGACCGATGCCTGGAAAACGGGAAGTGCAAGAAAAACTTTCCAAAAGCATACTGCGACGAAACATCAATAGGCAGTGATGGATATCCACTCTACCGTCGTCGCCGCTCTTCGGCAGAGCGGCCCTCTGAGTATACCAACCAATATGTTATTCCGTACTGTCCAACGTTGAGTGCCATGTTCGACTGCCACATCAATGTCGAGGCGTGTACAAGTATATCTGCAGTCAAGTACCTGTACAAGTACATCTTCAAGGGCTCAGACCGCTCAAATTTTCAACTTGAGTCCAGTGAACTTGACGAAATCAAGCAATACCAAGATGCCCGCTATGTATCGTGCTGTGAGGCCCTCACACGCATTTTCTCTTTCGACATGTTCAAACGATCTCACGCTGTCGAGAACCTCGAAATACACTTGGAAGGTGAACAAGTTGTATGCATTCCTACCGACCGCCCGATGAGCCCTCAGGAACTGGCAAGGAGGAACCGGACTAAACTCACCGCGTTTTTTGAACTGTGCCGTGAAAACAGTGATTCACAAGCACGGGCGCATGAATGTCTGTACCATGATATCCCCGAGCATTTCGTATGGAACTCAAATCTCCGCAAGTGGACTTCACGTAAAAAGGGTGGTAAACGTATCATCGGGAGGATGCTGACGGTGTCACCCCGCTCGGGAGATTGTTTTTATATGCGAATGCTCTTATGCTATCGACGAGGTCCGACATCGCACGAAGACTTGCGAACCGTCAACGGCGTGGTTCATCCGAAGTTCAAGTCAGCCGCACTTGCCCTTGGCTTTCTTGAGAATGACGAGGAATGGCTAACCTGCATGCGAGAAGCAACTGAAACAGCAACTCACTATGAGCTCCGAACACTTTTTGTCAGTATTCTGATTCACTGTGAACCTGCGGATGCACGAGGGCTATGGAACAAATTCGAAGATGAAATGAGCCAAGATTTCCACCGCATGTACCCCGACGACTCTCAAAAATCCACAGCTTTCGCAATTCAGGCTTTATCAAGATGCCTCGAGTCGAATGGATCAAGCTTGGATCGTTTTCAGGAGCTTCCACAGCTTGCACAATTCGAACAATATTTTGCTCTTGAGGAAACAAACAGGGGCCGTCAATCCAACCGATTAGTGGCTATGGAATCTTCGCACAACCAAGAACAAATCCAAGGCATTTTGGAAGGCAAGTCTACGATGACCGAAGAGCACGAGGTCTTCTACAACGACATTATGAGCGAGGCTACGAAGGAAAGCACTGTTCGAAGAGGCAAAGTATATTTTCTCGAAGGTGAGGGCGGCTCAGGGAAGACGTTCATCTCAAACATTTTACTGGCTCAAGTGCGTTCCATGAACAAAATTGCCTTGGCTGTTGCTTCGTCCGGACTTGCTGCTCTGAATTTGATCGGGGGGACAACTGCGCATTCGCGATTCTGTCTCCCAAGATCATTGCACGAGCTTAGCCGATGCGACGTTCGGAAACAGTCACATCTCGCGGAACTTTTACGTCTCACAGAACTTATCATTTGGGACGAGTGTTCGATGATGCACAAGTATGCTGTGGAGGCTGTTGATCACATGCTACAAGATTTGATGGACAACGCGCTTCCTTTTGGTGGAAAAGTCGTCATATTCTCGGGTGATTTCAAGCAAATGCTTCCAGTCACCTGGGCTAATCCTCGAAGCATGCTTGAAGAACAGCTACCTTTGGAGCAATGTCGCAAAGTTTCATCTGACGGTGAACATGAGGTTGACCAACAACAACTCAGAGAGTGTTCGAGAATTTGCTGGATTGCTCAAGTCTATTGGGCATGGAACATACCCCACATGTACCGAACTCGGTGCCGATTACATTCGACTGCCTGATGATTTGGCGATTCCATACAATTCGCCTGATGATTTGGGGTCATTTTTACACAGCGTCTATCAAGACATGAACAACCTGCGCACCAATGAACTTAGATCGTACTTTGGATGTCGAGCTATCCTTGCACCCAAACACAGTGTTGTTGCTGACATCAACACAACACTTCTTGAGCGACTCACTTCGGACGGCGAAATGACATATCTGTCCGCCGATTCTGTTGCTGAGAAAGGCAACTCGGACTCCGATGCGTGCGAGTTCCCCATCGAGTTTCTGAATTCTATAGACATCAACAACTTCCCCAACCACAAGTTGCATTTTAAAGTTGGTTGCCCCATTATTCTGCTTCGTAATTTGTGTACTTCGGAAGGCATGTGCAACGGAACACGTTTAATTGTTCTTGAGCTGAAAACACGATGTATCAAGGCTCAAATTATGAACGGCTCCCACAAGAACAAGATCGTTTACATTCCCCGAACTACTACAATTCACGATGGTGAGCAAAACAATTACCCATTTGAGCTACGCAGAAGACAATTTCCTGTTCAAGTTGCCGTTGCAATGACGATTCACAAGGCTCAAGGTCAAACGATTTCTCACGTGGGCGTCTACCTTCCAGAACCCGTCTTCTCGCATGGACAGCTTTACGTCGCCATGTCAAGAGCCCAAGCAAAAGGCAATATTAAATTTTTGGTCGCAAATGGACAGTACGAAGGACTGCCTGGAATCTACACGAAAAATGTTGTGTATCAAGAAGCATTAGAATAGCCAGGACTCCATAAAACTTCATCCATTACTATCATGTTTGTACAAATATATACACTGTGTTGTTGTGGAATTGCCGAGACTTCCTGGATCAAGTCGAATTGCATCGTACCGATGAATTGGACGATAAATCCTCGAGATTAGCCAACTCGAAACTACGCACCACAGTCTTAGATTCACCGTTACAGTACTACAAGATGAAGAAGTAGGTGGTTGTCAACCAACGAGGACCTCCATCTACTAATCGATGTCACAGATTGTGCAATCTGAACTTGGGCACATTCTGCTTAGATTCAACCTCAGCATTAAAATGGGAGAAGCATATCGAACAGCGGAAAGCTATAAAATTGTCAAAGAGTCTGCTTCTTGGAAACAGTCTTTTCGACGTTCATATCGTGCGCAAAGTTGCCGCAACGAGAAAGATCTCTATACCAGCAGTACAAGCAGCTGCTGAAAGTTCGGCATCTATACTGACCTTCTTGACCGTGCTCCTAGAACCTCCACCCACCATACGCCACGCTCACATTGGACACAACTGTAGATTACCATCTAAGGTTCGCCTTTCTCCACCTAGATATACTATGACTCCGACATGTCAGTAGTCGCCTTGCGCATCATCTAAGTGCATAGTCGCCTTGTGCATCATCTAAGCGCATGGTCATCATTATCTTCCCGTCGAATGCGTCGTGAATAGGGCTGGGTCCCTCGACCGTCTGTGTTATCACTGACAAGTCGTTCGTGTTATCTGTGTAAGAACTGGCATTTTGCACGACAAAACTGGGAAACTATGGAGGCCAAATCGAAGTAAAATAAGAAAGAAGTGAATAAGGCGTGCGAAGTAAATGCCGTCTCCTTAGTTTCAAAATAATATGATCTTTGATTGGGTGATTTTCTTTCCGAGGTTCTTTGGTCAGGACATGATCTATCTCCTGATGAAAAATCAAATATTCGTCACTCACTCAACAGTAGCCAATCAGAATACTTCTTTTACACCCCACCCAGGGGCGTAGCCCTGGCCTTACCCTAGTATGATTAAAGCCTCCATTTCTACCAATCCAAACATAAACCGACAATTGTGGGAACATTCAGCCAAATGCAGACTCCTAACCTCCACAATTCAAATGACCATGTCCTTCACGTCGACCTGCCATTCCCAACATTGGAAAATGCAACTTCCACAAACACAGAAACAAATGCTCCATCCAAGACTGCAACAATCAAGTCGTCGTCCACAACCTATGCGTTCGTCATGGTGGCAAGTGACTGTGTCAAGCGGAGGGATGCCAACAGCATGCTCGAGGTGGAAAGTGGTGTTTTTAGGTATGGGGGTATTGCCCACAAGCGGTACTGCTCGGAGCCTGGATGTGGGAAGCAGGCCCATGCGAACAAGAAGTGTATTGCACATGGCGGTGGTCGACGTTGCCAAGTATCAGGGTGCACGTTGCTTTCACGAGTGGGTGGATATTGCCAATATCATACTGTTGACCCTGCAATGGAGAACACGGAAACGATCGACCAATTGATTCTGGATTTGGTCATTGACTCGACATCTTGCACATTAGACTGGGAAGGCTTGGGAATGGACCTCCTCGCCTTAACGTCACTTGGCAACGACTCGACGATGGTCTCCCCGCTAGTCCTATGAGATATGTTGATGAACAATTATGATATTAACAGTTGTACCGTATTTATCTTGTAAAGCAGCCCAGCCTGGTAATTTGACAGATTGAAGCGTAGTGGGAAGTCCACTGGGAGACCACACAGACAATCCAAACGAAAGGAGTATCTGGTACCTGTTGGCATTTCCAGAATAAATACGCATTTCAGATGATAGAAGATATATTAAACGCGCTTCGAAGTATCAAGTCCTCTCTCGCTTTGTGATTGTTGGAGGTACTCTCTTGACAGTAACGTTATTGATACTCAAGGTAGTAAATAAGATGTCTCCTTGACATGTTCTATCACAAGTTCTCAACAACCACAGCCATTCTAGCGTCTCGTCGAAAGTTTGAAGATAAATACATGTACTCGTATATTACAAGATCTAATCAATATATCTCATAGGATAAACGGGGAGATGATCATCGCGTCGCCACCATGGGACTTCAAATCAAGGCCATCCAAGCCGAAACTTTCCCAGTCAATCGAGCATGATGTCGAGTCGAGAACCAAATCGAGGATCCATTGGTCGATCGCGTCCGTGTTTTCCGCTTCACAGTCAATGGTATGATGTTGACAATAACCACCCACTCGTGAAAGCAACGAACAGCCCGACACTAGGCATCGTCGACCACCGCCGTGTGCAATACACTTCTTGTTCGCATGGGCCTGCTTCCCACATCCAGTCTCCGAGCAATACCGCTTGTGGGCAATACCCCCATGCCTCAAACACCACTTCCCACCTCGAGCATGCTGATGGCATCCTTCCGCTTGACACAGTCGTTTGCCACCATGGCGAACGCATAGGTTTTGGACGACGACTTGATTGTTGCAGTCTTGGATGGAGCATTTGTTTCTGTGTTTGTGGAAGTTGCATTTTCCAATGTTGGGAATGGCAGGTTGAGTGCATTGGTTGAAGAGGCAAGTGGTTGTGAGGGACATGGTCATTTGGATTGTGGAGATGACTGTCAGGACGTCCACAGTGATTCGGTGAAGTGGATACTTTGTGGTGTTTCTTGTGATTGGCAGAAATGGAGACTTAAATCACTTTTTAAAAATTTGTAAAAAGATTTCAACTGTGTTACAGCCAACTCATTTTTTCACTTGACCACATTCAAGAAAACAGGACCGAGTAGACGAGAGTGGTCTCGCAAACAAGACAATCCAGTGGTCAGGGTTTCAGCATGCAGGTAGTATCATGGTTGATATCATTGTGAAAAATTATAACATCCTTGAACTGCGATTGTCTCTTTATTCGTAAAAGAACGACCACGGGCAAGTAGACAACAGCCTCATTTGATTATGCCGTCCAGCGATACAATTTTCTCCACGTCAAAACAGTCCTATGCTATCGACTTTGTCCAGATCCAATATCATGTGTGGGTTAGTCTTCGATCTGCCTTAAAATCCTGTTGTGCTGGAAGATATGACTACTAGGGTAGAATCAGAGGAAGAATTGAAAAAATGCCGGTACTCCATGCACACAAGATCTCATTTGTGTCTATTCGCCGTTTCGACGAACACCGGTATCTATTCGTGCCACAGTCGGATTAGACAACTTCGAGATTTACTGCTAATCTCATGTTTCGGCGATGTAAAATGGAGTAATTACCAGTTTAATGAACCGCAATGATTCAACAAAACGATGAGGTTCAGTAACAAATAAATGCTCTATTAACGTTCTTGTAGTAAGTTCATTGGTTATGTTGGATAGAAGTATTTACACAGTTAACTATGGGCTGTATGAAGATGTCAAGGCTTCGTTCAATGAAATTATCCACGTGCCAAGACTTGTTGACTTTCGACTCTCTCGTCATGATTGCGAGACCACAAGGAAGTGCTTGGTCTCATTTGTCAAGCGAAAAAACAAACAGTTGGTCGAAACTCATTTTCAAAATATTTCACATATTTTCAAAGTGATTTAACTCTCCATTTCTGCCAATCACAAGAAACACCACAAAGTATCCACCTCACCGAAAATCGTGGGATCGCACTGTAAACGACTGACAGGCAGCTCCACAATCCAAATGACCATGTCCTTCACAACCACTTGCCTCTTCAACCAATGCACTCAACCTGCCATCCCCAACATTGGAAAATGCAACTTCCACAAACACAGAAACAAATGCTCCATCCAAGACTGCAACAACCAAGTCGTCGTCCACAACCTATGCGTTCGTCATGGCGGCAAGCGACTGTGTCAAGCGGAGGGATGCCAACAGCATGCCCGAGGTGGAAAGTGGTGTTTGAGGCATGGGGGTATTGCCCACAAGCGGTATTGCTCGGAGACTGGATGCGGGAAGCAGGCCCATGCAAACAAGAAGTGTATTGCACATGGCGGTGGTCGACGATGCCAAGTGTCGGGCTGTTCGTTGCTTTCACGAGTGGGTGGTTATTGCCATCATCATACTGTTGACCCTGAAGCGGAAAACATGGACGCGATCGACCAATGGATCCTGGATTTGGTCATTGACTCAACATCTTGCTCGTTTGACTGGGAAGGCTTGGGAATGGACGACCTTGAATTGACGTCGCATGAAGACGATTCGATGACGATCTCACAGCTCGTCCTTTAAATTATCTAGATACTGAAAATGTAATATACCAGTTATTTATCTTTCCATTTGTCAAAGTGGCACTGGAGATATATGCCATGAACATTGTGAAATGTTAACTCTTAGAACGGGTACATTGACGAGATAAGTGAAGTACCCAATGACTCTTTGAAATGATGATAAAAGGGATGCTTCGATTCTGTGAAGGATTCACGTTCGAGGTTCTTTTGTTTGGAGGAAATCAATAAACGCCCAAACTGAAGAATTTGACAATGTCGTGGTGAGAAGATCATAGCACAAGCTCATATGGGGATCAGATTCCACGTCCCTTCGATCTGTCACAAGCTTAATTTGCAGCACATGCGATTGTTAAGGGCCCATCTGGCAACCGAAAATATTACAATAAATAGGCCCAAAATGCCATTTTGAGGCCAAATTCAATAATTGAGGTCAATATATGACCTTGATTATCTCCGAGAGTTTTTCACCAAATCCAATATATTTGGTTGGGATATACTCACTAGAGGCTCCAAAAATGCCATTTTACGAAAAAGAGGTTTTACCTCCATTTTTAATGTGCCATAAGTCGTTGATCCCAATTTTACTGAAAATGGCATATTGATTTTGAGATTTTGCCAGACGCACCCTAAGACAATCTTGGGAGTATTGACCGTACTACCGCTAGAACATTTAGAGCTCCTGTATGTGCATGACAAAGATTGAATTCTTTCAATATCACGTATACACCCGAAATCGATGCAATCCTGTAAATACCGAAAGCAAAAGTCATCCAATGGTCAAGGGTGTCGCGAAATCACACGGGAAAGAGTTGGTGTTGCAAAGATTGCATTCTTTCAAGTTGCTCCACAAATTTCATCAGTGTATGCAATGACTAATGCGTGCAATCTCATGTGCTTTCATACATTCTTCTGCAAGAGTGTCGAGGTTAATAAGGTCCAAACAAGAGAGCATATCTACGAGTGGACTAATGGTTTCTTCGGTTTGTTCGGCCATTTGTTGGTTTGGTCCAGCTTGTGTTTCACACAAGGGACTCAGTTGCTTGATGGGTGTTTTGCCTCCATGCCTTAGACAAAAATGACCCCCGCGCGCGTGGCGAACACATCCCTCGACTCGGCATAGGCGCTTACCACCATGTCGAACACACTTGTTGTGAATAACGGCTTGATTGTAGCAGTCATTGACGATGCACTTGCATCGATGCTTTTGGAAGGAGCATTTCCCAGGGCCATGTACTGCAAAGTTGGAGCAGTGGTTGAACAGACAAATGACGTGCATGGTGAAAGTTAGTGAATGGTACACTCACTGGTCTGCATGAGATAGCGAAGACGTCGTCGTCGAGACGGCAAGTGGACACGAAAGTGAGATCTTGTGTATGAAACACCTTCATTCTTGGAGAGTGTTGTCTCTGATTCCTGGTGCGTCATGTTGCTCAAGCAACGAAAGTCCAACAGGACAGGATTTTGACCTAATTTCTGTTGCACCATCAAAGCTCTTAATTTGCAACGCGCCGGAACATTTTTGACATGCGACTACCGGAATACTCAAGTACAGTGTATTTGTTAGCATAGGGCTTGACCCGACGGAGAGTACAACGATATACCGCCTTCGCTGCACTTAGCAGTGAAAGAATAAACTTCCGCACACTGGCTATCACACAATGCAAGGCGTCCTGAGCCCTCTAGACTTGATTGTCAAGATGCCCTGTACACTCGAACAGTTCTTCCTTGGATTCCAAAACTCTTGTTCACGAAAAACAGTGGGACGGAACATTTTGAATATTTTCAACAATTTTTGGAAATTGATTTCAGCGTCCATTTCAGCGGCTGAAATGGAGACCAGTAATTATCTTTATAGAAGGTCAGCGAGGTAGCAAAGGTACTGATTGCAGTTCGAGTATGGCTACCAAAGAACTTCATGACAACTTCAAATGACCCACTCGACAAATACTGCCTCAGTACTATGGCTGTGTACAATCAAATGTACGTACAATGACATATGTACGATACATTGTACAATCCGATTCTTTGAGACAATTGGTACAAGTATAGTTCACTCAAGTTTATTTTCGTGAGGGTAGTTTCAGCTTAAACACGTTAATAATAGTTCACACAACATGTAAAGAGACACATTTTCATATAATACACTAGAAAACGACTTGAACACCATAGAGATTGCCACCCCTGATACATCCCGGTGACATGATTAGCAAAAACAGGTGTCATTGGTACAGCTCCAGCACATTTGTACTGTCTAGTTGTACATAGATACAGTACTGTATAATGAAATGTATGTATTATACACAGCCATACTCACAGCTGTGCTTAGAGTACTTTATGAGACAATACAGCTGTAATATTGTCTCATAGAGTACTCTGATACTGTAGATTGAGTACTCAGAATCTACCTGCATCTTTCAATTTGGATAACATGTAAAAAACAAACAAAAAAACTCTTTAACAAACGGATTCACTGAAAAACAAACGCCCTTATTTCAGGTAGACCTAACCTCGCACGCCGCGAACGACTGCAGGTATCCCACCAGAAAAATGCTCTCACCGGAGCGAAGCGGAGGTCGAGAGTAAATTTTTCTGTTGGAGGATGGCTCGGAGGAGAGAGCCCCAAACGTGCACCAAAAAGGGACTTCTTTATTTTGAGTAAATTTTTGTGTTGGAGGATGGCTCGGAGGAGAGAGCCCCAAACGTGCATTATGAGTAAATTTTTCTGTTGGAGGATGGCTCGGAGGAGAGAGCCCCAAACGTGCACCAAAAAGGGACTTCTTTATTTTAATTCTCATCGGGAAAGGCGGCAGGTAGGCCGAAGGCCGTGCCGACCCAGATGAGGCCTGTTCTACAGTATCCAAGCCTAATTAGGACTGAATCTGGTCAAAACTGGACAGAGTGGCACTGTACTGTAGATATTTAGGCGTTTCAAACGGTATTTGACAGGCTTTACCCGGTTTTTATTAGGAAATCTGTCTGGTCCAACGTAGGATGTTTGTTTTTAAGACTTTCCGTTTGGAAAAGAGCTTTTTTATTTGTTTTCTGCATGTTCTCTTCAATTTGTCATCGTTTCATCGTTTCGTGGATACTGAAGCTAATGTTTATACGCCATCTAGTGCCTTGTTCGCAACATAATTGATAAATACTGGTAAATTACAATATGTGATCTAAATGTCTTAGAGTACAAGCTGGCATATCATCATTGAATCATCGTCTTGGGATATCAAGTCCCAGTCAAACGAGCATGATGTTGAGTCAATGACCAAATCCAGAATCAATTGGTCAATCGTTTCCGTGTTTTCTACTGCAGGGTCCACAGTATGATGTTGACAATAACCACCCACTCGTGAAAGTAACGTGCACCCTGATACTTGGCAACGTCGACCACCGCCATGTGCAATACACTTCTTGTTCGCATGGGCCTGCTTCCCACATCCAGGCTCCGAGCAATACCGCTTGTGGGCAATACCTCCATGCCTCAAACACCACTTTCCACCTCGAGCATGCTGTTTGCATCCTTCCGCTTGACATAGTCGCTTGCCACCATGACGAACGCACAGATTGTGAACGACAACTTGGTTATTGCAGTCTTGGATGGAGCATTTGTTTCTGTGTTTGTGGAATTTGCATTTTCCAATGTTGGGAATGGCAGGTTGAGTGCATTGGTTGAAGAGGCAAGTGGTTGTGAGGGACATGGTCATTTGGATTGTGGAGATATATGTCCGACGTCCACGATTGACACAGTAGACTCGGCGTTCCCACAATTCGGCTGAGTGGATACAGTACTTGTGTAATTATTGTGATTGGTAGAAAAGATGACTAAATTGCTTTTAAAAAAATCTCCACATGAGTAATGCCATCTCGTCATCTTTCGCTCGACCACGAAAGAGATTGCCACCAAGCAGGCACGCAAACAAGTTGATAGCCTCCAAGCAATCAATCGAAACTTCAACGCATAGTTCTGCATTTGGCTTAAAGCTAGCTCTTCTCACTGCGAATGGGCTTCGCATTTTGTACAACTGGATTGCATTTTCGTGTTGGAGGTTTTGGACAGTCGTCTGACCTTGGTGAAAGTCCAAGCCTGCGGTGTTGTGACTCCAGTCAAATGTAGTTAGAGATTTCAAACGCGACAGATCGATGGTCTTCGTGTCCTCCCGGCATAATTACAAAATCCAGTGCACGTAAGACAATTGTCGCGATTGACAATGTGACGCGCCTCAAATCAGAAAATACTCTGAGGACTCCAGGAATGTGCATACTGGATTCATTCTCGAGAATTTTTTCATACCAACATTGTACGAAACTAGTCGTGGAGTGGGAACGCTTGAGGGGCTTGTGATAGCCCGGGATGGCATTCACAAACTTTCATCATGCGCGTCATTTGTCTCTTTAACCATTGCTCCAACTTTGCAGTGCATGGGACTGGCAAATGTTCCTTTCACAAGCACCGAAGCAAGTGCAGTATCGAAGACTGCAATAACCAAGCTGTCATTCACACCAAGTGCGTTCGACATGGAGGCAAACGTCTCTGCCAAGAAGACGGATGCCATCGACACTCGCGAGTGGGTCGATTTTGCCAGAAACATGGTCGCAAGACGGCTAACAAACACAATAAGCCAGAGTTTGGCTGTGTGACGGCTAATGAGCACGACAAGCCAGATTACGACCCACAAAACCAAACAAGGCAAATAAAGATGGCGCTAGACCATCTTCTTGACAAGCCCAAGGATGACTTGATTGCAAGCCTCGACGGCATCAACTTTGACGTTCTTTCGCAAGCATCCGCGGTAGCACACGAGATCGACATGTCGATTTTGAGTCTGCTGCTCGAGCCCTCCAAGAGTCTCACGAGAGACGTCGAGCAAACTTCCACGACTTACTCCTCGATCCACGTCGACACGTAGAGACCATACATCGCATTTTTCGATACCAGAAGTATATTTTATCCAACTTAATAATTTAACAGCAATAGAGCAATATCGAGGAAGTCATGACTGCCAACGAAAACTTCATAAAGCCACTGGAGCGCGTATTCTCGAGTACAGTCGAAAGAGCATACACCCGGGACGAGAGAGCAGTGTGGAAATGAGCGATGACACAACTTTGTAACCCTAACCAGAGGACAGTTGGTCGAAAATGCACATTAAATGCAAATATTTCGAGTCTATGACAGCAGGAGTGGCCCGTATGACACTTGAAGGCGTCTGACCAATTGCAAGAATGGAATGTTTTCATGTCCAGTCTATGAAAACGACGAGACCCTAGGATTTAGATTCTCCATCGAAGCAGATCCATCGAAGCAGAAGAGATAGCACTCTGGTGTCTGGTCTCACAATTTGGAGTTCCACCGAGTTCCCATTTTCGAACTTATGGAGTGTGCTCAAGTCTAAAGGGAAGCAAAGCTTCACATGCTAGAGTTGGGGAATTTCGATAGCACGTTCACAGCGGGAAGTCATGGATATAATAAGGGAACAGCGCATCATATATGACAAAATTCATTGCCATTGTGGAGGTCAAACAGCAATTCGAAGCACCTTCACATAACAAAGGATGATAGTACTGTGTAAGGTATACATGAAAGCAATTTTAGTCTATTCAAGCAAGCAAACATGCTTCACTATGTTGTGAAAGACATCGACGGTAGATAAGGGTGTTCGCATCATATCGTCGTAGAAAGGGAGTCCGTCTTCCCAGGTCTTTCAAAGACAGCTCCATCAAAGTGAGCATATTCGCTACCATCTTGATGAACGCGGGCGCTGGAGCGACTTCCCGCATATACTCAACGCCGCAGACGTTATCATGACTGGGTAACGATCACGAGATGGAGTGTGGGACTTTTTACTCGACGTTGGTGGACGCAACTCTTGAGAGGTCTCTAATTCTTGCCATGACGTAAGTCACACTTCTCTGCATGGCTGTACTTGGGCCATCGACTCAAAATTGTGAAAAGATTTACTAAACCCAATTTCGAACGATGAAAGGAAGAAAGCTCCCATTGAGATAACGATATATTGGATCGCGATTTGAAAAGTTCAGCAATGACTTGACAGAGTTACGCCCAAATATCCTGTTCCTGACCAAATGGTCTGGACGAAATTAAAATTCATACAAAGTGGGGGCGAGTTTTGGATTGCCATGGGGTGTTCCGACGAAGTCCTGCTCAACTTCATAACTATCTTGTCGTCGAAATCATTTCCAAACTTACCATGAGTACTTCACCACGCAGCTTGTGCGTATTCAACAAATGCAAGGACACCGCCGTCGGTGGAAGCAACAAATGTGGCAAACACAAACACCGAGCAATGTGCGCCTTCCCAAGTTGCAACAAGCAGACCGTCAGGCATCGAATGTGCGCTCGACATGGAGGTAGGCGTTATTGCCACTATCCCGAGTGTTTCGAGAGCCCCCGCGGCGGGCAATTTTGTCTTGATCATGGTGGTGTTGCGGCAAGTCGCCTATGCGATGTGGAGGGCTGTGGCCGCCATGCCCACTTGAAGAAGCGTTGTATTCGCCATGGAGGGGGGCGTTTTTGCTCCATGCCTGGATGCAGTCTCCATGCTCGACGTCGTGGAATGTGCCATAGGCATCAGCGCAATGACCAGAACCAACTTGAATCCTTGGAGGATATCGATAACTCCATCCTGGCCATATTGATGCAGCCTATTTCTAATGACATTGACGATCATAGGGCTAGTATAGATTACGTCGAAGCCATTGCAATTTAATATAACCCTGCACCTTACTTTACTCTACCCATACGTGTCCAAGCTACAAGATACGATTGCTTCCTCTCTAACTCGAACGGTTTCATATCTAACCGTTGGCAGTTTCATCGAATCCACCATTCTGATTGTCAAAGTTCGGAGAGATTCGACAAATTTTTCAAAAACATGATTGGCTATTAAAAATATTTATAAGCCAATAATAATCATTTGATAAGGAATTTCCACCAATCATGTTGGGCTGATGTTTGGAATGGCTCAGTGTCAAATTTGGCGTCGCCATGTTTAGTCGAGCGGCCCCACTTGTTGCTGCACGACTTCGCTCGCCAGCGACACTGCTTAGACAGCCTTATGCGCAGCAATTTCTCGGCTTGCTGCGCCCTGCATTGCCCCGAAATGTGATTCGGTCAGAGCGAGCTTTGCTTTTCAGCTCGACAACCGATGGAGCGACCACAGCCGCTAAAACTCCTCGAACCAACAAGTTCAAAGAACTGTGGAACAAATATGGCTGGGTTGGTGTAGGCACCTACCTCTCTGTGTACGTGACGACACTTGGCTCAATGTTCGTCGCTATCGAGACTGGTCTCATCTCGACCGGTGCGCCAAAGGAAGGCGAATCTGAAGATGGCAACGGCTCTTTCAACATTGTCTCGGCGACGAATGCGCTTACCGAATGGACCAAGTCTGTCGGACTTGGCTCCCATTTCAACGTCCCAGAAGTAAGCCCCGCGACGGGATCGTTTCTCATTGCATGGGTTGCCACGAAATTCACCGAACCCATCCGTTTGGCAGTGACACTCATGATCACTCCTCGCATTGCACGCTACTTGAGAGCACGCAAACCTTAACGTTAACTTGATCATGTTTGGTCCTTAAGTATGATCCCAGAGTTCGTGGATTGTTGATTGATTTAGGCTTCCTGCAGGAGAGAATCGTTGGACGGTGAGTGCTGTTGAGAATGGCGCTCTATTTCCTTCTTCACTCGGGCATACTCGATGCTCTGTTTCTTTGCGATGCGGCTTCCCAAGATGACGGCGTATGACCCAAGGCTCACAGCAACGGGCAGGAGCACAAGAGATGTTGCTGCGAATTGTTGTAGCGTCTGGCATGGATATTTGGCGACGTTGTTTCGAAGGCTGATTGTGGTGCTGCAGTTGTCAGCAAAGCTGTTTGTCGAGAGGAACGGCTCAAGGAATCCGTAGAGCGACCAGATGCAGATGGTATGGAGCGCAGCATGAAAGCCCCAGAAGAGTGTTGAGAGCCAGCAAATATGCGATTGATGGACATGCCATTGCTGTTTGCAGTCAGACGATAGGGAAAACAAGGCGCTGATGGAGAGAGCGACAAGGTAGACGAAGAAGGCCACCTTGGAAGCCGCTGGAGATGTGAAGAGGATCGCAGGTGCAAAGCAGATAGCATGGAGAGGAAGCACTAAGAGCAGCTTGCACTCGTCTCGGAGCATGGCGTTGGCTACCCAAGGATATTTATGGAATGTTTCCCATGTTAATCTTCCAAAAATGATCCACAAATCTACTCACAGAGAGCTGACGCTCAGCTTCTTAGCCAGGAGGCCAGCTCATCGTACGTCCACCAAGCAAGTGCAAATGCAAATGGTAGACCGATTGGAGGCCGCGAGGTCCATCGTTGATGACAACACGGTATCCTTCGTCCAATTTTTCACTCTTGGCGATCACTGATGCCGTGTAGAGCAATTCGCCAAGGATATCCTTGTGGCGCTCTTCGGCATTGGCAATGCGCGTGAGACCGTCGCGCACCTTTGGTATCACGAGAATGTGGACGGGGGCTTGGGGGGAAACATCACGGAACGCCAACACTTTGTCGTTCTCAAACACAACCGTCGCTGGGATCTCACGCGAGATGATCTTGTTAAATATCGTGGGCTCGTAGCCCTTGGGCTCGACCGCCACTTTGGCTTTCTCTGCTTCCGTCGCCATGAATCGCAACGCCCGACGACCAAAGTGCAGTCGGTTCGCCACAAACATGTTCCCTTTGAAGAAGTTCATGCGGGGGTAGGGCTCTGGACCCACTTTGATTGGCTAAAAATAAATTTAAAAGCCAATCATAATTCGTTAAGGATATAAAGTTTGCCAATCAAAATCTAAGTTTAGGAAAGATCAGCTCTTGCCACAATAGGTTTTTCCCTGGTTGAATGGGTTAAACGGAAGTCTTCTACGTTCTTGACCACACGTTTGACAAAGATGTCAAGCGGACACATGTCGCCCCATGGACTTTGGTACTCCAAGTACTCTTCCTAATGTTGAATAATGCGGCACTCCGTGGACTTTCAGTAATGAATGATCTGTGTTTGCTGTATTTGCTAGAGCTTAGCCCTCTAGGGAGGGTTGAGAGTGCTTCAAGCGAGTTCTCATTGGGCCAAGTGGGATTGCTTCACGTGGTAGGAACTTCCAGTCAGCAGTTTGGTGGTGCCTTCTTTATCCATGCTAATCCGCAATACCTTTGGTACTCCAACGCTGCAAGCTCCAAGTCATGGAACGGAAGCCGAAAGCAGATTGTATTTAGTGCTCGCCTCCTCAGGCCCAACACACCCGATTTCACGACAAGGCAGTGTTCTTGGTTGTTTCTTCGGGTTCCGATCAAGGTATTAAACGTCAGCTTTGGTCCAATCTAAAGAGCGAGTCCTGCATCAATGGGTGTGATAAATCGTGGAGCTTCTGCATGGACAACAAATGGAGCGACGAATGGCCGGCCAGCGGCAATCCCGAGCCTTCTTGAAGTTGTTCTGGTGTCGCAGATTGGCGAAGACCGTTATTAAAACGCATATGCAGGTTTTTATTGGTTAGGTTTTTTCGACAAAGATCTTGAGCATCCTTTTTCTCTCATTTCCCAATTTTCTTCCTCGAGAAATGAAGTCTTTGTTCTTCCTTGGCGCTGCCACCGCTGCCGTACTTGCATCCAACGTGGATGAAACCTCTGCTCTCCGTGACGTTGCTGCATTCGTGCAATATATGGCTGACTACGACAAGTCGTATCGACACCACGGAGATGACCATCCCTTGGTTATGAAGCGATTCAAAGCCTTTCAAACCAACTTGCGCCGTATTGAAGAACACAACCGCGGCTACGACGCTGGCGAGCACACATTCACATTGGGCTTGAACCGTACGAACATTGTATACGTGGCAAGGAAATTGATATGATTTGTATAGACTTGGCGGATTTGACGGATGAAGAGTACAAGCAAATGCTCGGATTCAAGCGATCTGGTGGCCGCAGTTTGGCCTCCTCCACATATTCCCAAGACCGATCGAACGATGTTCCTGAATCGTGGGACTGGCGTAAGCACAATGCCGTCACTCCTGTGAAGAATCAAGGCCAATGCGGATCGTGCTGGGCATTTTCGGCTGTAGCTTCCATGGAAAGCGTGTATGCCCTCGCGACTGGAAAATTGGAATCTTTCTCCGAACAAGAACTCGTTGACTGTGTTGATGGAGGCGTTGACGATTGCAACCATGGTGGCGAAATGAGTCATGGATTTGTCGAAATCATTGACAACCACAAAGGCAAGATCGAAAAGGAAGTTGACTACCCGTACACTGCTGTTTCCAAGGGCAAATGCCTGGCTGAAGACGGTAAAGCCATCGGACACTTCACATCGTATGTGAATGTCACCTCTGGTGATGAAGATGCGCTGAAGGGAGCTGTCGCACAAAATGGTGTCGTGTCTGTCGCTATTGATGCCTCGAGCTTCTTGTTCCAACTCTACCGTAGTGGTGTCTTCTCCTGGTCGCTCTGCAAGAATGGATACGACGAATTGGACCATGGAGTTGCCGCTGTTGGCTACGGCAACTACAAGGGCAAGGATTTCTGGCTAGTCAAGAACTCGTGGGGTGAAGGCTGGGGCATGGACGGCTACATCCTCATGAGCCGCAACAAGAAGAACCAATGTGGTATTGCGACTGACGCCTCGTTCCCTGTCCACCCTAAACAATCCCCATCTCTCAAGGAAGATGCGTTCGACTTGAATGGCTTTTCATGGAATTAAGTGCTTAAATACCACCACGACTTACTTAAATACTGTCTCGACTGCCCCAAAAGTGATGCAAAGTCACGGATTGGCCTGCCGTTGGACGACTCGTAGATGCTGGTGAGATGTACTGTGCTGCTGACATGCCAGACGAAGGCAGTGGCGATTCTGGGTAGACTTCGGCATGGCCATCGCCGCATCCACGGCTGCAATTGCTGTGTTCACTTCTAGACAATGGCTTGTAATTTTCTTTGTCGTCACCCCCCATGTGCCACACACGAACAGTGCCATCGTCGGAGCAAGAAGCTATTTTGGTAAAGTCTGACTTGCACCATGCCACGCTACTAACTTCGCCTTGATGGCCACGTAAGACCGCGGCAGGGGCGCCGGATGAATGCACATCCCAAATGTAAACGTTTTGATCGACTGAGCCACTCACGATAAAATTGCCGTCAGGGCTAAAGCCAGACTTGACTAGAAGAAAGCAAGATGAGTTAAATGACTAGACGAGATGGCGCGTACCATAGAAGGATGAGTTCTTATGGCCATAGTACTTGGCTATTGGATCATCCATGGTACGCATCAGGTCATAAAGGAAGATGTCGTTGCTTGCGGCGCTCACGAGTAATTTTGTCTTGGTGTGGTCGAGTGCCAAGGACGAAATGCCATACCGACGGCCACTTGAATTGAGACAACTGAAAGCGCGAACTTGCTTAAGACAATCGACGTCTTCACTGAGCGTGCGCAAATCCCAAAACTTGACCATCCTTTATTCAGCGCGTCAAATAGACTCAGGAAGAAAGTGAGCTTACCCATCCACAGCGCCAGATGAAATGAGTTGGTTTCCGTCACCAGTAAATTCGACGCAAGTGACGCTGCGCTGTGCATTGGGAATGGATGTCCGCCTCTTCTTCCGTTTGTCTTTGCCTGATACCGAAGCCACTTCAAAATCGTGGCATCGCATGCATGATTCAACAGGGCGGAAAGACTGTACGTGGGGGATTGTCTGACTTTCGCAGGGATACCGTGTATCCCAAAAGAAGATGTTGCCGTCTCGTGAGCCCGATGCAAAAACTGAAGGCATGTCGGGCATTTGTCGAACGCATTTGACGCTCATGGAGTGTCCTTCAAAATGATAGAGCTGGGCGGCAGTCTCGACATCCCATACACTCACATGTTGGTCCCCTGATGCAGTTGCAATGTGTTCATCATTGGCGCACCATATGAGGTCAAAGATGGCATTTTGATGTGCAGAAAATCGTGCCCTGGGTTTCTCTACGCACGCGCTGATTAGAGAGAGGATGGCAAAAAAGAGAAAATACCATGGTCAAAAACTTGGTGGTGTGGCGGCATGTTTGTTTTTCGATTGCGTGTTGTAAAGTAGCTGACATATCCTTCTTCGTCTGCAACAGCGAGGAGCGATCCATGCATCTTTTGTTCACTGAATGCAATATGGAAGGGGGGTATTTGGTGTTCATAAGTGTCGCCATGACACATATAGACGTCTTGTCGGTCGCTTCGTAGCGAGAGTAAAAGTTGTCGTTCAATGGTCACTTCCACTTGCTTGGATGGCTCGTTTGGCGCGTAAATCGGACCATTTAATCCCGCTCTTTGGGGGACCGATTGATTCACTCTACTTTGCATTGTATTTCCTCGTCTCTGAAGCTCACGATGGCGTAAATGCTGTACAATGGACGCCGCTTGGCCATCGCACCTTCTCTTCATCCCGCGCGCTCGCTTTCGCTTTTGACTGGCTGTTTTACCAAGGATTTTCTGTCATAGAGTTTCTGCATTGCTCGCATTTTTCATCTTATCCGGATAATACCATCGTTTATCCGAATCCGGTTAGACCCCGTGAAGCGCAGGAGACGACACGCTCCACAGGCATGCTGATGAAGGAAAGTCGACCGTACTGGAGAACGATGTGGATCAAGAGGACAAGAACAATGCTTATTCCAGATCGGAATTAAAGCTGGCTGCTGAGTTGTTGCCGCTGACCACTTGGTGGGATAGAAGATGTGCGAGTGGCTGGTTCATGAAACGCCGACAGGGTGTTTGCATTGTCAACTCGACGATTCACGTTTGTTGATCGTGTTTTCTCTGTTCGCAATCGAGAATTTCGCTTTGGACACGTTCTACCGATTAGATTACCGTTCTAGTCGCGTCGTGTAATCATGTCAACCTTACTCACAACGGCGAAAGGGAAGACGAAGAAGCTGCGGTCCAGGTGAAAAATGGTTCTTTGGTTCCCACCTTTGACGATCGTCGTTTCGTTCTTGCGAAAAAATAGAAGCTTGTTGTCACCACGAATTCGTACGCGACGACGATCTCCAGGTGAACTCGCTTCGTGGGCAAATACACGCCGCGGTGGTCACTGTCACCCAGCACATTACGACGAAAACCAAGGTGCTATCACAGCCGGTCCTGCTCGTTTTTGCATACTCTTTGCGGCGCGTGGAACGCAGCCACGTTGTCTACGTGCTCGCCTTGCCACACAACATTTGTCACGCTTGAAGGTCTGCGGTGGCGAACACTTGAAAACCAGATGCGTGTCTTGTCAAAGTGAGTTCGACAGAGTTGTCGGTTTCAAAAAGGACGAAAAGTGAAACCGCAACGTGCCGACTTCAACGTGTTTGCGAGACGATGCTTGAGGCCAGCGGTCTTAGTATGATCCCTCGGCAGTGAGTCGCCTGGACTGGCATCAGTAGTGCGCTGCTGAACTCTTGGAAGAGGAACGGGGCCATGTTCCACCAACGATGAAATCCCACGTCGGCCACATGTCCCTAGGCGTTTTTTCGAATGCGAGCATTTGTGTACATGTCCATCTGGTGCCAGCCACGAGCGCGCAACGCACGGACGTGCGCGTTTGATATTTTCGCCCGCCATTTCGTTGTGTCTAATCGATGAGACCGTCGTCGCTTCCTGCAGTGTATCGCTGCTCGTTCGCGCAGCTGCGTTGGCATGTAACTGACATCGTAGTCGACACCATGACGACATTGCTCCCCCCGCCGATGATGCCGCCACGGTCTGCCGCCACCGACGACGACATCAACAGGGCAAGCGCGAGAGAGTTTGGATAAAATGGCCCTGCCCCGTGCCTGGAATCGACATGTATGACGTACACCCATGAGAAGAAGAGCGAGGGGATATCCCACGCCGTGAGCCATTAGTTACAGTGAGATTCGGCAGAGTCCGATGGACTCAGTCTTCCCACATGCCGATGGGAAACGAGCTTTTCTTTTTGACAAGATTTGTCTCCATATCTCAACATTCCATGAAGTACCGAGTCGAGAGAGAGCTGGCGACCGCGCAGCAAGGGAGCATCTTGCTCGGTCGTGATGCGGAGCTAGATCGAGCCGTCGTGATCAAGTCTGTTGCGGCGACTGATGGCGCAGCCGCGGAAGTCCAAATCCACGCCAGCTTGCCGCCACACCCGCATGTGCTTCGCCTCACCGATCATTTTGACCATGACAATACGATTCATATGGTCTTTGACTACTGTCCGAATGGCGATCTCTACGCGGAGCTCAAGCGCCGCTCGCGCTTCCGCATGGATCAGGCGCTCGCTTACATGGCTCAAATCACATCAGCGGTTCTGCATATCCACTCGCAAGGGATCGCCCACCGCGACTTGTCCCTTGAAAATGTTCTCCTTGACGCCAGCAGCAACTGCCAGCTCTGCGACTTTGGCTTGGCCGTCCCAGTGTCGAGCTGCAGTGCGGACGACGGCCCCGTTGGCAAGATGAAATACATGGCTCCGGAAGTCTTTGCGGAAGAAGCCTACGATCCCTGTAAAGCCGACGTGTGGTCGCTCGGCATCATGCTCTTCATGATGGTGTCTGGTGTGCCGCTCGTGGAGCAACCCAGTGGTAAAGACAAGCGATATCGGATGCTGGAAGCCTACGGCGTCCACTCGTTGGTCAACTTGTGGCACCTCGAAGCTTTCTTCTCCGAGTCGCTGCTGGAACTGCTTGAACTCATGCTTGAAATTGATCCTGTGCGACGCCTCTCGACGAAAGAAGTCTTGCATGCGCTCCTCACAGAACTCAACAACTTGTATCCCACGTCGAAACGACCGTGGCTGCGCGGTGTCCTCCTTAATATCTAATCGTAACTCGTATTTATCTCTGTATTCAGCCCCCCATGACTTCTTTAGTCGCAGCTAGTCATAACTAGCATGTCCTTGTCATCGCCCAGCAAGCCCCCAAGCTCCCCTTGCTCTCCCCCTTTCTCCCCGGGGGGGCTTTGGTTGATCGCCTTGAGGGTGCGATCAGCCGCCCAGGTCATGCCATGTGAATCTTGGTGAATCACCTTAGAATAGAAGACTCAACGACGACTGCAGGCGAGACTGTGTGGTGGTGCATCTGCGGTGAATCTCCATTGTGCCACGTAATATTCGATGTCATGTAAACTACAACCGAGAACGGAATCTGTCCCTACTCGGATTCACGTCGAGCAACTTTTGCGTCGACTGTACCACCGCGTGGATCGCACTGCATCGTCATGTCGCTCTCGCTGCGACTGAGACGGGAGCGAGCATCCAAAGTCGCTTCTGTCCAGTGGCGGAACAACAGCGAATCGTTTCCACGAAGAGTCACTCTCTCTCTCTTGGATGGATGAATACGACAAGATTCGAGAGCTTGGACGTGGGAGCCACGGCGAAGCGATCTTAGTTCAACACCAAACGACCAAGGAGCTAGCGGTGGCCAAGTCGATTCGTATCGGACGAGACGACAGCCAAGCTGTTGAAGAAGCACAACTACTGCAATCCCTCAACCATCCCAATATCATCCGCTTCATTCGTATCGTCCATGAACCCAACGCGAGACTCTCATGGCTCATCATGGAATACGCAGACGGTGGAGACTTGAGTGCGTTCACAGCTCAATCGCAACCCAAGTACGCCGTCAGCGACTGTCTTTTTCATGCGATGTAGATGCGAGCAACCTTTGCACGATTGCGAAATCATGCGCATATTCATCCAGGTATGCCTGGCGTTAGCGTATCTCCACAGCAAGAACATACTGCATCGGTAAGCTGCAAGTCTCCCCAGCTTTGGTCAGCACTCTCCAGGGATATCAAGCCGCAAGCACGTACACACGACGCTCTCTCGTCTGAGCCATCCATGTGTAGAATGTCTTCTTGAATGGCCAAGGTATTGTGAAGCTAGGGGACTTTGGCATTGCGAAAGCTCTCAGCCACACACTTGACGTCGCACAGACTCAAATTGGAACACCGTTGTACTTGTACGTCATCCAGCCGTCGACAAGGCCAGGACTCACTTGGCTGTAGATCTCCAGAGATCTGCCAAGGGGACGACTACAATGCCAAGAGCGACATGTGGGGCCTTGGTTGCATCCTGTACGAGTTGATCACGCTCAAGTCTCCATTCTACGCCAAGTCGATGCCTCTCATCGTGACGAAGATCACAAAAGCCACGCCAGACCCGCTACCATCGCATGTTCCATCAGAAATCCAACAGCTCGTTGGTCTGCTTTTGTCCAAAGCTCCAGAGGTGACCACCTCCGTCTCTCCAACACTTTTAATGTCCATTGCAGCAACGACCAAGTGCCTCGGAAGCCCTTGCCTTGCCAGACGTGCAAACTTACTTGATGCAATTTGCCAGCAATCTTCCATGCCAACCCAAACGATCGGTCGCGCCATTCCCTCCACCTCGATCCTCAGCACCAGCGCCAGTGCTTCCTCGCATTCAGACTTCATTGATGGACGTCTTGCCAAGTCTCCATAGCCAGGCATCCTCGGAGCAAATCGAGTCCAAACCAGCCGACATGGCTTTCACATCTCCTGAAGATCTCGTTCGGCAACAATTCCTCGACAACCAAGTCTAGCCTCTCACGCCTTCGTCGTCTAAACCATGATGATAGAGAGCTGCTCGCCTCTACAAGGAGCGCATGGATAAGCTCAAGAATGCTCCATCGCCATTTACAGAGAGCCCAAGTCCACCAACGTACGAGATCCTCGTCACCTCGTCTCTGACTTGGCACTAGCACACCCGTGGGCCCCACAAAGAATACAAAGTCCAACCTTTTTCTCCAACATTTGACTGAATGCAGTCGTAGGAGAGACTACGAAGACATGCTAGCCATGGAGAGGCGTCGCGTCTACGAAGAGACCAAAGCATTACACGAACGCATGCGCATGCTCCAGTCGTCCGACTCGTCAGTAGCGTCGCCAGAAGTATAGCCTGCTCTCTCGTTGCGACTAAAGCCGACGCAGAGTTCATTATGGATATAGCCTTTGGACTTTCGGGGTATTAAGTCAGCATTAAAAGCCGCGGGCGTCTTTGTTCCTGGGGAGGACGAAACTTGTCCTTGTACTCTGTGATGTAATGGCGATGCGGGGCGTATGGGGGATACCGCAGGTGGAGGTAGACGGGATTCTACAAAGGCAGTGACGACCACGACGGCGTTGTTACTCGTACCACGAGTCTTTTGAGTGCATCATGACGGCGGATTAAGTCTGCACGTTTCGACTTGGATGCAGCAGCTAACGCAAGCGGTGGAATCGGTGGTGGCGTCGTTGGCATGGCCTTGGCGTTTGAATGAAGCTCCTTCTCTTTGAAGAAGATGAGCTTTCGAAATGCAGGACGAAGCCATTGTGTCTTTGTCGATGGTTGAATCCTGGCCTTCTTGGATGGAGCGTGCTTCACTTTGAGCAAGTGCGGCTTTGATCTTGGCTTTGGTGGAGCCTCAACAACATGGGAAGAGGGCAAGGGGCGGACACCTTGATGCTTGGCCTTTCGTTGACGAGGACGGACAATACGCCGACTGCGTGGCTTTTGTCGAGACGGTGGACGAACAATTCGATCTCGGAGATGTGACTCCAATGTGGTCTTGATGTCGGCAGTTGTCATGTAGCGTTCATCCCGCGAAGTGTCGAAATGAACATGCTTTTCAGCAGCATTTGTCTGCTTTCCACTTCGAATTGCAGTGCGTGGCTTGGTCAATTGTTCCTGCAACCTTTGGATATTCTCCTTGCACAGCAGACGTCTCTTCTCTGCCTCGGAGAGCTCAGACTCTCGTTTCGTTTGCATCGCGTGGAGATTTCGATTTGCCTTGTGCAACGCATCGAGGTTTTGCTTGGCAGCTCGCTTGAGTGACTACTTCCATCGATCTCATGCATGTATATTGCTAGCTTCTACCTCTGTATCACTTCCAACAGGCGATGGTTGGCGTATATCATTCATCGCATCGACTTTTCCCTACGCAACAGTGTCATGGATCCAATGTTTTGGTTCGCTCTACCCATGCAAAATACGATGGAATCGGCTTGAAATCGTCGCGCAGGGTCATTTTTCCAGCTGCAGTCTTTGGCCACATCGATTTGACGCTCGGTCTCTGCTCTTCTTCGTGAGGTTTCGCCATTTCCAGCATCGTACCTCGACTTCGGTCGCATCATCTTCCATGATCGCTTTTTGTCCAAGATTCGTATCCGGATACGGACATTTCAATCTAATTTAATTCAATCTTTAATTGACAATACAAATATTAAGTATAAATTGAATATTAATAAAGAAGACTCGTACGCCAATGTAACGGATTCAATTGCAGTCAAGTGGAAATCGTCGAGCAACATGTTTCTCCAACGGTCGATCCGTCGCATTGGCCTCTCGTCGCGCGCATTCACGAGCGCTGCGTCTGCTGCTGCGCCGTTAGAGCCGCCGAAGCAGCAAGATCCAAGCCAGGTCATCTTGACCCACACGTTGCGCCATGTCAACACTTCCGGGTACGAGAGTTGTGTGGCTCGTATTGGTTGAGTTGACGTATGGCGCAGGTGGACACTTGAATCGCTTGGAAATGGCGCCCGTGACGCAGGTTTTCCATCGGTGGCCCATGGCATGTTTCCTCGAGGACCGATTGAGCTCGTGGAGTACTTTATGGACGACGTGCAACGCCAAGTTCAAGACAAATTGGCTGCGGAAACCGAAGACCTCCCCGTGACCGACCGCCTCAAACGTGGAATCAAGTTCCGCTTGGAAATCCTCGCGCCATACCTTAGTATGTGGCCACAAGCTATGGCTCTGGGTGCCTTGCCACAAAATGCCCCGACAACTGTCAAGAAATTGGCCGAAATGATCGATGATATCTGGGTCTATGCTGGTGATCGTTCCACCGACATGTCATGGTAAACCAAGATGCACTTTCACGTCGTCTTAGACTGCCATTTAGGTACACAAAGCGCGCTGTGCTCACTGGTGTCTACACATCAACTGGTACGTCTGCTTGCCGACCTTACATCTAACTGTGCAGAACTCTTTATGCTCACCGATCAATCGCCCAACCATGAAGAAACGTGGCGATTCCTGGATCGCCGCATTGAAGAAGCGATTGCTCTGGGCGAATTGCCCAACAATGTATCGTGCTGGGCCGCTTTGGCAGACTTCTGATGGTCTTGTAGGCTCAAGATGTTGCTGGCATGCTCAGCATTGGCGTCCAGTCGCTTTTGTCGACGGCTGCTGCGTTGGCTGGGCCATTGACGCATCAAGTTGTCACGCAAGTGAGCCAACATGTGCCGAACCCACTTAGTGCGATTCCAAATCCCATCGTGAGCCCTCCTCCACCAGTTTCGACTCCAGTGTCGCCTCATGTGACTACACCAGCGTCGACTACAGCATCAACGCCGGCCAAGCCTACGAAATACCCAGAATTGTAATTCTGCGGCAATATATTGCAATGGACTTCGTCTTAGTCCCATCCGAGATTCATTTCTTCTTCCAAGACAGAGTCGAAAGGCTCATCATCGTCGTCGTCAGCAAGGAGATTCGACCAGCTCTCCTCGCGTGGAAATAGCGCCATCTCTGGTTGCTGGTTTCGACTGGTCGGAGCTGTTTGTGGGCGACGCCTTGGTTCGAGTCGTCTTGGCGTCTGTGTGGTTGTCGGTGGCGAAACGAGCGCCTCGAACGGATCGACTCGAGCTTGCGCTTTGAGCGTTTCCTCCTTCTTTGCCAATGCCTCGCACACAAGTGGCCTGGAAGCGGTGGAAATCTGTCGCTTCAGCAAGCTCAAGGCATGGAATTCTTGTCTACACCACGAAAGAACCGTCGAGTTTCACAACATTGCTTGGACTATCATACCGCAATGCCGTTCGAACGGATGTTCGGGACGTCAAAGGCCGCTCTCTCCACGGCACAACGTGATCACATCCACGAGCCGATGGCTCCTCTCGATGTGGTCGAGCAGTTTGAGGTCGCTTGGGCAGTTTGCGAGGGGTGGCTGCTGCAGGAGGTGGCTTGGGTTCAAACGACTCTTTTGGATATGATGTCTCCTCAGTGACGACGCTCATGGACGACATTTGCTTCCAGCGCATGGACTTTCGAAGCAAGAGCCGCCTCTGCTCCATCCCGAGAGCCTTCTTTTCATTCTACGAGAACATTGCCGAGAGAGAACGAGTGAGCTGACGTACGTTTTGGCATTGTTCTGGTTTCGCGCGACTTGACACCTCTTGAGCTGTGATGATGACAGTGTGCGTGGCTCCACACGACACGGAGATGGGCGACGTCCCCGAGAGTGCGGTCACTTCGAGAGGAAAGCTCGTATTCCGGTCGTCCCCAAGGCCAAGCTATTCCTCAAGTGACAACCAGCACAAGGAGCATGGACATACTTGGCCTTCTTCACCGAATCCCCAGGCATAAATCGATCCATCGTCGGTCAAAGCCACCGAGTGCCATTCCCCCAACGTTCTACCTCGACCAGAGTCAGTCAGTCAGCAACCTACGCAGCAGTAGATTGCTGACTTACATGGTTTGCACGACCTTCCCATGAAACATTCGAAGACGATGCGGTGCTAGCCGATCAGTGTGGAGCCCATCCCCGAGTTGGCCGTACGCATTGGCTCCCCACATCCACAAACCTCCCGTCTGCGCATTGACGTTCAGACATTGAACAAAGCTGGCTGTACCTCGGTGACCAAGGCAGTATGACTGCCGCCTGCTGCGATCTGTCGAACGTGAACGCCATCAAACTCCTAGACGTCCTGTCATTTTGAAAAGGCAAGGGGGGTGCCAGTACACCAAGAGGCTGCGGCGTGGAGGCGGACTCGTGATGACCGAGACCAAGTCTTCCGTTGTCACCGCAGCCCCAGACAAAGACGCCGCCGCCGTGGGGTGAAGTCGTATGGGCGATGGCATGGTAGACACCACTTGCGAGGCTTTCAACGTGATGCAAATGTGGATTGAGCGTGAAGGCAGGACGTCGCGTCGTGTCGTCCAAGCCCAGTTGTCCAGCTACGACAATTCCAGCAGTCAGAACTTTCAACATGCTCTGCTGCAATCGCACCGATATTGCACCCGGCGACCAAAACATCGCCCATTGTCGTGATCGCAAACGAATGGTTTCCTCCACAGACAAACGTGCGCAAGTGGGAAAGACCGTGGATGCGGCTTGGTGTCAATTGATGCTTGGCTTTGAGATTCAATCCAAGCTACAACGCAAGACAGTTTGAGCCTCTCCGTGGGGGGCTTCTTACCTGCCCAGCTGAGTTGTCGCCCCACGCATAGCCCCACGTTTGATTCACGATGCACAATGTGTGGTTGGCGCCACAGGAAACATGAGTCACCTACAGAAAGCTTCAGCCGCCTTTTAGGATGAGATCAACCTGCATATTCATGAGCTTGGGAACGACAGTGGCTACTTTGACGCTCTCTTGGTGGATCTGGCCAAGTTGGCCTTCGCTCCCTCGACCTACACCATAGTTGTGGCATGCGCAAAGGGAGAACTGAGCTACCACAGCAATAGAGATGTGCATTCGCGTCAATGATGGCCGTGTGGGCTTTACCACAAGCCACTTGGGCAGGGACGAGCCACTTGGATCCAAGTGGCGTCGGTGTGAATGCATTGGCATCGCGTTTATCGCTGCGGTGGGCAATACCAAGCCTTCCATTCTCACCGGAGCCGAAGCAAAATACAAAGCGGGGCTGCTTTGCCACGATTTGAACATTCACAGACATCATGCAGGTCATGCTATCCACAGTATGTGCAGTGTGGACGATCGTGAAGCGAAAGAGCTCTGCCGTGTCGGCTGCACGCAATGTAATCGGTTGGGGCTGTCGGTAATTGTACCGCGTGAACGAAATCTATCAACGGACGATGAAGATTTGGTCCACGAACGCCTTGCCTCCGTGGGGGACAGCGTAATGCCAGTGACTTTGTCAGGGATTGCAATCGTGACGACGACTTTTTGTGTCTACAAAGCATGATAAGCATGATGGAGAGGGAGCAACCGCGGCGTACGATCAATGGGCTATGGCCGACACAGAGCGTGTACGTCGTGTCGCCACCACGCCGCAGACGCAGGTTCTTCACGGATGGTTTGAGCGTCAACGGAGAACTGGAAGATCCCTCAACGCCATGGGGAACCGCTATTTTAGCAGTCCGTGGCCGCACAGGGCGTCCAGCCGCGCGGTTGACCCGCCTGTGCATAACTATGACTAGCTTGGAATCTTGAAACCGTTTCGTAACTGGAAGATGAAACCGACATAAACGTGATGTAGATTAAGGAGAGTTAGTCAGTTCGAAGTGTCTTGGGGATAATCTTGATGCCACCAAAGATAAAACGAAGGAATCGACCGATGAGGTAGCAAGCGAAGAGCATTGGAAAAAGGCAGAAAGACGCAAAACCAGCAAACCAAAGCTGTCCGACGGCTTTGGATGATGTCTACTGCAAGATCAATTTGATTCTTGGAGAGACAGAACGTACCGATGGACGCAAGACGCGCGACGTGTCTTTTTTCGACTGAAAACACTGCGCAAACTCGTCAGGACGACTTGAAGCGACTGCAACTTACTTGATGCTCGATGAACTCGTTCATCATGACTTCTTTCTCCACCCAGAGTGTGTCAAGAAACTGTTCAACGTCTGGGCCGACTTGATCCATCGTAAATCGTCGGCAGTGCAAGTAAACTTTTGATGGACCTTGTCCCATGAAGAGTTTGTTCATTGTGGGCAGCTGCACGTCAATGTTGCGGTCATAGAACATGTCGTACGTTGGAACTTCGCCGCTGTATCCTGGAAATCCCATCGTAATATCGTAGATTTCAGGCTGGATGGGGCTGTCTTTGAAAGACTCGAGCATGAGTTTGAGACCCGTCGTCCGTGGTAGCAAGACACGATGAAGCCGTGGTCTCTTCTGCTGCTGGGCAAATTCGTGGGATTTCGTCACGTATTCCGAGTAGATGGTCGTCCCCTCGGGGAACAAGAGCATCCAGAATGGAAAGTTGTCTTGGACAAAGCTTTGCATGTGCGCTTGAATGAGCGGTCGATCAAGCTTGATATCGCGATGGAGGAAGAGAAAATCATTCATCTCCATACCCCATCCAACCAACGGCAGGGATCGCAACGTGTGTTTCATCGCGATTTTGAGATTCCCCGCGGCACCCACGCAGCGCATAACTACAAGCATGTCATTTTCAATGGCGCACGTTGGCATCAACGCTACTTACGCTCAGAGAGGTACCACCAGTCGGCGTCGACTTGATGGTTAGCAATGATAAAGACGGGTTTTGACGTATCAGTCGGCATGTCGCCCCTAGCAACCATATTCAGAGCGTTCGTTTGATGGATTTCACGTACGAAACGATGAGATCGCACTTGGGGAAGCTGCGCGCCATGATCTCCACGTACAGAGCAAAGCATCGTCTGTTGAACATACGTCAAGACTTGCGATTTCATCAAGGTCGTACCCAATCGCGCGTCGGTAGAGCGACCGACTGAACGGCCGCAGGGAACATGCTGCTACCTCATAGACGAGCAAGACAAGAAGATTGAGCACGAGCCACACGAGCGTCCAGGCGCCGCGGATGAGACCCGTCAAGACCAAGGTCATTGCAACACTGGCCGTTTCATCCTTGAACACTAAAACATTATATCATTGGCTAAATTCATTCGATTTTTATCCAATAAGAGAATTTCATTGTGAATTATCCAATTAAATTACTGCAAACGACGATGGCCTTGGCGCGTCATGCAAGGTGTTGCTCTGTCGGTTTCATGGCTGAAAATGCCAAGTCGGTTATTCGGCTGATGCCAAGCTAGGCCATGGATATGTGGCTGCGACCAACTCTGTTGCTCTAAGATGCCTATAAGCATGTTGTTTGCATAGCGCTAACCAGGATGAGCGTCGTTTGGATTTTCAAGGGTTTTTTGTGACTGCTTCAAGCTGCCAGTTGAGAAATGAGGTTAGCTCTGACGGCTATTTCCAGTGATCTTTGCAATGCTTTCAATGCATTCGCTTGTATATACGCCCTTGGCATGTTTGAGATTCAATCACGCAGTCGTTGTGACTCGTCTCAATGTCGCAATTCTGAAAGACGATTGAACAATCTTGCCAGACTTTAAAGATTTCGTCGCACAGCCGGGGGACCTCGGTAGTTCCCATTGTGAAACGAGCGACAACACCACCCCCTGCAGCCTTACGCGTTGGAGGTCATCGAAAATATGTTGTTGCATCTCATTTCGTGGTTGACAATTGACAGTGAATGGATGCGTTTTCGTCGCACTGGGGGGGTTGTTCAGCTTGTACAGTCGAGCGAATGAAACAATTGCGTTCACGCAGGCTTATCAATACCACATTAGAACGTACAAAGACTGCGCTAGCGTAGTTATAAGGCAGTGTGGCGCATCATTTGAATCCAGGAGATCACATGGGTTCCGGTGTCAATTTCAAGGTGCATTGTGTGACAATTGCCAATATTAAGAGCCCGTATGGCAAAGTCTCAAAATCAATGTGCCATTTTCAGCTAACAACGGTCGAAAGCATCGAGGGAACTGGGGAACTTTTTGTCAAGAAAAATTTTCACTCAAAGTTTTTGCCTATGTTTCTAGACTCAATTTTTTGCGTACAATTCGTTTCTAACACTTAAATGCTCTAAAACATAATATCTTGTGAGATAACGTAAAGAAGGTAGAGGAATGGTTGTCGTTTTTCATCGTTACATTAAATACCCTTTATAAATTTTATCTGAAAGAAATATTAATATATAGAGTACCGGTATAATCTTGTCTAACCCCTGAAATCTGTGAAATTATATGAGACATGCCAGTTCCCTCGATGCTTTCGACCGTTGTAAATTGGGATCAACGACTTATGGCACATTCAAAATGGAGGTAAAACCTCTTTTTCGTAAAATTGCATTTTGGGAGCCTCCAGTAAGTATATCCCAACCAAAAATATTGGATTTCGTGCAAAACTGTCGGAGATAATCAAGGTCATATTTTGACCTCAATTATTGAATTTGGCCTCAAAATGGCATTTTGGGCCCATTTATTGTAATATTTTCAGTTGCCAGACGGACCCTAAATAAAAAGATTTAATTACGAATATATGTTTCAATTTAAACTTGAATAATAATATAATGCAGTGTTTTGATTGGATGACTCATCGTTGTCGTTGATTGCATTACCATGGTCACTGCTGTCGCACTGCGCATGCATCAGGATGCTGGGACGACTTGTGCTGGCAGCGTTGATGGCCGCTCGCCTGTGTAGCGGTGAAGATATTCAGCAGGATGTCGGTGCTGAGATCCACGCGACTGGCAACGCTGGGCTGGCTGAGACATTCAACCACACGATTCAACTGGGCAAGAGCACACGTTTCCGTATTGCCTACCCGAACGCACGCTTTATCTACGTCCACTTCAGCAAGTTTGACCTGCCCAAAGGTGACTCGCTCACTCTCTCGACAAAAGAAACCACTGTCGTCTACACGGGCCGAGGTCGACGCCGCAAGAGAAACAGCGGAGACGACGACGACACGTCGTTCTACTCGGATCGACTCGAAGGTGACGCCGTCAACGTCTTGTACAAACATCACGGCGGACAGACCAAGGGCCACTACGGTGTCACGATTGGATCGTATATTCGTGGTGTTCCTCGTATGGATAGAGATGGCAAGTCCCTTGTGAATCCAACTTGCGTGAGCAACGAGCCATCTTGGAAGCCTGCTGTGTGCTACAAGAAGAGTCACCCCAAGGCATTCGAGAGCAGCCGTGCCCTTGCTCGCATGGTGACAGTCGGTCCAGCAGGTGCCGTCGCACAGTATTCGACTGGATTCCTCGTTGGCTGCGATGGTTATTTCCTCACGAACGAGCACAACGTTCGCACGCAGGACCAAGTGGACTCAACGGACTTTGGTTTCCTCGCTGCAAGTGCCGACTGTGACGATACCTGCAACCGCAGAGCGCTCGGTTGCTCGCATAAACTTCTTGTGCGAGGATCTGCTACTTTGATTGCGGTGGGCACGACGCTCGACTATGCTCTGCTGCGATTCCACAAGGCAGCTCGTCGACAGATTGATGCCATCGGAATTCCTTATCTTCGCTTACGTGATGCCACGTATCGCGCCGAGACTGGCGATGAAATCTACATCCCTCAGCATCCCGATGGCACCGCCGCGAAGATTGTAATGACCCTCAAGAACGGCACCAAGGCGACGATAACCAGCACGCATGTGACCAACAAATGCGGCAAGGACCAACTAGGCTACATGGCCGAAACAATCGGCGGCTCATCTGGTTCCCCCGTCATTTCCATGGCCGACCACCGCGTCGTGGGGCTGCATCACTGCGGCGAATGCAACACTGGCAGTGACGGCGACATGCTCCGGACTGCGATTCCAATCCACAAGATCTTGGCCCACCTCCAAGCAAACCAGGATATCGAACTACCGGCTTGCTTTAGTCGTTAATGTTAGGACAATGAAGATGCAAAAACTCTTATTTCGCCTTGTGCATGCCATGGAAGCCAAGCGGCACGACGACCGGCGCTTCCACCCGCGCGACGACGCTCAAGTCCTTGGCGTCTAAGACAACCAAGTAGCTGCGTTTGCCATGGCCGTCCAAGACAACCGTGAGCAAAACGCCAGCGTCTTCAGCTTCTTCGTTGGGATTCGGCACGAACATGGGCTCTCCAGGGAAGAAGCCGTCGCCAGGAGCCCACGTCAAGACGTCTCCAGTGTTGACGTCCAGTTTGACGACCGAGTCGAAGAAGCGCGAGCTCTTGTCGGTGACGTTGACGGCGTAGACGAACTGGTAAGCTTTACAGTGGCGGAATCGCTCGTTGATCGTCGGCAGCTCCATCAAAAGCGGAGCCGCCGCGAGCTTGGGTGCGCCCACTTTGGGAAACGGCGCCAAGACGTGGCCGCGATGGGCTGACAGATTGTTCAAGCGGTAGCGGGCGTAGCGACTGGGAATTGAAAAGCATTTGCCGTCGAGCATGGTTGGGATCGCAAACTCTTGGACGATGCGACTATCCTCGTAGTGCACGAGGTCCAAGACAATGTCATCGCCATCGTCGAACGCATTGATCGAGTGGAAGAAGTAGAACGGCGTCGCGGCTTCAAATGTCGCTACGTGCGTCATCGAAGTGCGCTCCACGACGTGGAACAACACAGGATGCTTGTCGCCTTGCCACGTCATGGCTTCAGCCAAGTTGTTGTACCAGAGAGTCTTCAAAGGGTCGACGACACACGGCGTCGTGGTCAGGATCAAATACTTGGCCGTCGACGAGAACGAATGCACGTAGACGGACGGACGTCCAGGCGGCGTCGTAATGACAGCTTCCCGCACGACGCCATCGGCATTCATGCTAAAGACGCCCGTGTGCTTGCCCACGCGGTCCATGTTGATGTTAAAGTATTCGTTCGTGACTGGATCAAACTCTAGCATGCGAGCGTCAAGAACCTGCAAGCAGCACAGAGCGCGGCGTACCTTCGTGGGAGGCGGCAATCGCTCCATTGAGCTTTGGATCGTATGCGTCGTAGCGAACGAACTTTTTGGTCTCAAACGTGTCGGCGTCGACGAGCTGGAGGCAGTTGTAGTCGCTCTTGACCGCCACCGTGTTGGGCTCCAGCGAGTGAACCATCGACGAGACAGTCACGTTCAAATTGGAATCATCGAGCGAATGGCTCGACGTGAGCGTGTTGAAGACAGCGGCGACTTTGCCAAATATCGTCACGCATGGATCGTGCGGCTGGCCAAACATGATGGGAGGTCGGCCGCTGGTTGACAACGCAGTTCTCGCCCCCGTCGCAATGAAGCGATTGTGGTACCAGACAGAGCCGTCGTCGCGCACGTGGAACTGGTGCATGGAGCCAAGACCGTCAAACCAATGGTGGATGCGGCGAGTCTTGTCGGGCGAGCCTTCGATCGGGAGGTTGAACATGCCCGGGGCAGTTCGATAGAGCGCCGTGTTGCGTAGCCAGGCTGGCACGGAGCCTTCGAGGACGCGGCACAAGACGGGCTCGGTCTTCTCGATCAAGTTTTCAAAGCCAATGCGGAGAGCTTTGTTGTTGTTTGCAGTGGAGAGCATGTTGAAAAGTGAGCTGGACTTCATCGATTGTCGTAACGATGACTACTGTCATGGACAGAGTAAACCATAAGATGGAGAATGATGGAGCCAACATTCTTGGATGTAACCGATACGAAACTGCTGAGCGTTTCATTCGAAAGCGACATTCAAGAGGCGAGGATGCAAGAGGAACGGCGACGGTCGCAGTTCAATGCGTACAATGCGTCCGTCTTGGACTTGCACTTGGCGGCGGCACGGATTCAAAAGGTGTGGCGACATCGACAAACGGCAGAGTTGAAGGTGCGACCACCGTCGCCACCACCAGCAGCAGGGGCGGAATCGTTGGCGTCACTGCTCATGAGCATGACGACGGAGCTCACAGCACTGCGAGGACAATACAGCGAGCTTGAAGCCAAGAATCGTCGCCTCTTGCATGAAATGGAAGCGCTCCAGCATGAAAAACTCGACTTGCGCACACACAGCACGAGCGAGGAGAAACGACTGAACGAAGAGATTCGATCGCTGCGGCAACTCATCCATACGCACCTCGACAGTATGACCGACGCGGCGAAAGAACTCCAGCCACGGCCAGCAACGCCTGTCGACAACGAGCCAGTCAAGCCGAACGACAACGTGGACGTGAAATTCTGGCACGAGTCGCTAGCAAAGGCCAACTTGCAGGAAAAACAAGCAAAGAAACGAGTTCAAGGGCTTGAAACGCAGCTCGCAGAGCTTCAAGCGCTCTATTCCATGCAGCGAGACGAATGCCGCGCGCTGCGAAGTGAAGCAACCCAAGCAAGGTGCGATGGCACGTCTAGACCAAACACGTGAATCTTCTCTCGTAGGTTGGCAGTCGTCGAGTGCGAAGAGCGCAACACCGCGCTCGAAGAAAAGGCTCAAGCCCTGCAGAGCCAAGTTGATACTGTGGAAGGCCAGCTACGACGGTGTCAGCAGGAAGTGCAGTCGCAGTACCATCGCTGGATGCAAAGCCAGACGGAGCTCCACGACACACAGGCCGAGCGGGACGCCATCCAACGTGAAGTCGCGCTTCTTCGATCCACCAACGAACAACTGCGCAAGGACAACGAGCAAGTCGTGCAAACCCAAGACGAGATCACGGCCTTGAAGCGTTTGATCAACGGCTTGAAAGGTTTTGCACTGGAATTCCATCATGGCTTCATCGCTGCTGCGTCGTAGGAACAGTCACAGCCAAGACGGCCGAGGCAAAAGCATTCCAAGCTTACGGCGCCAGTGCGCGAGAACATCTTCATGCGCAAGGGCTTGTGATCCAACAGCACTCTGCGTTTCGATCCAAGTGCATCAAAGTCCGCGACACAGCGTTGGTTTCTCTCCGAGGCTTGAAGCGGCTTGCCGGCGACGCCAAGGAAATTCTCGTCGCGTGGCAATCGGAAATGCTCCACTGCTTGTCGCTGCTGCAGACCAAGTTGGCCAAAGCAAATGAGTTTGTCCACCTCGCAGCGGAAGAGCACAAATTCCTACGACATGAAATGCTCGTGGCGCAAGCTAGCACGGCGCATTTGCACGAAGAGTTGTGGAAACTACGGCAGAATGCTCTCATCGTCGGGCAGGCCATCTCGTCTGGCCAAGACGACGTCCATCTCAAGCAAGTCGTTGCGAATTTCGATTCTGGTTCGGTGGATATGTGTCGTCTCGTCGACTCGGACGTTCTTGTAGGCGACCTCATCGTCAAATCCAACGATAGCACTGAGCTGCCGCTTCGGATGCACTTTGACGTACTCTTTTCAAACCGCGGACGTGAATGGACGAACGCCGAGAGCGTCACGCCGACGATCCAAAGTGTTTTGGATGGCCACAACGCCTGCGTCGTCGCGTTTGAAGGTTGCCACGTCGAAGAGCCATGGCTAACTTGTTTTGATAGACCAGCCTCTCGTCGAGTTGGGCGATCACCGGCAGTCCGTGACGTCCGTCGTGCTGGAGGAACTCTTTGGCCAGTGCACCGTCGACTATTCGACGTTGGAGTGCTCGTTGAGCTATCTTGGCGTCTACAGCGAACTTGTCTTTGATCTACTCAGCGTGGACCCGACGGAGCTGCAGCCAGACACGTTCATGCTCTCGACGGCCAACCAGAATCCCATCGTCGTTTTGGACATTCGATCGGCGCATGACGCGGCGATTGCAGTCGAAGAAGGCGGACGCAACTTTGACCGACTGGTCAAGAAGATTCCAACGATGCACAGACTCACACACTGCATTTTGACGGTCTGCATCACGATCCACCATGCATTCCACGACCAGCCGACGAAATCCAAGCTCCAGGTACGTCCTTCAGCTCAAAGAACAGACTCTCGAGTGGTGTAGATTGTCCAGCTTGCGTCGGGAGATCCCAGTCGCGAATGTACTTGGCAAGAAACTGAGAGGATCCGAGCGACGATCAGCGCTGAAAACAGCCTCAATGCTTTCACGACGTGCATTGCCGACGTGAGGCAACAAGACCCGACATTTGTGCGCTACCACAGCTCGAAACTCACGCTCCTTTTGCAAGATTGCCTCGATCAACATGTAAGACGACGACCACCTTGATGATCGACTCCTTCGCTGCAGGCCAAATTGCTCGTCGTCGGGACGTTACGAACGGACGACAACGATCCACGCCACGCTCGTCGATTGATTTCCATTCTGCAACTCTTTCTCGATGCGCTCAAGGCTCCACAAAACAATGACGACAACGACGGCGGCGTTGTTGAGCTGAACCATTCTCGTCGGTTCCCACAGACTGCATGGCGACCGCCTCGAGCCACCAGCCAGACCTTGACGTTGATGGAAGCTGAAGTGGACGCCATGAAGGAACGCCAATCCATCGCAATGGACAAGCAGAAAGCTTTGATGCCAGAGCTACAACCGCCTTCCATGTCAGAGACGACGCCGTCACCAACTTTTGATGACAATGAAGCTTTGACGAAGTTCTGTCCCCCTCGTAAGGCCAAGCGCAAGCCCAAAGTGACCAAGCGTCTTCCATTTCGCTAACAAGCTCTTGTTTTGTTACTAAGATGGCGCGCGCCACGTGTTCTTTGTACCGCCCCAACGAGCATGCAAGCCCGATTCCTGCATGAGATGAATGAGGTCTGGAATAAACGAAGATTTCGGCATACCTGGGCTTGGCTGCGCATGAGCTCTTTTTGTTCCTTGAGTTTTTCTTTGCGGCGGCGGCTCTCGCGCTGTTTCTTGGTCAATCCTGAAGGATGGGATGTAGCTGGAGCTTCAGCTTTTTTCGTCGGCGCCGACTTGGCGGACGTCACGACTTGCCATTCATTGTCTTCCACGACGCTGTCTTCGTCTTCGTCCTCCTCGTCGTCGTCATCATCTTCGGCATCTGCAGCACCGTCATCGGTGCTTGCTTTGTCTGAATCGTTGGTCACGCGGATGTATTGGATTGGCACTTTCGACTCGACTGCACCGTCGTCGTAGTGAATAATGTACAGGTTGCCTCGTTGAACCTACACACTTGTCATCACAGCAATCACGACTAATGGTCAAACCTTGGCAACAGTGCCAGGGAACCATTCATCTTGCTTTTTAAATCGAGCCAGGACACGTTGCCCCTCGGTCAGTTGAAGCTCGAGAGCGGTGGGGCGAAGCTTCTTTGACCCGCCTAGCATGACAGTGCCGAAATGCTTTTGGGATAATATCTGTGCGGCCGACAGTCCATCATCATCGTCGTCCGAATCGGATTCTGCAAAATAGTCTTGGATTGTCGGGGGAACGGCATCAGCCGTCTCCTCGCTTCTACAAAATTCCTTACATCCACGAGCAATGGGTAAATCGTACTTGGATTCTCCAAGCAATGGTTGTTCGGAATTGCTGTCCGTTGTGTCTAGTGGTTTACTACACGCGCTAGGACGCTGACGAGACGGAGACATCGTACCTTGTATCTGTGGATTTCTTCTTCTTGCTACAAACAGATCAGATGCTGTGGTCGGATTTGTATCAGCAATACCTCTTCTTCTTCGCTTTGCGCTTGAGATTTGGCGTCGCACCAGTCGCAGCACCGTTCGCCAAAGCTGGAGGCTTCGCAAAGAAGAAGAAACACGCCCCGACAAGCACCAAGATCGCAACCCACTGCCAAAACCCCATGAGATCGTTCGACAACTCTCCCAAAAATGATCGAACTTCATTCATGTTACACTCGAATATCAAGGCGTTATTATCACATACAAAAATCAAATTTAAATTGAAAAATAAATAATCGTTCTATAAAATATATTTTAACGTGAAAATACAATTATTTATTGTACAACAGTCACGGAGCTGATGAAGGGACAGCAAGATTGGGAGCCTTCTCAGTCTTATGGATCTCGACGGGAGAGTTGGAAGCGACTCTAAAGAAGTCAAAACCTCCTGTCGACCAGACTCCCTTTGTGAGCCAAGCCCAAGAATGAATCAATGCCACTACAAAGTCGGTGGCCATCCGCGACGGGACTCAACTCGTTTGAAGGTGCAGCTTGTTGTCAGCTTTCGAGATGAAGCTGATATTTCTTGCGCTGTTATTGCGCGTGGAAGCATGTTATTTGATCTTCCAAGCGCAATGGATGCAGACAAGCTCATGTTCAATGGTGAAAATGCATCCAATTCAAACGTTTTCGTCATACGCCACGCCACTGCGGTCGAGATATGAGTCAATCGTCAAAGAAATCACAAGATAGCAGTCGCTGTGAAAAGGAAAGTGGCATTGCCTCTGGTCGCGTCGGAATGCTGAGTTCTTTATAGAACACAGCGGCGCCACTACGCTGCTAAAAGGTTTCTTGTCGAATGAGAAGAGAAACGCTGGTCTTTGAAACTTTTGAAGTCGATGGAAGAACCAACTTTCTATTCTGGGTGCGACAAGACGTCCGCGACAAGTAGATGAATCCACGCTATAGTCCAATATGTTCCTCTCTTTCACACGATATCATGGTACTGTGACTTTCTGTAGTCGGATTGAAAGGCCATGGGTAGTTGCGCCACTGTTCCGACTCGCGCTGTTCATTGTTCAGCACATTCCACAGTCGCAATCAACGCTCTTTATACTCGTTTTGAAGCGCTTAAACTAGACAACGCCAGCTCACCTTCATTTAGCACTCTAAATCTCTCTTTCTTACCGTCTTTTGCAGTCTTGAGCAAACAAATTGATGGTCCTCCGCGACGCCGCCGCGGTGACATTTCAAAGTGTGAGTCAAAGCTGCGGTTTCATTGCCAACCTCCTCTGGCATACAAATTTCAAGTCAAAAATCCAACCAATGGGATTACGGCATGTTGTTTATGTTACGATGAGGCACGACGAATGCATTTCTTCGAGAGGATGCGCCGCGGCTGCATGAAATCACTCTGTGAAAGGAGACCCTTCCAACAAATCGCAATCGAAACATGACGGCAAAATGCCCTGACGCGCCACCGCTTGGAGCGTTTCATCTGGAACTCCGCGACGGCCACTTTTACGACCTCGACGGCAACGTCGTCCTGCTCAAAGGAGTCAACCTTGGCGGCTCGTCCAAGATCCCATACGAAACCAAGCCAGGGTCGATCTCGTTTGTCAATCGACCTTTTCCTCTTGAAGATGCCGACGAGCATTATAGCCGCTTGCAGCGATGGGGCTTCAACTGTCTGCGGTTCATCGTTACGTGGGAAGCGATTGAACACAAGGGACCTGGCATCTACGACCAAGACTACCTCCGTTATCTCCGCCAAGTGCTCTTGATTGCTCGCAAATATGGCATGTACATCTATATCGACCCGCATCAAGATGCATGGTCTCGCTGGACGGGTGGCGATGGCGCTCCACTCTGGACACTCGTCGATCTTGGACTTAACCCAGCAAACTTTGCCGTCACCAAGGCAGCTCTGTGCCAAGACACCTATGGCGGTCGACCCGACGACTTTCCAAAGATGATTTGGCCGACCAACTTTTTCAAATTTGGCTGTGCGACGATGGCCACGTTGTTTTGGGCTGGCAACAAGTATGCTCTCCAATGTTTCCTTCGTAGTCTTAGCTTCATGTAGACTTGCGCCTGGCATCCTCATGCACGGCGAACCAGTCCAAGACTTTTTGCAGTCTCACTACACAAACGCGATGGTCCAAGTGGCCAACATCGTGGCTGACATGGATCACGTCATGGGCTTTGGTAGACTCCTCTCTCTCTCTCTCCACCTCTCATGATGGTCTAGGCACGATGAATGAGCCATGCGTGGGCTACATTGGCGTCCAAGATACAAAGAAACACTTCACAGACACAGAACTCAAGCTTGGCTATGCACCGACGCCTCATCAAGGCATGTGCCTTGCGAATGGGATCGACAAGACGGTCGAAGTGTGGTCGTCAGGAGCAAAGCAGTACGTCTTTGGCCGATACGACCACCGCGAAAAAGTCCGCGTCAAAGGCAAGCGAGCGTGGCAAGATGGCGTGCAGTGCATTTGGGAAATGCTCGGGCTGTATCGCTTCTGCACAAAGAAGAAGAAAGCCTTTGCATTGAAACGCAATTACTTTGCCCATGTTGACTTTGGCGTCGACTGCTACGTTCCATTTGCGACGGTAAGCGCTCCACCATCCCGCGATCATGTTGACATTGCATGGAGTAGAAGTATATGGCGGCCATTCGCAAAGTCAAACCCGATGCCATCTTGTTCGTCGAGATGCCGCCGTTGGAATTCCTCACGACGCCCTTCCCGAAAATCAAAATCCCGCGCATTGTCAACGCGACGCATTGGTACGATGCCGCCACGCTCTTCTTTCGAACGTGGACTGCTTGGTTCAACGTGGATTCACATTCGCGCAAGCCCGTCTTTGGCAAGAACCGCGTCCGAGCCTGTCATATTCGAGCGCTAGCTTCTATCAAAGCCAAAGCCAAGACGTTTATGCAGAATGCGCCCACGTTGATCGGGGAATGCGGCATTCCTTTCAACCTAAACAGCGGCGATTCCTACGTGACGGGCGACTTTCAACCACAAATCGATGCGATGAACAACACAGTCAGCGCGCTGGAAGCCAACATGCTCAGCTATACATTGTGGTGCTACACGCCCGACAACAACAACAAATGGGGCGATCTGTGGAACCGAGAGGTATACGCAAAGATAACAAAGCAGGATCTGACGAATGTGTGGCTAGGATTTCAGCTTGTACAGCATGGATCAAGCAAAAGACAAATCGAATCGCGATGCGGGCGGACGTGGGAAAGAAGGCTATGTCCGTCCCGCGGCTTGGAAAATCAACGGCATTCCATCGTCGTCGGCGTTTGACTTGGAAACGTGCGAGTACGCACTGGAGTACCTTTCGACGGACGACAACAAGAGCGAAACGATCATATTTGTCCCACGCACTGTCCACTACGACGATGGATTTGCCATTGTCCCGTCCGACGGCGAGTTCTACGTCGAGCACTTTGACGGCTATGCTCTTGTACACTATCTCCACGATCCAAGGCTCGTGATGCATACAATTGTCATCAAACGCCGCATCGACGCCTCCAAGTAACCCGACGAGGGAGGTTAATGGTGAATTATATATTGCTTTGGTTGTTCCTGGTCGATTCATCCAGGCTAACTCTGCCATTCAGCCTTTGCGTCGCATGAGCAGTTCGGTGTCATAGCCCGTGGTCCTTCTCGCTCAGAAGGTCTTCGTTGCAATGCAGACCGGTGATGACTTTGAACGATGAACTTTCTAATTAGCACCCAGACCATGTTTGTCCATGGACGGTTGTTAAAGTTCGCAGAGATTTTGAGATGAAGCCGGGAGAAGATCCAAGACCAGGCTAGTCGCTTCATGAGCCCTCCTTGGGCTAGCAAGGGCTCAAAGCTCACATTCGAGCCCATGTCGTCCCAATGTTGATGACTTTGTAGTAATGTGTTAATGTCACAAGATGAAATGTCCAGAGATCTTTGACGGGAGTCGATGGAGAGCCCATGCTACATGCTCCAACGTGGACCAAGTGCGCATTGTAGATGTGAACGCCTTGGTTTCGCTCGAGACTTGATATCGCGCATTGCTGCCGAGTCCCGTCTGCTCTTGACGCGGACGTGACAAGAAAATAGTATGTCAAAGTCAGTTCAAAATCGGCACACAATTCCATCAGACCAGAATGGCCCAAGCAACGTCGCCATTCCACTTGGAGCTCCGTGACGGCAACTTCTATGACGTCGATGGCAATGTTGTCTTGCTCCGTGGTGTCAATCTTGGTGGCTCCACAAAGGTGCCGTTTGGAACTTCGCCAAATGGACAAGTCACGTTTGTGAACCGACCATTTCCACTCAAAGACGCCGACGAGCACTACAGTCGACTGCAACGATGGGGATTCAACTGTCTTCGTTTCCTCATTACATGGGAAGCGATTGAGCATGAAGGTCCTGGTGTGTACGACCAAGAGTACCTCAGTTATCTCCGCGAGGTGTTGTTGCTTGCTCGCAAATATGGCATGTACATTTACATTGACCCGCATCAAGACGTGTGGTCCCGCTGGACGGGTGGCGACGGTGCTCCTCTGTGGACGATGGTGGATCTTGGTCTCAATCCTGACAACTTTGCTGTGACCAAGGCAGCTCTATGTCAAGATACGTTTGGAGGTAAACCTGAAGACTTTCCGAAAATGATTTGGCCGACGAACCTGTTCAAGTTTGGCTGTGCGACGATGGCGACGCTATTTTGGGCTGGCAACAAGTGAGTCTCTTCGAATATATCAATGTCATTTAGACGCTTATAGACTTGCTCCAGGCGTCCTCATGCATAGGAAACCAGTCCAAGACTTTTTGCAGTCCCATTACACCAATGCCATGGTCCAAGTGGCGAAAGTGGTGGCTGATTTGGATCACGTCATGGGCTTTGGTAGATGCGTCTCGACCACAGTTTTACGTCATGGAACGTCATAGGCACTATGAATGAACCCTGTGAAGGCTATATTGGCGTGAAAGACATCCAACAACATTTTTCCGCCAAAGAGCTTAAACTTGGCTACGCACCGACGCCATTTCAAGGCATGTGTTTGGCGAACGGCATCGACATGGAGGTCGAAGTCTGGTCAACAGGTGCGTCCTCTCCAATTGAGTCGAAAGGCTTACAAATGCCCTCGTCGATAGGCTTGAATCAGTACATCTTTGGCACGTACGACCGCAAGGACTTGTTCAAGTTGAGCGGCAAGAGAGGATGGCAAGACGGCGTGCCTTGTATTTGGGAACGTTTGGGTCTCTACTCGTGCGATGAGGAAACGAAGAAACCCAAAGTTCTTCTCCCCGATTATTTCGCCAATGTTAACTTTGGAGAGGAATGCTACGTGCCATTTGCAACGGTATCCATCGAGTCTGTGGATGAGAGAGCTGACGTTTGCCGTCACGTAGGCGTACATCGAAGAAATCCGAAAGGTTATGCCGCAAGCCATGCTGTTTGTCGAACTGCCTCAGCTGGAATTTATGACCGGGCACTTTCCTCAGATCAAAATTCCCCGCTCTGTCAATGCCATGCATTGGTATGACGTGATTACTCTCTTTCTTCAAAAGTGGTTTCCTTGGTTCACTCTCAGTCCACATACCATGCGACCAGTCTTTGGAAGGAATGGCGTCCGATCTAGCCATGTGAAGGATCTGGCGTCAATTAAAGCCTTGGCCTCGGAATTTATGGGCAATGCTCCAACATTGATCGGTGAAATCGGCATTCCATTTAATCTGAATGGAGGGGAATCGTACATCACTGGAAATTTCGATCACCAAGTCGATGCAATGGACACGTCGATCAGCTCTGTCGAAGCCAACTTGCTCAACTACACGCTTTGGTGCTACACAGCGGACAATGACAACAAATTTGGCGACCAGTGGAACATGGAGGTGAGCAAATATCCTGAAGACGTGAGCTCAATATTGATGCGACATAGGATTTTAGCTTATACAGCGCTGATCAGGCTAAAGGCAGCACGGATCGTGACGCTGGTGGCCGAGCTAAACCTGGCTATGTGCGTCCTGGACCATTCAAAGTGGCCGGAGTTCCCATGGCATCTACGTTTGATCTGAACAAAGTGGTGTACACTCTCGAGTACAAATCGACGAGTACAACAAATGCTGGCTCCACAGTCGTTTATGTTCCCCGCTCTGTTCATTTCAAAGAAGGCGCTTCTGTCGTCGTGTCGGACGGCGACTTTCGCTTGGAGCATTTTGATGGATACGACCTTGTGCACTATACACACGACCCGAAGCTGCAACAGCATTCCTTGATGGTCAAGCGCATGATCAATGAGGAATTGACCTGTTGTTGTCTCTTTTCTATCTCTGTTATTCCATTTCTTTTGAATTCATGTGATTGGTTTCGTATCCTTTCAAGTTTTATCTTGTAAAATATTTAATTGGACAAAAATATGTATTTCCTTTTTTGCTCAAGACAATGGGATTACTTTGATGGGATGCCTCCAACTCGGCGGCGCATTTGTATTTCGTATTTCTATGCGTACTTCTATGCAGATACGTGGAGGACACCACTTTGACCAGCGGTTGAAGGAATCACTTGAATGTTAAATCGCGGTAATTGCTACAACGATGAAAAGCGAACATTGTGCGTTCCTCGACATCATAGCACACATAGAGTGAGCTACTGCAAGATGAAGACGTCCGAATGGAATCCACAGAGTTTTGAATGCGAAATTGAAACATCAGTCGTGGTTCAGTTTTAGCTGGCATTTCCAAGTGCGAGCAAAAGCGTGGGGACAATTTGCCCAGCCATGTTCTAGGCTTTGTTAGATTTTCAGCCTCATGTATTGGGCATGTATCACTCAAAGAAAGTTCGCTGCATAGTATGGCGAAGGCCTGTCTCAAGCCAGCTAACAGACGTTGATATCGTTTCTTTTCGACATAGCCCAGGCAGTGGACTTTGAAGCTCTTCATAGGCGAAAGGCAGAGCCTGGACTCACTGCTTATATCAGTCGCATCATTCATTCTTGCAGTGATCCCTTATCATCCATGGGTATATTGGCTGCGCGCCCTTTCGGTGACAGAGATGAAAGATTCAATTTCGTCTTTAAATAGTGTTGGCGTGTTTATACAGTTCAAAATCGGCACACAATTCCATCAGACCAGAATGGCCCAAGCAACGTCGCCATTCCACTTGGAGCTCCGTGACGGCAACTTCTATGACGTCGATGGCAATGTTGTCTTGCTCCGTGGTGTCAATCTTGGTGGCTCCACAAAGGTGCCGTTTGGAACTTCGCCAAATGGACAAGTCACGTTTGTGAACCGACCATTTCCACTCAAAGACGCCGACGAGCACTACAGTCGACTGCAACGATGGGGATTCAACTGTCTTCGTTTCCTCATTACATGGGAAGCGATTGAGCATGAAGGTCCTGGTGTGTACGACCAAGAGTACCTCAGTTATCTCCGCGAGGTGTTGTTGCTTGCTCGCAAATATGGCATGTACATTTACATTGACCCGCATCAAGACGTGTGGTCCCGCTGGACGGGTGGCGACGGTGCTCCTCTGTGGACGATGGTGGATCTTGGTCTCAATCCTGACAACTTTGCTGTGACCAAGGCAGCTCTATGTCAAGATACGTTTGGAGGTAAACCTGAAGACTTTCCGAAAATGATTTGGCCGACGAACCTGTTCAAGTTTGGCTGTGCGACGATGGCGACGCTATTTTGGGCTGGCAACAAGTGAGTCTCTTCGACTTTATCAATGTCATTTACACGCTTATAGACTTGCTCCGGGCGTCCTCATGCATGGGAAACCAGTCCAAGACTTTTTGCAGTCTCACTACATCAATGCCATGGTCCAAGTGGCTAATGTAGTAGCAGACATGGATCACGTCATGGGCTTTGGTAGATGCAATTTCCATGGTCATGTCTTTTCATGGAACGTCATAGGCACGATGAATGAGCCTCCTACCGGGTACATTGGCGTGAAAGATATCAAGCAACACTTCAAAGAGACGGAACTTAAACTTGGCTACGCACCGACGCCTTATCAAGGCATGTGTTTGGCAAATGGAATCGACAAAAAGGTCGAAGTATGGTCCACAGGTGTGTCCTGGTCAACATGTTGGAGCATATTGTAACATGAATGGTCGATAGGGCTGAATCAGTATATCTTGGGCAAATGTGACCGCAAAGAGAAGATTAAGCTGGGCGGCAAGCGTGCATGGCAAGATGGCGTGCCTTGTATTTGGGAAAAATTGGGTCTCTACTCCTACGATGCAGAAAAGAAGGAACCTAAAGCTCTTCGGCGCAACTATTTTGCCAATATTGACTTTGGGACTGAATGCTATGTACCCTTCGCTACGGTATTCACTCGTAGATCGACAAATCTGACGAAGATACGACTAGGCGTACATTGAAGCGATTCGCAACGTGATTCCTCAGGCAATCCTGTTTGTTGAGATGCCTCCATTGGAATTCCTTACTACACCATTTCCCAAGATCAATATTCCTCGCTCTGTGAATGCCATGCATTGGTACGACCCCCTCACTCTCTTTCTTCGAACTTGGGTGCCTTGGTTCACCGTGGATACGCATACTCGCAAGCCAGTCTTTGGAAGAAATCGCGTCCGAGCGAACCACGTCAAAGCTCTCGCATCTATCAAAGCCATGTCGACAGAATACATGGATAATGTTCCGACGTTGATTGGCGAATGTGGCATTCCATTCAATTTAAGTGGAGGTGAATCCTACATCACGGGCAATTTCAAACCGCAAGTCGAAGCAATGGACAATACGGTTAGCTCTCTGGAGGCCAACTTGCTCAACTACACGCTTTGGTGCTACACAGCGGACAATGACAACAAATTTGGCGACCAGTGGAACTTGGAGGTAAGCAAATTCCTGCGATCAAATACCTCAAGAACTAGGGTGTAGGATTTAAGCTTGTACAGTGTTGATCAAGCTAAAGGCAGCAAGGATCGTGACGCTGGTGGTCGAGCTAAGCCTGGCTATGTGCGTCCTGGACCATTCAAAGTGGCTGGAGTTCCCACTGCGTCCACATTTGACCTGAACAAAGTGGTTTACACTCTCGAGTACACTTCCTCGAGCACGAACAAGGAAGCAGCCACGACTGTCATTTTTGTCCCACGCACTGTCCACTTTGAAGACGGTGTCTGTGTCATCGTGTCGGATGGCGACTTTCGCATTGAGCATTTCGATGGATACGAGCTTGTACACTACACGCATGATCCAAAGAAGCGAAAACATTCCTTGACTGTCAAGCGCATGATTGATGTGTAGCATCGCCAGGCTGTCGTTGCTGTTTTCCTCAACTTTTTGTCTCTGTTATTAAAACCTGTTGAAGTGATATGATTGGCTTATTATCCATAAATTCTGAATCCAAGAAAATATTTGATTGGCTGAAACATTGTGTCTCGTTTATTCCATCCCTTTCGCAGCCACGACTTTATCACGCCAAATTCCTCTTTATTAGGATGTTAACGACTGCATGCCAAACATTTACAAGTACTTGGTCAAGTAGAAACTGACCGTGGGTTCCTCTAATGCTTAATCCCTTGTTGTCTATGTAGCGTCTGCAAAAGCTTAGATCGAGCTGTAAATGCAGATATGACCAATAGAAATAGCTCAAAGTTCCGGATAATGTTTCCGAATGAACGCAATATGTTGATGCAAACCGAAATTGATCATGCGGCACGTAGTCGTCTTGGTCCTTGGCGACGTCGGCCGCAGCCCACGCATGCAGTATCATGCAGTGTCTTTGTCGCAAATACCCGAAACTAAGGTCACTTTGGTCGGCTATGAAGGCGAGAAATGCGTCCCGCAGCTCTTGTCGCAACCCAACATCACTCTGCGGACATTTTCACCCGTCAAAGTCTCACGCCGCTCGTTGTTTGTGCTCTCGGGGCCATTGAAGGTCTTGATACAGGTACACCAGTGGATAAAGATGATAGTCTCTGAGCTCTCCGTAGCTGTGTCAATTGTTCTGGATCCTCTTGTTCACGCTTGGTTCGATTGATGCCATCATGGTGCAAAATCCGCCAACGTATTGCCGGCAACGAACGATTGTCTTTTTGATATTCTGTGCGTAGAATTCCCACTCTGTATGTGGCTTGGTTGACATGCAAGCTGAAAGGAGCCAAGTTTATTATTGACTGGCACAACTTTGGCTACACAGTCCTCGCTCTTGGCATCGGAGAATCCCATGCATTCGTCAAGGTACTTCATCCTCCATCAATGCCCATAAAGCCCCGAAACTATCTTAGATCGCAACCGTATTCGAGCGTTTCTTTGGCCAATTGGCCGATGCGCATTTTTGCGTCACGAAAGCCATGCAGGGCTGGCTGCGTGAAAACTGGAATATCACAGCGACTGTGTTGTACGACAAGCCGCCGGAATTCTTCAAGCCTGCGACTGTCGACGAGCAGCATGAATTATTCACGCGTTTGAACGAGCAAATGCCTCAAGAGGTTTGCTTTATCTTGACGATACCGACTAATCCTTCCACAGTGGGTGCCTTCAGGTGGAGATTCGACTTTGCGCACGACGAAAACAAAAAAGTAAGCCTTTCAGCATCGTTCAGATGGTCACAACACCACAGAAACCTGCAACTTCGATCCAATCGTCCCGCGGTTCTCATCAGGTATCGATTGATCAACATGAAGAGTCGTCACGACGGCGGTGTGTAGCTCGACAAGCTGGACAGAAGACGAAGATTTCGGCCTCTTGTTCCAAGCGCTTGTTCTGCTTGATACGAAAATCGCATTCGATGTCAGCTTTCCAAATGTTCTCGTTGTCGTGACGGGCAAAGGTCCGCAGAAAGAAATGTACCTCAAGAAAATTGCCGAGATGAATTTGAACCGAGTGCGCATTACCACCATGTAAGCAATTCATCGACGTTGCAACGATGAAGGCGGCGGTCGACCATAGGTGGCTCGAAGCAAAGGACTACCCAGTGATGCTCGGCAGTTCCGACTTGGGCATTTGTTTACACACGTCAACATCGGGCTTGGACTTGCCCATGAAGGTGCTCGACATGTTTGGTTGCCAAGTCCCAGTCTGTGCTGTCAAATTCAATTGCTTGCATGAACTTGTTCGCCATGAAAAGTACGTCTCGATCTGCCGCAACGACTCTAACGTTCACGACAGGAACGGCATGATTTTCCAAGACAGCGTCGAGCTTTGCGATCAACTGTACGCTCTGTTGGAAGATTTCCCAAAGGTTTGTTGTCCCTTAAACCGATAGATAAGTCTCTCTCTGTTGGTAGAACTCCAAGCTAGCTGGTCTGCGCGATTCTCTCAAGCAAGTCGAGGTATGTTTGTCGTCGCAACTCGACTTGGAATTGAACAAATGTACTTAGCACTGGCCAGAGAATTGGACTCGACATGCGCTCCCTGTCTTTCAAGCTTTGTTGGAACAGTAGAGCAACATATCCAAGAAAATTCAATCTTCTGCTTGATGTCTTTCCATCCACGACCTCGTTTAGAAGACGCTGTCATGAAAGTCTACACCGTAGCTTTGATTGTCATTGTACCGCTCTACTGCTCTACTGCCTGTCCTGAAAGATTTCAAATCGATGGACAGGGAGAAAGGAATTTTACAGAGGCGCGATCATTTCATGGTGGTGTCGTGGCGCTTGTACAGAGGCAGTTCCTTCGAGACCAAGGGGAGCGTAAGTCCAAGGGCTACAATACCGGCAAATGCAACAGCGATGAATATATCAGCTAGCTCTAGTCTCTCTAGGGACCACGAACTGTCTTTCGACTTGTTGGATTGCTGCTCCTGCCGGTGTGGCTCAAGTGATGACCGCGTCGCCTTGGCTAAATTTGGCATTCGTTTCACGATTCATGTGGCAGGTTGAGCGTATTTTTAGTCCTTGTTACTACCGTCGCAAGCGATCCGGCGGCATCTCCCACTGCCATGGACAACTTTGCTCCGTCGGTGACACCACGGCCGCAGAAAACGCCGTCGCCCCGAAAGGCTCGAACGCTCGTCGCGGGTGGATCCAATCGCGGCCCTGCCGTCTCGCCTATCAAAGTGTCGGCGTCGCTAAGTCTCTCCAAGCAACAGCCCGTGGAAGAACCGCCGATGCGTCCGTCCAAGCTCAAATGGGAAGGTGACACGCACGTGGTACGCAACTTGCAGAGCCACATCCACTTTGGCAACACGGCTGTGAGCGGCGTGGGCGAAATCGTCCAAGTGTTTGATGGCTACGGCATTCGTCTCTCGACGGACGAAGCCAAGGCGCTCCTGTGCGAGTACGAAGAAAACAACGACCTCAAGCTGTCGTATCAAGACTTTGTCGACCATTTTGCGCTCATGCTGCGGTCCAAAGAGTCGGGAAAGCGCCACGCCATCAAGAAAACGCGGCTCACGGAGCACGTCAAGCACCTCCAGACATTCCAGCACAGCGCCGTCCAAGAAATGAACGAGTTGCTCAAGGAACGACTCCGCGATTCGTGGTCGACCTTTCGGGAAACTCTGCGCAGTCTCGACAAGGACAAGGTAGACTTTCTCTCTCTCTTCTTCCATCGTTCCAGCGACGACGTGGTTGTTGTAGAGTGGCTTTTTACCTGCCGGAGAGTTTTTGAAAGTGCTGCGCAAGTTTAACATTCCCGTCACGATGGACTCGCTCGAGAACTTGTTCCTTCGCTACGACGCCAACGGCGACGGAATTGTCAACTACGCCGAGTTCATTGCGCAGTTTGGCGCGTCGTTCTCCAACTCGAACGCCGAGCGCGTCGGCAATTCCATCTTGCAGCACACGGCGCATGATTTCAGCGTCGCGGCCGTGGATGAAAAAGTCCAAACGAGTTTTCTCCGCGGCCAAGTCCGCAAGCTCGTCGACGACAAAATCGCCGCCACTTGGACGTACGTCATATCCCTCAAGAGACAAAACGATGACCATGATCGTACTGCTGCGTAGGCATCTTCGTCCTGCGATTTTGCAACTTGCAATCGACAAGCATGGCTTTCTCCTCCCTGATGAGTTCAAGCGCATTCTCCAACGCTTTGATATCTCCATGACGGACGCGCAGTTCCAGCAGCTCTTGGCGTGCTACGACACCAACAAAGACGGCCTCGTCAGCGCCGTCGAGCTTTTCAACCATTTTGGCGAGGAGATGAAATTCGGCGACGAGCCGAATCCGTCGTCGTCGTCGTCGCCGCCGCCGCACAAGACCAAGTTTGTCTTGGCGGAACGGACGTCGCTCGTCATGGGCGAGAAGATCAACCAGAGCGACTTGCCCAACATCAAGGAACACTTCTCCAAGCTCGCAGACAGCACGTGGCATGCCATGTACTTGGATTTCGTCGCGGCGGACATCCACAAGACGGGCTGGATCCCAAGAGCGCAGTTCCTCCACATCTTGGGCGAGTACATGGGCGATCTCCCGCAGCAAAACATCCTCTCCATCTTTCGATCGTGTGGGAGCCACCACAACGATTTGATGAACTACCGCGACTTGGTCAAGTCGTATCGCCCCAAAGTCATGGGCCTCTACGCACCGCATCCCAACAAGAACACGATGAACGCGCCGAAACAATCGCCGACGGAATACCTCATCATGGAGATGAGCATCCGCGAGAAACGAGCCAAGATGGACCTGCAAGTGTGGAAGACGCTCAAGAACCAAGTCATCGCCGCCGACGTCAAGCGCGTCGGACGCGTCACGGCCGACTGCTTTACAAGCATCGTCAAACACCACATGAACCTCCGCGACGACCAGATCGCCTTTTTGTGTTTGTTCTACGAAGACAAAGCCAACACGCACCACACGTGCGCCATCCGCTACTCGAGCTTCCTCACCGACTACGACACGGACACCCGCGCGCAGCAGACGCTCCTGGAACATTTTAGCTTTGAGGAAGAGGACGACATGGACGCGCCGCCGCCGGTCGTCGCTCCACCACCACCGCAACTTCGCCGCCCTCCTCTCGATGCCGTCAAAGAAGCCATTCGCCTCGACATCAAGTCGATCGAAGCCGCGCTCTTGCACGCCGACCCCGATGCGAAAGGTTTTGTTTCCCGCGACGCCTGGCTCGCCATCCTCAAGGACCACCACATCAAATGCGAGCCATCCATGTACGACCAACTCTTTGCGCGGTACACAAACGCCCACTTGGACGCGATTGCATACCGCGAAGTCCTCTTGGATTTCAACGCGGGGCTTCTTGGGAAACCCATCGGCAGCGGAATGGATGGTGGTGTCCGCGAGTCGCTCTCGGAGGAATCGAGTCGGCTGCACAACGTCGACGCCGACATTCGGACGGTCGAGGACGCTCGCGTGATTCTCCGCCACCATTTGACGTCGTCGCCGTCGCTCCAGCGCCGCGTGTACAAGTATTTCTCGCTCGTGGACACGGCCAAGTCGGGGCAATTGCCGTACGTGGAAGTCCGCCGCGTCCTTGAAAAAGTCGGCCTTCCATTTCAAGACCCACAAGTGTTCACGGCGTTTGCAAAGTACTACGACGTCGACGAGACGGGCATGGTGCCCTATCTCGACATGCTCCATGCCAACGGCGGCAAAGACCCCGACAAGATGACTGGCATGAGCGACTTGGCCAGCAATTGTTCCTACTACAGTGCGATTTCCATCGCTCCGAAAGCCGCCGTCGCAAAACGCAGCAAGCAGCAGCCCGTCGTCGCCAAGGACGCATTTGCCACCAACGTCGTGACGCGCCACGTCGAGGAAGGAAAAATGGCCGTCGGCGGCCATGCGCTCATCGTGGAAGAGAAGATCAAATCGCTCTTGACCAAGCGATGGAAAACCATCCACAAGATGTTTCAACAGATCGACACGGACAAACACGGCGTGGTTTCCCAAGCGTCGTTCAAAAAAGGTAATGTCCACCCGACGGACCACCGCCGTAGTTGTCATGGCGTTGTAGTGATGGAGAACATGGGCCTTGCGTTGACATTTGAAGAAGTGTTGCGGATATGCATGAAATACGACGCCGACAACAGCGGCCGGATCAACTACAATGCCTTCCTCAAGCAGCACGTCGAAGGAAAGAGCTTGACTTTCTCTGAATTGCAAAAGCCCGACGCGAATCTACCCGCGCTCAGTCCTCGTAAATCCAAGGTTGGTCTCACACCGTCGCAACCATCCATCGCTCACGTCGTCGTCAGGTGCCAGAGGAAATCCGCAGCGTGCTCAAACAGAAATGGAAGAGCATCTACGCCTCGCTGAGGAAATTGGACGCGTCGAATGCAGGCCGACTGAGTCCGCAGCATTTCCGCCATCTCCTCGAATGGTTTGGCATCGCCTTGACCGACGATGTCTACTACGCGGTACGTTGTCCATGGACCGCCTCACTGAATTTGAATCTCATCGACGGCTTCGTAGCTCCTCAAGGACTTTGACTCGATGGACGATGGACATGTCAACTACAATGCCTTCATGCGGGCGTGCTTGGAATGAAATGCGCCGCCACCGACGGCGGAATCCACGTCGTTCTCGACCTTTTGTTTTGTACAGCTTAAAGTTGAGAGCTAACATGTAGACTAGTCTATTTTGGTATTCTTGCAGCTCAAACGGACGGCCTCGAGACGTCGACGATGTCGTCGAGAACGACGCGCTCGAGCGATTTCTTCCACAGCGTGACTGGCAATTGTTCAAAGACCTATAGCGCCAAGCGATGAACTTGCAAGTCAACAGAGAGGTTGGACGTACTTCCTGCAGCGCTTCTGTTGGAAGTTCCTCGACGGTCGCGAGATGAGCTTGGTAGAGCTGGATGCAAGTTTGCGGCAAGGATTCCAGCGGTTCCTTGGTCACGCGGCTCTCCGCCACACATTCAAGCCACTCGATGATGCTCAACAAGCCTTGATGCAGAGCTAGAACGAGCATGAGATGGAGGAAATCAAGAGAGAGAGAGAGCTCTGCACCCGTGACAATGTCTTGGTGGTAGGATTTTGCAGCGAATGCTCGCTCTTCGCTGGCTTGGTTCATCCACAGCTCGTCTTCCAACACGCCTTGGACTTTATGCTGCGTCTCCAAGATGCGATCAGTGCCGCTAGAGAGAGCGTTCCCCGTGAAGAGAGCCAAGGGGGGATGTCTGCCGTCGTACCATGCTCGAAGATCGTGGAGTTCCGCCGAGATGCGATCGTGCTCTGCTTCCAGCGTTTCGCGTAGGCTCAAGCCATCGGTTTGGAGTTGTTTGAGCACGTCGACGTCGCGACGGTAGTCCAAGAATCGACGGACGAGAGCGCGTAGATCCGTCTCGTGGGTCGCAGCGACGAGTCGATCGTAGTCTCCCTCTCGAGTCGTCAGATCTGCCTCCCGCTGCAGCAGCACTTGCGTGTTGGTTCTCGACAGTTTTGGCTGCGACTTTTCACCAGGCGAGCGAAATGTCATGACGAGGTTGCGGCGTTTTCGATCGGCTTCGACGCGCCGGCGGTTGAGTTCCTGGCTCTGGTGTACTTCGGAACGGAGGCTCTCGAGCAGGACGGCATGTTCGTCTCGTGCCGCGTCGCGAGTAGTTCTACCGCGGTTGGTTTGCCGTCAGCAATTGCTCTTCCAGAGAGATCCTCACCGAAGTTCCTCGAGTTGTTTCGCAGCATGGGCGACGACGTTGTCGTAATGGTACTTGCGGCTGTCGAGAGCCATCCATCTAGTGCAAAGCCAATGAGCAAGTGGAAAGCCAAGGCAGGCTCGTACTCGCGTTCGACGACAGACGATTTGTTGTGGAGAGTCTTTGTCCGTGCGACAACAGCGGCGCTGTCGAGTTTGGTTCGCTCGAGCATGTGCTCCAAGATGCGCTTGTAGTGGCGGCATTTCGTCGTTTGGTCCTTGTCCTTTGCAATCTGCGCTTGGAGAGCGTGCGCCCGCGCCGTCAGTCCTGCAAACGTGTTGGCTTCCGCAGTCGTGGCTGTCGATTCCTGGGTGAGCGTGGCTAGTTGACGGCGCATGTGCGCTAGCTCGGCCTGCTTGGTTTGGCACTGATGCTTCATGTCGTTGAAGCGTTTGTGGACTGCCGCCGTCACTTCTCGCTGATGGCCGATTTCTTTCCGTGTCAAGTCAATGCTGACGCGGTCGACTTCGCCCGATGGACTCAGTGGAGCGTACGTTGCTTGCGCGTGGTTTTGCATGAGAGTCCATGCCGATGGCGGTCTCGGTCGCTTCTTGGCTGAGGAAATAGTCGCAGGGAGAGAAGTGGCTTGGACAATCGCAGATTTGGGACGGAGCTGCTTGTTTGCAAGGAGCTTCGCTCGCTGGAGGTTTGTGTCGTGCTCCAGTGGCATCTCTCGCTTGGGAGTCCTAGGCGACGTCACGATCGACGCCGTCTTTGGTCTGGCGACTCGAGCTTGGGCTTTCACTTTGGTCGACTGGATATCAACGATTGGGCTCACTTGGTTGGATCTGAAGAGCCTCACGGCGGCTGTTTTCGGTCGTACGATGGGCTGCGGTGGGGATATCTCGTCGTTGGCTTTTCGCGATGGCGACACTGCGGTTGGCGCCGTTGTCAGCGGTTTGTTCTTCTTGGAGAAACGAACGACAGACGCGGAATTCGGACGAGTCGGTGGTGGCAGCTTGGCCGCCACACGAGCCAGCGTTGACTGCACCATTGGCGCCATGACGTTGGTGAACGTTGACAATTCCTGCCGGCTCCGCACGAGCTCGTCTTCGTCCATGTTGACCACCACGGCGAAACCGATCACAGACAGAACTTGGTGTAACTGAATATTACTTAATCAGATGTCCATTCCTTTAAGTATAGACTTGAAGTAAACCCATGCGGTGAGAATACTTTACTTAAGATATGATATTTTCGATCAAGTAAACTGGTCAAGGGGGCAAAAGACCACAAAATCCCAAAACCTGATCGATCGATGGACCGAGTCGAAGGCAAAGTTGCGGTAAGTTGATGAGACTTGGAGCTAGCCTGACGCGACGTAGAACATTGAAACGCGCTTGGATGCAGTTGAAAAGTCGCTTGGTGCTGCTACCGGCGGCGATCTCGTTGAATTCCAAAAGAAGCTCCTCGTAAGCCTGCGTGGCATTCGCGGCACGTTGCGAGCGGAAGAACAAGCGCGTGCGACGACTGCGGCTGCCCCTGCGGCTTCTGCTAGCAACGAAGCTCTTGTGGAAGAGAATGCGGCGCTTAAGAAGGAAGTGGCCAAGCTCAACTACCGTATTCAACACTTGTTGCGTCATGTTCCACCTCCATCCACTCAACAATAGATATGTGCTCGATTTCGTTATGGTTTAATACCGCGTGCCGTCTCGCCTTGTCGTGTTGTTGAGCAACGCTGTGCTTTCTGTGAATCCGTGCAGCACCACAAGCCGCGTCAACGTTGCTAAACGCTCGTGATTCAGGTACAATGGCTTGCCTCGACGAAAGTAGGCATCGTCTTCGCCATTCCGATCCAAGTAGAGGCTGCCCCAGATACAGCAGCGTCCATGTCCGAGCAAAAGCAGAACCTACAACAGCTCTGAACACCGTTCCAGTGAGTCAATCGTCGTACTGTGCAAGCCCTCAGGAGCAGAAACACGCCAAAGCCAACGCCGCATTTCCTAACGTGGTTTGTGCATTCACCCACACCGTCTCCTCCAGAACAACACGGCGCGTAGCAACAAACAAGTGTCTACAGCAGCATTAAAAGGAATCAAATAGACGAGAAACGCACGCCACAGAGTAAACAAAGCGCGGGATGTGTTGGAGCTTGGTGGCACACTTCACATGTTGCAGTTCTCTGGCAATATTTCAAGTAAATGTCCACATACAGCTTGGGCAACTGAATCAATTGGAATACTGGAGAGTCAAGCGAAAACTAGACAAGTAGGTTAGCCACCCACAATAGCACAAGGCAAACCTTGTTGCTTGCTTCTATAACGTTAAATGCGTCCCTCAGTCGCGCTGTGATTGCTTCCTTTGATTGCACTACGAAGCGCAATACGTCTACAGCGCCATTACATCCTCCCAACAACTGGACACCAAACACTTACGCAGTTGACGTTGGGCTAGAGCATATTGAGCTCCATCTTCATCAGTAGAGCTGTCTTTTGTGAGCAATCGGGATGTTTCAGCGCCTCGATTTTCGTCCGCTGGGTTCAATACAGCGTAGATTAATTTGGTTGCCAAGTTTGAGCTTTGAAGTGCTGTGCATGGTTGCAAGAGGGTAAAGAGGAGCTCTAGTGTCCTCCTGGCTGTTGGATCCAGCCTCTCTGCAATCTCATGTTCTTCACCGATGTCGATAGCTTGCAACGACAGCTATAGTTAGTTATTGTACAGCATAAACTTGTGCAGACTTCTTACTGTCGCAACGTAGAGACAATGGGCAAACAGGTTCACCAGAGTGTGCCGCGAAGGAGGTGATGGATCACCGACAATTTGATGGACTTTTGTGGCTAGAGCAACGACATTGGGATCCAAACTGTCGTCGGCAAAGCCATGATTAGGAGTCGAGAGCGTTAGTGGCACGAGTGTGTTGCACAGACGACGACAAACAGGGCATAGAAACTCGTCATGTTCGCGACTCAGTAAACGCTCTTCGTTGTGTGTGGCACGAAGGGCGACCAAGTAAGCTTCCATACAAGATTGATGGACGCTGTGGCCGCAAATACGAATGTGGCACTCGACTTTCGTCTACAAAGCAGAGTGATAAGCCAAAACAGAGTAGCGGCAACGCGTACGCTGAAGGCTGGCTGCGTTTTGGTAGCAATCTTTGTTGGCGTTAAAAAGCCCATGAAATGTAGCGCATTGGTCTTGGCTTCATGGCATAAGCTGCACATTGTTTCCTCTTCATCCTGCAGACGAGGGGGTGAACCAAGTGGCTCAATGTCGTCAACGTCTTCCTTGTCTTTAATCGTCGACGGCGTCGTATCCAAAAGCGGCAGAGCGTTGGGAACTTTGTGGAGTTGGGCGATCAAGAAAGCCTCCTGTTGCGCTTTCAGCCTGGCGAGGATTTTTGCTTGTCGTTCCTTAGCACTCAGTGTCGCAGGAGCTGGCGGCTTGGAGCATGAATTCGTTGGCATTGGTTGTGGCAACTTTGTGTCGACAGTAGCAGTCGTCGCCTGGATGGCATCGCAGATCTTGGCAGCCAAGGGATAGCGAGGCACCAAGGCACGAACCAAGGCCAGGATAGAAGTCGGAGGTGTCATAATTTTGACATCGACCGTCAAGTGATCCCACCATGTTGTTCCTTCGAGGTACACATCAAATGGGGTTTTTCAGTCAAAACGTACCTCCAAATGCCGCGGCGATTGCATTCAAGCGGTCATGGGGCGTGATAAATGGCGGTGGCATGACCTGAGTCGACGGAAGCAACGATGTACTGATGTAGAGATAGTACAGCGCCGTGTGGACAAGTCCGTCGGCTTCGTTGTGTTCATGTAAAATCCAGAAAACCAATGCGAGAACGTTGCGGCAGGCCAGGATATGTGTGACCATAAGGCCATGGATGCTTCCAGACACTTGCACGGCTGGACGGACGTATTGCAGCACGGGCAAGAGCTGTATTGTCTTGTCATGGTCGAGTGCATTTTGCTCACACTTTTGAACGTCTATCGCTGTAAAACATTCAAAGAGAGGACACACTTGACTCCATGCTTCAGGTTTGAGTATATAAGTCGTCGTGCCGGCGCTTCCGCTGTTCCCATCAGCACCGCGAAGAACCATAAAAGGAGATGTATCTGCGGCAACGCCAGACGCCACCACTCCAACTTGGTTGAGCAAGCGACTGAAAATCTCTTCCTCGTCGTCACCCGTGGCGGATTTCACAAGTTCGACGAGGCGGAGATCGCATTTGGCAGCAACTTCCGAGCGTGTGAGAGGACCAATGCTTAGGCAATGGATGGCATTGCGCATCTACAACGTGAATCAGCGACAAGTGGAGTCTTTTCGAGGAAACCAGTAGCTCCCACGGAGGCAGGGCAGCAATTTTGGTTGGATCAAGCACAACTTGCAATATAGCTTTAAGTCCTTCGTCAATCATGTTGAGATTCTCCCACTGAGAGTGGTGCAGCCATTGCGATAAAAACACAGACATCCAAACTGACGGCGGCAGTGCTGCTGCTGCCAACTGCATTAAGAAGAGATCGTTGTGTAGACCATGATAGCGCCAATGCCGCGAATGGTAGTGTATCACTTGATGCCACATGCTCTGTCCATTGCGAATCCACTCTTGGCATTTGATCGACCGAACAAAATCTTGGACAAGGATCGGGTGAACCGTGCATCGAAGCCAGAAAGACCGGTCGTAGGACTGAACGAGTGTCCACAGCCACTCATTCGATTCTACAGTTCATATGTTAGAGTTCTCTCGTCATTCTTTGAGCAGATTCTTGTACCTGTCCGATGAGCTTCATCGAGCATACTCGCCCAAAAATGATGCAATGGTAAATGCATGCTACTGGCGCTACGGTCGACGAGGTCTTTTCGTGCAAAGTATGTCACTTGCCGCTGAACATTCGTGTCTGGACTTGGGTCTAGCCTGACATGCTGCCACCATGCTTCTAGCTGTTTGGAAATGGGGTCAAGCCATCGTTGAGCAAGCGATTTTGAGTCGTGAGCCGTCGTCAGTGCCTGTTTAAAGCCGTTGAGGATGTGTTGCCACACCAGCATGATTTCATAGTCCAAGACAAATGCCGCCTGCCACGCATCCGAGCCAAATTCGACGTGGCGGCCAACTTGCTTGACTTGCATGTCCATTAATTGCATTGAGCACAAAACACGCAACAACTCGGCGTAGATTGACTCTTGATCAAGCTAAGCTCACAGAAAACATTCAAGTCGAATGGAGCTGATTTTACCTCTGCTGACGCCCAGGATGTGTCAATGACTTGGATCGAAAAATCCGAGTGGACTAGTAAGCATCGCAATTCAGAGCAGAATCGAGCATAGACGCGCGTTTTGATCCAAGGATGGTTCGTGCGTAGCGTTGGAGATCGAGATGCGGACGTTGCCAAGACAAAACCAAGCTGCTTGACAAGATAACACGTCAGCGCTTCACTGAGGGTCAAGCGGGCGTTTGAAGTCAATGGCAAGCCGTGCAGTGGCGCATGGGTTTTCCTACAAGACATTTATTCCAACAAGGTTTGCACAGCACGACAAACGACAAGACAGCCGACGTGTCCATTTCTCGCAATTGCGCCGTGCTGTGGAACAATTGGCAAAAGAGACGATCGATGTAGCGACTGATGTGTTTTCGCGTATGGCTGCCGTCGCTGTTGTCGGCTTGCTTGAAGAGCTGGATGTAGAACGCATAAGCGTCTAGGAATCGCACTGTGAAAAGAGCTTTGAAGTCTTTGTCCATGAGCAGCTTGAGGAAGAAGACGCCAATCGCATCTACGCTGTCGGTTGGCAAGAGGACTCCAAATGTGAGCCAGAATTCAAGCACGTCGGCCCTGCGTCCAAGTTTTTAGATAAATAACATGGCCATAAACACAAACCCGCGAGGAGCGACCACAGCGACGCCAGACACTGGATTTAAAAATTGCCGACAGATCGCAGCTCGGTACTGCAGACAACTTGTGGCTAAGGATTGCAGCTGCAACAGGCAAAGTGAAAGACGAGCTACGAGTGTCTGGGAGGCCATGGATAGCGCTGACAACGATCGAGGAATCGAAGACTTCCACCGTTGTTTGTCAATCACATGCGTGAAATCGATCGTAGCAGGTTTCGTGAATTCGTCGTAGACTCGTCGAATGATACCAGTGATACATTGTAGCAGAGTGTCAACAACCACTTCGACTGAAGCTGCTTCGTCAGACGGCAATGGAAGCAGACTTGAGGCTCCAGACGCTGCAGTTGAGTGTTTTGAGCAAAATCCTGAAGGTTTCCAGGCCAGATCGTCACCACAGTCACAGCAACCTCCATAACTACACCGATAGATGCGGTAATCGTGGTTTTCATGCTGCGCTGGGTCAAAGCAACCCACACACATACAGCTCGAGTCAGAAAGGCCGCACGTTCGACAGCGGTACGCAATATGGTCGCCATTCCATACTTCTTCGCATTTCGTTCTGTTGGACGATCCATAGAGTTGTGTACGCGACGCTAGAAACGCATCAAGGGACATGGTGCGTTGCGTGAGAATGTAGTCGAGAACTTTGAAGAGGTTGTGCGCACCAGAATCGGACATTTTGAGCAAATTTGCGGCCAAATGAGCAGACAGAGCCGATCTGTGCAGCGGATCAAGGACCGCATACTTTAGACTGCGGTAGACGTTGCGTGGTGTCGTTTGATTCGTCTCGAGACCGTCCAAAGACGGCAGTGCGATGTCCATCGCGCTCAATTCGATCTTTACGTTGCCAACGGTCAATTCTGAATGTGAAAAAAAAATATTTTTCAGCCCAAGTCTGCTGAAATTTCACCGAAAAAAATATTTTTATTTCCAAGAGACCCGGCTCAACGAATATTCCACCGACGTCGAAATGACCGTTCAAAGGACAACTTTGTCGACCAAGTTGACAGGCGACAAGATTCCTTGAAATCCGTTGACTGCTCTTGTAGACTGCTGCAGACAAGACGCGATGGCCGCGTAGTCTAGCCATGCGCTGGCGCTCTCGATCTGATTTGATGTGTCCAACTTACAATCCAAGTTGGATAACTTGCACAGCCCGCGGGGCTCAGTGAGCCGCTCGCTTATCTCACTGGGGAGACGAAAGGCTTCCTATATCTTGACGCTCTACAGTACTTGGAATAGATATGCAAAGGCATGTTTAGTCGCAAACTGCGAGCTAGAATAGACGCCTCAAGCAGCAGCAAGTTCCACGATCGTAGTGGAAACAAAAACTTGACGACATGACGAAGAGATGGAAGGAGGCGACTTTCTCCGTGTCTGTGCAATCTGGTTTGGCCCGCATCAGAGTTAGACCCAGATAGACTCGCCTGTTTGGGTGCAAGAGTTCTATGGCGAAAACTCTTGTGATCCATGATTGTTGGCTATGACGTGGCACAACGAGAATGCTTTAGGAATTGATTGCGATTAGTATACGGTCCTGCTTTTGCAAGCTCTGGCTGTGGTTACTTCCCATCGATGAGCAAGTTTGGCTCCGACGTTGCAAAGCAAAGGTAGTTCATGTTATGCAGATACGCGTTATAGTCATTTGGTCTTGACGAGGGGGACGCGTTCGCCAGGTTCGCCTCCCCAGAGGAAGACTTCATCGAGCGAGCGCCCAGCCATCGGTCCTGCGCTGATATAGAGCAAGTAAATGACAGTGACGCCATTGCCAAGGAGAGCAAGGGCGACAAACCAAAGAAGAGGCGCAATGATGTTGTCGCTGCGCAGTTCACGAACGAGAATATACGTCGCAACCATGGAGACACCCGTGAGCACATCGACAAACGTCACGTACGACCACGTATCGGCAGTGATAAATGTCCACCCGGCAGAGACTGGTTGCTTGACGACTGAATAAATCAAGAAGACCCAGTAGATGAGACCAATGATTGAAATGACCCACTGGAAGATGGTGACGCCCCACGTCTTGGTGTTTGGCGCCGCTGTCAAAGGATGATTCAATGGCAAGATTGCTTCACGGATCGACGAGCCGCTGAAAAGAATGAAGCCGACAAAGAGCGCGACGGACACGACATTGCCCATTCCAAAGCAAACGACGACAACGATCGTGCCGACAATTGCATTGGGCGATCGAAGCCAAAAGTACGGCAGCGTGAACGAAAGTCCGGTCACGTAGTCGATCAATGCGCAAGTCGCCCATACATTCGACAAGATGTGGTCAAAGCCTTCCGAGAGCGACACATTGTGGATCGCAGGGAATAAGACCGTCGCAAAGTACACAACAGCCGCGCCAAGCACGGCGCTGACGGTCACGCGCAGAGCCAAGTCGGATCCGGCCATCGAATTCTTTTCTGCTGCAAAGAAGGCCACTGAAGGCAAAGATCTCCACGTTGAATTTGGTTGTGTTCTGTCATTGAACCGATGCCATCCGACATATCTGTCGGGTATTTGGTGCAATGTGGGTGGGTGAATGGATGTGTGTGTCTCACCATGGTGGTCATGACATCTGGGTTGATGAACTTGCTTCTGCATAGCTTAACATGGTATCGCAAGCGTCAGTGGCGCCGCAGTTTGGCCTCCGCAGGCGTCAATTACAGTTCAATGAAAGAGACACGACGATCTACCCAACGATGATAGCCTTGGTATCGTTCTTTATTCTTTGCAAAGTCGTGACGATGCTGCGGGACAAGTATTGCCCCCGACCAGCATCAGAAGCCCAAGCCAGCCTCCTCCAATACAAGTGAGATCGATACATCGCGAGAGGGAAAACTGAACGTCTTGTAGCTTTTTGCAACATTTGCCAGGCTTCACAAGAGGCGACGTTGAGCAACAGTAAGACCCCAAGGATTTTTTTATGTGCGTTTGACCACAACGGATTGTAGACTTGTCCATGCCGAGCGATGGAAGTGCGACATCTGCCAGTTTGAAAACCTCGTGGAGACACTCCACTGCCATCTCTGTGGAACGGCCTACGACAAGCCATCGCAAAGCCCAGCTATGAAAGACAACGCCGAACTCTCCTCCTCGGTCGCGCTGTCCATTGAGCCTGTGGCTTTGCAGCCTCTGACACATCGACAACTATGTGCAAGGTTTGCCTGCTTGTCACCCCCGCGCTGTTCTTACTCGTGCCATAGATCGCGGAAGAATTGGACTCGCACGGTCGTCAATGATGGAATGAAATGGCACTTTCATTGCGACCAGTCGTCTGCGTTTGAGACTCAAGGCTGTGTCATCCAAGCCAGGGCTAGCCAAGCGCAAGACGATGAGTTAGAAAACAAATCTCTTACTCTTGAGTGGCTCTCTATTGACGACTGTGACGTCCAAAACACGGTCGTTGGTGAAAAATTGCTCCTTCCTGTGTGGTGCGGGCTCTTGCAAGTGTCGAGTCTTGCGTTTTCCGCCAAGTACGCTTGGTTTCTCGACCAAGTGAGCACAATCGTCTTGCCTTACGAAGCTCAGTACGACAAACTTCATCAATGCAATTTTATGCTGACGAACGTAGCCATTTCAGATTCAAGACACGACGAGAACATGTCGTTGAAGAGGCTTTAGCCCACTTGAGTCAACTGGACGGTGACTTGGGTTGCGCCACGACGCGGTATGAATTCAAAGGCGAGATTGCTATCGATGCTGGTGCTGTGCAGCGCGAATGGTACGGTAGTGCTGCGTTGAGTTGACTCTTAATCCACTGTTAGGTACATGCTCGTTGCTCAGTCTATCATGGATGAATCCCTTGGTCTCTTCTCGATTGCCGACCACGACACGAACGGCTATTACATCAATCCCGCGTCACAAACCAAGTAGGCATTTCGTCTTTCAACGTCGGTGCTCACTTGTTTGCCAAGGATCACTGAATTCCGAGCCGTGGGTCGGTTCCTCGCCCAAGCAATCTTGTCTGGCCAAGTCGTGCCATTGCAATTCAGTCCCGTGTTGTTCAAAGGTACGCCAGCGAACTCGTCGATGAAAAGTGCTTGATTCTTGTCTTGGGTAGCTATTCTGGGCTCGCCCATGACGTTGCTTGACGTTGAATGCATGGACCCTCCCATGTACAGGAGGTAATTCTTTCCTCAGCGACTGAAATTCCAATCGCGGCTCTGTGTGTATAGCTTGATGCATGTGCTTGAATCCGAACAAGTAGAAGACCTTGCGCTGACGTTTTCAGCCGTGGAGCGCAATGGAGACTCAGTTGTCGAAGTTGAGTTGATTCCAAATGGAGCCAATGTCCTCGTGACCAAAGCTTCCGCCCATGATTATGTCACTCGAATGGTACGAGCAAGGACTTCATGGAACTCATCGATGACTAGGTGCGTTACTTGCTCTTTGATCGCGTACAACATCAACTAGCTGCACTTCTCCATGGCATTTACGACATTTTGCCGCCTGCTTTGCTTGTTCCTTTCGACTTCAAAGAGGTTAGTGGTCACCGAACACTCTCAAAGTTTAGATTGACGATTACATCTTAGTTGGAACTCCTCGTCTGTGGTTTGTCTGTCATTGACGTCCACGATTGGAAGCTCAACACGATCATCTCATCAAATCTCAAGGATTCTCCAGTTTATTCCGTAAACAGGCAGCCCTCTACTTTGACGCTGACCTTGAATCTCTAGTGGTTTTGGGAAGTTGTCGAGTCTCTCAATGCGGTAGACCAAGCCAAGCTATTGCAGTTTTGTACGGGCTCATCGAGAGTGCCCGTCCAAGGCTTCAAAGGTATGCTTTTCAACTTGAAGAACCTGTTAGAATGCTCATGGGAACCAGGTTTGACCAGCTACGACGGCAACATTTGCCACTTTTCGATCTCTGGCAAAAATTACACTCCAGGAATGTATCCTGTCGCCCATGCGTGCTTCAATCGGCTCGATCTCCCGCTCTACCCGACGAAGGAGCTCGTCCAAGCCGCGATCGAAGTGCTTCTCCAAGCCGCCCCAACTGGGTTCACGATTATGTGATCTTGCGCGAATTTTCAAACTGTCCCAGGTTCTTATGTCGAGGTAATTTTAAGAATATGTAATGGTATTTTTGAAGGAAAGTTCTTATAGTAAGGGAAATTAATTCACGAGCGAATTAATTAATTAACATAAAAATTTGTATGAAATCGAATTAAATGTGTGAAAATTTGAAAAAATATGGCAATTTGTATATAGGATTTTGAACAATTCAGTGCCACCGCCAGTTGGGAATTGGCAATTTTTGAATGCAAGAACAAGCCGATCCTGCGCCGCCGCTGTCTGGCAACAAGGCTGAGTCCAGTGACGGCGACGCAGCATCGCAGAATGGACGAGGGAAAAAACGAGGTCCATATCGTACCAAAGATGTGATCGCGGAAGAGCGAGCGAAGTTGGAAGCCGCACGAAACATGAAGCGTATGAAGCGCATGATGGAAGCCAAAGCGAAGGAAGAAAAACGACGTCTGCGTGAACTACGGCGGCAAGCGAAAGCGTCCATGGACCCCACGGCTAAAAAGACCAAGAGTTTATGGTGGGAAATCTCATCTCGTGTGCTCCTGACTTGTCTCCAGGAGCCCAGAGGCAACCCAAGCATGTGTTCAAGTGTCGTTGACGATTCGACGCCAGTACGAAGCGATACGCGACGAACGCCCCAAGTGGCAATGGTATCTCCTTGAACATCTTCACCACGTGGACGAGCCTGCGTTGGCACTTTGGAAACCCGAAGAAATCCGACGACACTTGGATGAACTGCTCTTTCAATATCAGGTACCGTCGGCCGTTCAACCTCGTATTAACCATGTCGACGAAGCATGATCGGGATCAACTGCGGCTTGGCTTGGAACCACGCGTGTTTGATGACATTGCGGAGCTGGCAGAGATGGGTTTGTCGCCTTTGCGTCCACCTGGTTTATTTGACGACGTGGGATTGGATCCGTCGACCTTCATGGTCGATGAAACCAAGCGATTTGATCTCAAAGACATGACGCTCGTACGCTGCTTCAAAGCTGAGCTTGCAAGCATCTAATCGGTTTCTTGTAGGCCGAATCGAACCAAGCCATAATGGCATTCCTCGCCGAGCAAAGCCGTCTCGCCCAGCAAAACCAAATGCTGTTCATGCAGCAAATGCAACAACTCCAACAGCACCAAGCCCAGCAGTCAGCTTTGCTTATTTCCGCGCTTGAATCCTTCCACGGCACCCGCAAGAACCCCGATGCAGCTTCCAAAAACCCCACCGTCACAGACACAATCCTCTGAAGATGCCATGGCCGCCTTTCGATCGTCGTGTCGTTGTCGTCGTGAAGTTGGTTTATCTGTGGCAAAAATCAAAACTGACTTGGATTTTGTATACTTGGTTGTTTTGATTGGAAATCCTGCAGGCAGTATAGTAAATTCAAGTCTAATTTTTCCTCGCTTCTCATTTCGACTTTTCTTGGACAAAGTCAACGGGCCAACATGGCATCCCAAGAGCGACAACGCAACTTTAAGAAGGGGATTGACGTCGACGAGATCCGCCGACGTCGTGAAGATACGACCGTGCAGATCAGAAAGTCCAAGCGCGATGAGCAGCTTGCGCAGAAACGACGCATGGCGGTAGCGTAGAATTCTCGTTTCGACAAATTTTGATTGTTCATGGCAGGGCGCCACTCAAATGGATGTCGCGACACCAATTGATTCCGCGGATGCACAAGTCCAGCAACAGGTACTGACACTCCCTGTTGTACACTTAAGTGGTGGTAGATCAACAACGAGTTGCCCCAATTGGCCATGGATCTCCAAAACCCCGAGCCACTCAAGCAATTGAATGCTGTCACCAGGTTTCGCAAAATGCTCTCGATCGGTACGACTTCGTTTGTTTGTATGCACAGTTAGACTAATGTGTATTCTCTCCATGAAGAAAAGAATCCCCCGATCGAGCAAGTCATTCAACTTGGCGTTGTGCCAGTCTTTGTCGAATTCTTGAAGCGCGAAGACAATCCCCGACTTCAGTTTGAAGCCGCTTGGGCGCTCACCAATATTGCCTCGGGCACGTCTGAACATACCCGTGTGGTCATCCAACACAATGCCGTCCCTATCTTTTGTCAGCTTCTTCTGAGCCGCGACGACGACGTGCGTGAGCAAGCTGTATGGGCTTTGGGCAATATTGCCGGCGATTCACCTGAATGCCGTGACGTCGTCTTAAGCGCAGGCGCACTGCAACCATTGATGCAACAACTCTCTGAAAACTCCAAGCCGACCATGCTTCGCAACGCAACTTGGACGTTGAGCAACTTTTGCCGCGGCAAACCAGCGCCACACTTCGACCAGTTGAGTTTTTTGCGGAGGACGAAACTCTGACATGCTTGCAATAGTGTTCGACCGGCGCTCTCCACGCTCGCGCAGCTCATTTACACCCAAGACGAGGAAGTATTGACAGATGCTTGCTGGGCATTGAGCTATCTCAGCGACGGCAACAACGAAAAGATCCAAGCCATCATTGAATCTGGCGTGTGCAAGCGCATCATTGAGCTTCTCATGCACCCGTCGCCGTCGGTCCAAACTCCTGCCCTGCGCACCGTGGGCAACATCGTCACGGGTGACGACATTCAAACTCAGGTGCTCTTGATTTGCTTGAATGGACGGCTCAATGAGCTCAACTGGCTAGGTCATGATCAACTTGAATGTCTTGCCATGCTTGAGTGCATTGCTCCACTCGCCCAAGAAAGGCATTCGCAAAGAAGCATGCTGGACGGTCTCCAACATCACCGCTGGCAACGAGCAACAGATTCAAACCATCTTTGACGCCGATATCTTCCCCATTTTGATTGACTACGTCCAGACGGTATGGCAACCCTTGTTGTCGACTCCATGACGTCTTCCTAGGCGGATTTCGACATCAAGAAAGAAGCAGCATGGGCGATTTCCAATGCGACATCGGGATCCCCTGAACAAATCCGATATCTCGTTCACTTGGGTCTGTCATTGGCGCGTCTGTGATGACTAAGTGAGTTTCCCAGGTTGCATTCCTTCTCTATGTGCGCTGCTTGATATGCACGATCCAAAGTTGATTTCCGTCGCGTTGGAAGGACTGGATAACATTTTGAAGACGGGCGAAAAGGAAGGCGAAGCGAATGGCTCGCATGTCAACCCATACGTGAGCGTGGTCGAAGACTGCGAAGGCGTCGGTCGCATTGAAAATCTTCAGTACCATGAAATTGACGGTACGTTGGACTACAATCGAGGAAGAAATGCTGACGATGGCGTTGCTTTGTGTAGACATTTACAACAAGTCGGTAGTTCTTATTGAACGATTCTTTCATGGTGAAGATATCGATGACGGTGGCGCCACCTCTGCACAAGTCCGAGACGGACAATTTCAATTTGGTCTGGGTGGCGATGCCGGCAACGTCAATGTCTTCACGTTTGGCGAACAACAACAGTAATCAATTCATTCGTTGGTCGTCTTGTGCCGTGGCGGCGAGGAAATCCAACCCGAGCTGGACTTTATGCCGCGTTTCGTCACTCACGTCGTCAGCGTCAGCTAAGAAGCCTTGCAACTTGGTCAAGGTTTCAAACATTTCAGCGGGGTCAATTTGCGACAGCAATGCATTTTGCTCAGCTAGAATGCTATCGGTGCGATCGTCTTCGTCGTCTTCTTGAATTGGATGCAGCTCGCTCGATGCTCCCGACAGCTTAGGAACAAGAGCAGTTTGGTCGCTTTGGGGTTGAGGTTTTGAAAGCTTCGGGGGCGATAGATCGCGTGGCGATAGAGCGAGCCATTGCCCATCCCATGGAGCTTCAGCACGCAGGACTGCCTGCCGCATCAAAAATTGCCAATCCTTATCATGTTGACCTGATGATGACGACGACTTCCAGACGATACAAATCATTCCAAGCCCAGACAAAAAGGCGCTTAGCATGAAGGAGTCTGCGTAGTTCATGGACTTCATAACGAGAAGAGGACCAACGATGCCAGGAAGGAGGAAACAATACCAAGCCCAGTGGGCATAGCCGTAGAGCTGGAATTCAAGTGGCGAGCCGTACGTCCAATTTGGCAAAAGCTCAAGCACCATGTTGACGATACTTGCATCTCCTGAGTCTGGCGAGATGCGCCACAACTCAAGAGGTGATTGCTTTTGAGCGGACGACGAAGTTGCCGTTGCGGATTGAGAGGTGATAAAGGAGACGATTTGAAGTCGCAATGGATTGGCGGGTGGTAAAACCACGACTTCCAATGTCATAACGAGCGCTGTAAAGAGAAGAATTTTCATCTACAAGCAAAAACCATGATAAGATTTCAGAAAATGCGATGACATACATGCATGGCATCGGAACATTGCGACTTGGCAGTCAAGACGAGTGATTCAAGCATGAGTTCCAGTACTTCTGGGACTGTTCGCACCAAAGTTCCTCGCGAGTTTATCAATAGGGTGACTAAAAGAGACCTGGCAGCGTCTATGAGACGAAGACTAGCCTCATTCTCCTGCGTCATTGCATTCTTTATGACGCTTGCTAGTCGTGTGCTCAGTTCCATTCTATCGCCAAACGAAATCTACGCACGTCGTGAGCGATACATTGAGATCACGCAGGCAAAAAGCAAAAAGACCAACCTGGACAAGATCTTGACGAACTTGCATGATGTGCTCAACTGCGTCTTGGACTTCGGCGCCGTCGGTCGACGCAAGGCCGGTCACCATCTCACTGTCGTACGGCATGTTGACTCCTGGATGTCTTGGAGCTTAACTCACTGTTTCATTGTCTTAACTTTTTGATTGGTTAAAAATTAAGAAGAATACAGTTTTCATTGGTTAATGGTATTTACTAACATGATCTGATTGGCTAAAATATAATAATTTTGGCCAATCAGATGAATTCATTCGTGCGATCGTTCAACGAACCAACGACAAACTAAAAGTTGATTGAGAACAGCGACAGCTTCGTTGTGAAGGAAGTAGCGGTTGAGTACCCGTTTGCCAAGTGGAAGCAAGTCGCTGAGTCGGTAATAATGCGTTCGAGCATGTCGAGTACATCAACGGAGAGCGCATCAGGCCAAGCTTGCGCAAACGCAGAGAGAAGTTGGCCACAGGGAACGCATTGGCCATCTTCGAAGAGCGAAAACAAGGGAAGACCCATGACAGGCGCTTGAAACACTGGAAAATGACGAATCCAGGTGAAGAGTGTATCGACAGGTTGGACGCAAGTGTCGGGTACGAAAGGGGCTGCAAAGAGCGACGTTGTTTGATTCAACGTTGTTGTAAATGAAGCGCCTCGAGCCACGAGTACACCTTGGTCGTTGGGAATCTGAAGACTGTTTAGAATGTCGAGAACGAGCAGCTGGAGGTTGCGATCTGCTGTGGCAAGAACACTCGACAAGAATGTATAGCCACAAGGTTGAGACGAATGTCCATGAAAGCCTGGGCTCTGAGTCGAGCACAGGACATCCGCGACATTGCGAAGCCCATGCGAGATGAAATCGAGAGGTGACTCGCCAGACGCTGTCGATATGGTATCAAAGAAGGATGCACAGCAGGGCTGAGATGACGCCAGTGGGAGAAGAGTTGGAAGGACCAGCATGGGATGACATCGTTGAGGGGAGAGCAGTGAGAATTGAAGTAATCTACATCCATGTCTTCGAGCTTTCTTAGGAAAGCTGGCTTGGTAATATCCACGGTGTTTGCAGAGGAAGATGAAGCGGCGCCAAACCATTCCATCGACCGCAGACAAAATGGCGACGAGAAAACTTGTTGGGCGAGTGATCCAAGGTGGTTCGCATCCAACGAGCCCATGCATTGCGACAGACTTGACGGCAACAAGCTTTCGTAGGATGAAAAAACGTTTGGGATATCCAAGCCAAGGATGCTCAGCATTGACGTTGCCAGGATGCTCTGGGCATCTGAAACTCGGGGACAATGCGAAGCAGATACAAAGGCAACCACAGCAGCTAGCGGAAAGAGCGCCGCAACCATGGCAAACGTCGTCGAATTTGAAATGGAGACGCGTTGAACGCCAAAGCTTCAAATGTTCGATGGAGAAAATGGAGTTGTCGACACTTCAGGCGGTTGACCTGACGTCTCGCTCAACGTTTCATGTCACTCCGAGGCCAAAGCTGGGCTCTCGCTGCATCAAACTCCTTCGTAGACATGTGATTACCATGGTTTTCAAAATACTGGCCTTTCAAGCTGCCACGTCATGACTTGTCAGGATGCCGAATTTTATGATAAAATGACATTGAGTGCCGATTTTAGTTAAAAATTCGATTTGGTCATCGATTTGGTCATTTTTGATTTTTCCAAGCAGGACAAAGGAAGATCATGGGAGACGCGCGACTCGTGAATGTCAATGTTGGAGTCCTTGGCCACGTTGGTAGGCGTCTACGATATGTAGTTTCACTAAATTGGGATAGATAGTGGCAAGACGAGCTTGGTACGGTCGCTGAGTACGCATTTGTCAACTGCAGCGCTGGATAAGAACCCACAGAGCAGAGCCCGAGGTACGTTGAGTCGTACGAGAGAGGTCTCAAGGGATTGATCGGACAGGAATCACGCTGGACCTTGGATTTTCATCGTTTACGATGCCGTTTGCGAACGATGAGACGACCAAGGCTCAGATTACGCTCGTCGATTGCCCAGGACACGCCTCGTTGATAAAGACTGTGATTGGTGGTGCTCATATTATTGACATGGCATTGCTCGTGATTGACGCGGTCAAGGGTATCCAAGTTCAAACCATCGAGTCGACTGTCCTTGCTGAAATTGCGACGCCGCATGTACTCGTCGTGCTCAATAAGATTGATTTATTCCCAGCCGACACACGAGCAACTCAAATCCAAGCCATGACGAAAACTGTTCGCGAATTCCTCGCTTCATCATTGACGTTGGCTGATGCACCGATCGTTGCTGTAGCGTCAGGAGATGCAGAGGGAACCCGAGACCCGATTGGAATCCCTGAGCTCTTAGCTTGCATGCAGGAACGACTCCAAATTCCAAAGCGATCACCAGACGGTCCACTTTGTTACGCCATCGACCATTGTTTTCCACTGCGAGGCAAAGGTACTGTCGTCACTGGCACTGGTAAACCTTCTATCGCCCTCCTCTTCTTGCTCAATGCACTCTAGTGTTGTCGGGAAGTGTGCAAGTGAACGATACAATAGCGTTGCCCATGCTTGGCGTCGAGAAGAAAGTCAAGTCGCTTCAAATGTTCCACACCAACGTCGAACGAGCAATTCAAGGCGATCGTGTGGTAGGACCTCTTTATATTGTACACGGATCTAACTTAAACGGACGTAGGGCATTCGTCTGCATGGTCTAGACGCCGATGCCATGGAGCGTGGTCTCGCTATTTCCCCCAAGAGTCTGATCTTTTCGTCCAATTTGGTCATTCGTGTAAATCAAGTCCGCTTCTTCTCGCTAGCTTGCGATAGCGGCGCCAAGCTCCACGTGACAGTCGGACACGCCACCGTCTTGGCCAAGGCGACATTCTTTCACGCTTTCAATGCTGCCCCTGAATCTGCTTTCAACCCATGCGACGAGTATATGTACTTGCCGTCGCTAGCACCGTGGCAAGAAACAAAGCACGTTGGTGTCTTTGTCCTCCTTGAGCTTGAGCGAGACTTGCTTTGCCCTCCACGGAGCCAAGTCGTGTGTTCTCGACTGGATTCCGACAAGCAAGAGTGCCGCATTGCATTCCATGGTGCGCTTGAAGCAACGATTGAGCAAGTTTCGACGCTGTCAATTGGGAAAATCAAACAACGCCTTGGTGTCATTGACAAAGTCATGGAAGAAGACGGTATGGTCGTGATCAAGGATTTGTTTCGCAAGGAGACCAACGTTGATGTGTTTCGAGGCTTGCGCTTCCAAAATACTCGAACGGGCGACGTCGGAGAGCTCGATGCACGCTTTGGCAAGACTGGAAAATGTCGCGCAAGATTTGACCGACCGATCCGAGGCGTTGCTGGCGATCCCATTGTCCTTCGCTTCGTCAAAACGCTCTTCCAAGACAAGAAACAACGCCATCATTTGCGGCAATCCGACCTCATCTACACACAGCCGACTACATTTGAGTCATCCGCAACAGAGAAGAAAGCTGACGAAGTCGACGAGAAGAAGTCCGAGCCAGTTCAAGAAGCACCGACGCCACGGCGAGAAGGGCTCGTCGAGCGGTTAAAAGGCGAGACGGCTCCAAATGGAAGCAATCCAAGCGTAATTGCCACGGGGCTCTTTGCCACTGCCGACGAAGCGATGGCGTTCATCGGCGCCAAAGTCGTCACGGCCGCTGACGAAGTCGGGCATATCGAAGCGTTGTTTGGCAAAGCTGGCAAAGTTCGCGTCACGTTTGAGCTTGGCACGATGGCTCAAATCGGTGATTCATTGTATTTAGTTGGCTAACATGATGCGCTGTTCCTGCGACTTGGCTTGCTTAAAAATAGACTCTGGAGACGACAGAGAGAACCAAGATGCGTGGCGGCGACGGAGCCAAGATCTCAAAGAGCATGGAGGCGATCCAAGCCCACGACATGCGATTGAAGGAGAAACCCGCAGCCAAGCTCACGCTAGGCGTCAAAGGCAAGCTAAGCAACCAAGAGATGGAATTGCTGCGGCAACAGGTAACGCTGAAGAAAGTCGAGTGGGAGTTGACAACACGCTGTAGCTGGCGAAAGCAGCAGCGTATGACCATGTTCCAGACGACAAGCGGCAACAACGCCAACAAAACATCAAACGGCCTCCGAAGTTTGTGAAAACAATCAAGAGCGGCGTCCTCGACCAGGATATTCCCGTCATGCGCGCTAGCAAGCCGGGTACATTGCAGCTTCACCACCGATTCTGTAGCAATTGACGCCATGGCTAGCTAAGAAACCAGTGGCGGCCATTCAGCATGATGTCGCACGACTCAATCGATCCGAACCGCAGTTTGTCCCGCGGTATACCAAAGGCATCACGCAGCTCGACAAAGGTGCGCTCTGCCCCTGTCGTGGATCCATGACCCTCGCTTGTTCCAGATCTCCTCCAGGATGAATACACGAAGAAACCACGCCAGCTCAGGTACAGGAAGCTCAAAGGAGTGGAGACATTGACGTTGGTAGCACGGTGCCGGTGAATTTGATGGAAGACGCTGGTCAAGAAGTAGAGAAGAACGTGAGGCCGGGAAAGCGTTTGGCTCCACCAGAGATTCCCCAAGTGTTTTTACTCTAACGCAGGACGAATACTATGTCTCTCTCTCTCGATTGCATCTCATTATCTCTCAAGACATCACGTGGACTTATAGCAATTCGACCTTGACTTCAGTAGGAGCCTTGAGGTCATCAGCATGGACTTCAATCTTCTTGAAGAAAGCATCCAAGCCGGCTTCCAATTCCTTTTGTTCGGCTTCGGTGAGCTTGACAACCGTGCCTTGTTGGGCTTCCAAGTGTTCGGCGAAAGCACGCAATTCCTTGCCGAAAGCAGCGGCAACAGGGTCGGGCTTGGATTCATCGACTTCCTTTTCAGACAAGATGTCCAAAGCCAACTTGAAGGCTTCGGCCTTGATTTCCTTCTTGCCCGAGGCCATGGTCTTGCGGACGGCAGCAGTGGCCGAAGCAACCATAGCTTCTTGGAGTTCTTGGTTGTAGCTTTGTTCCAATTGGTAGATGGCTTCCAAGTTCTTCACGAAGGTTTCGCGGGTCTTGTGGCGCAACTTGGCGTTTTGGACTTGGCACATAAGAGCCAAAGCTTCTTCATGGGCTTGGCCCAAGGTGTCAATGTCCTTCTTGATGGTCAAGATGGCTTCGTGGGCCTTCAAGGTTTCCTTGGCCAATTCCAAGTTGGCATCTTCCACGGCGTTTTGTTCACTACACACTCAAGCTTAGCATCGTTCGCAGAATCTGTCTCGTCATACGCCAAGATAGCGTTGGCACGGGTTTCGAAGTACGAGCCAATCGCTTCGCCACCGAACTTGTAGGCGGATGTGCAGAAGAGCGCAAAGCAGCACGCCAATTGGGTTTCAGCGCCCAATTCGTACCACTACAATGGACAATTACTCTCTGAGCAAGAGCAAGACAGCCATGACGTACGCCGTTGCTGATAGCAGGGATCGAGATAGCAGCGGCGATAGGAAAAGCGATCAAAGGATCGTCCAAACCATATCGTTGCAAAAAGCCGTCGGCCGATGCAGCAGGTGCAGCAGCGACTTCACCTTGCTTTTCTTCCTTTTGGCGGATCGCACCTGGACAAAACTAGATACAGGGGATCTATATACACATTCTGTTACCGGTGTGGAAGGCCGCCGTAGCGGGCTTGAACGCAGACAAGCGAGCGGCGCGGAGGGCAACACGGCTAAGCATGATGAAATCGCGAAGTACGGGAAATGTATGGCCAACATCAGTCAGTTGACCAATACGAGTCTCTGTAAATTAATATTATAAAATATAAATAGGTTTATCCGGATATTCAGAAATCCCGATACAAGAACGCATCCAAGTGGCGATATAGAAACATCTTGATTAAAGTAAACAATATTGATATCAATGTTCTTATATCGAGGTTGTTCGAAATCTGAGGTTCAAAAGGTGCGTGGAAGGACAGGACAACGAGCGATGGAGATGGTGCCGACGCCATGAGAACGTTCCAGGCCGAGAGCGCATCCTCTTTGACATGCTTTAGCGAGATACTGACGGCTTTCATTGACAGCATGAAGATTGCGCGCTTAGAATAGAGTACGACGCTCTTGTTGCAATTTGAAATGGCTAGAAAGGTCGACAAGAACTCGACGTGGCCGTGCTCGCAATTGCCAGAGGTTTAGTCATTCTAATGACCCTGTGATGCACAACATGAAAGGATACATTGATTCTGTGGGCAGTAGAGCTTAACATGACTATCCCATCGCTCTTCGGTGTACAGTGGTGAAGAAAACAGCATCAGAGTTAGAACATGGTGAAAAACGCGCCGATTTGCAGTCTCTTCTTAAGCAAATGCGCGTGTCGTGGGAGAATTGCTTCAGCATCACCGGCATGATGATGGCCGATGAATCATGCCGAAATATCCGGGATTTCGGATAGACTTATTTGACCTGGAATGAGTGTGGTGGACAAGGTCGTGTCGGGCGGCGGGCGTCTGCTTGCGCTGTCTTTCCTCCAGCGTGGAGGTACCTTCGTCATGAACATCCTGACGTTGCGGCATCTCCCGACGCATGTATCTGGCATCGGTCTCTCTCTCGAACTCGTGCTATCGACCACGTTTATCATCCGGGAAGGTCTCCGTTTGGCCTCGTTGCGAGAAGCAGGTCTTGTCTCTGGCAGCAAGACAGCGGTTCCTGTTCAATTGCGTCAGTTGATGAATACATCGTGGCTGTGTACCGCTCTCGGTCTACTTTGCACCCTTGCTGCAGCATTCTGGATGGCTCCAAGGCTCTATTCGATGGACGCCGTGGATTATCCAACCTTCCAGCTCTCGTTATGGCTCTACTGCTTGAGTGCGGCGATCGAATTCTTCACGGAACCGTTCTACATCCTCGCGCACAGCAGTCTTCTCTTCCAGCTCCGCGTGCAAGCTCAAGGCTGGGGATTCTTTGCGAAAGCCGTCGTTCAAGTCATCGCCGTGCTGTACTTCCACCAAGGAATGCTTGCCTTTGGGCTTTCCCAAGTCGCCTACGCTGTCGTCCATGGTTGGATCTACGTCAATTACTTTATGCTGCAGCTCGGCGTGCCTTCCTTCCCCCTGGGCTCCTGGCGAGATTTCTTTCCCCACGTTCTTGGCGCCAGTAGAGTCGGGACAAGTCGTGCGCTTCTTCAACTGTGGACGACGTTGACGCTGCAGTCGATCCTCAAGTATTTCCTCACGGAGGGCGACAAGCTCGTCTTGTCAGCCTTTGAGGCGTCGCAGCAGCAAGGCGAGTACGCGATTGCGTTCAACATTGGCTCGTTGGCTCCACGTCTTGTCTTTCTTCCGCTCGAAGATGCCAGTAAAGCCATGTTCAGCAAGTTGCTCGCGTCAGACACCACCGCGACGATCACCGCCAGCGCTCGCGCCGACGCGAATCGCTTGTTCCGCTTGGCGCTCAAGACGATGAGTCTCATAGGTCTCGTCTTTGTCTTCTTTGCGACCAACTACACGCGGACGCTGCTCTATCTCCTCGTCGGATACGCCAAGACGCTCGAGGACATTCCGCTCGTGCTCTCTTGGTACTGTGTCTGCGTCTATTTCTTGGCGCTCAATGGCATCTGCGAAGCTTTTGTCTACGCCGTCGGGAACGAAGCCGCGCTCCAACGACTCAACAAGTTCCTCGTCCTCTTCTTCGTCATCACGAGTGCAAGCGCCGTCGTGCTCATGCATTTCTGCGGCCTCGGCACCGTCGGCATCGTTTTGGCCAACTGCATCAACATGGCATGTCGGATCCTCTACTGCCTCGACTACATCCAGAACTACTTCGGCGACACGTCGATCGTAGCGCTGTTTCGATCGTCTCTGCCGCATCCTGCCGTGCTTGTTGCCATCGCTACGTCGTGGATCATTACATTTGCCAGCGAGCGGTACTTCCGCGGCCCAAGTCTCGTCCGACATGGCTGCCACGTTGCCGTCGGTGCAGCGTTGTTTGGCGTGAATGCCGCGCTCGTTTACCGCCTCGAACGATCGTTCCTTCGGGAGGTCATGAGCCTCCGTCGTCAACGATCCGAGTGAAGCGAGAGAGCGACGACAAGAGAGCTAGAAAGAGCGGAGCGTTTGACTGTCGTTGTGAATAGATTACTTGGCGCCACCGTTGTCGGCGGATTTACTACTTCTGGCTTCGGTCGTCACGACATCCGTGAAGAGACTCGCCATGGCGTCGCACATTTCTTTCGTCTCAAACTCGAGATCGAGCGTGCGAGTGTCGGTGACGAGCGAGCAACACCTCTCGACGCTCACGGCGTGGCTACACCGCTCAAAGACGGGTGTCTTGGTGCCCTGGACAATTTGCAGGACGTCTTGGAGACAAATGCCCTTCTTGGGATGGAGGCAAGGCGGCGCGTTTGGTTGCTGGGGCAGCATGCTGGCGCCGCCTTGCGACCGTCGGGGGGACAAAAGTTTGTGGACGAACGACGCGCCTCGGTCGAGTTCTTTCGGACGCCACCAGATCATGCGGCACGTCGGGCAAAGTACGATGCACGTCGCGTGGGGAATGCCTTGTCGGCCGTACTTCATCGCGACAACACCTGCGCCAGACGTGAATGCAGTGCGAAGGGTGATGGCCAACACGTCTGCTGGCGGGGGCCGTCGTCGGCGATGTCCTTCGACGATCCACGGATGTTGCTTGAGCATTAGCGCTGTCGGGCGCAGCGTTGGATCGACGGCGAGCATGGATTTGATCTACAAGCGCGCCGCAACATGAACCTCATAAAAGCGATGGAAACTCACGAGTTCTTTGGTCGAGAAGGCAATGTGGTTCCATTCTTTCGGGGGAAAGAGCACTTCAAAGTTGTGCTTGCGGAGTTTCTGCAGCTTCATCGGAAACGGCGGATAGCCGCAGAGCAAAATGTACAAGACGACGCCGAGGCTAAAGATGTCGACTTCAAAGCCGTAGCTCCGGCCATTGAGCACTTCCGGCGCGGCGTACCCTGGCGTGCCGCACGAATCGCTTGCTTTCTCATGGACAGAATGGAGCTGCTTGGCAAAGCCAAAGTCGCACAGTTTGATGCCGCTCGACGACATCAAGATGTTTTCAGGCTTGATGTCGCGGTGGAGGATGCAATGCGAGTGGCAGTAGTAGACCGCCTCAACGAGGGACGCCATGACGGACTGCGCGTCTGCTTCCGAGAGTTTGCCTTTTTGCGTCACGCGGTCAAAGAGATCGCCGCCGTCGAGGCATTCCAAGATCATGATGCACTTCATGTCGTCTTCGAGCACTTCGTGGAGTTTCATCACATTTGGATGGTTCATCTACACGACGACAATGAGAGCGTGCCAAGCACATGCAAGGCGTACTCTGGAGAGAATGAGCACTTCTTGGCTCAGAGCGACGCGGTCTGTCTTGGACAAGACTTGTTTCTCGACCAACTTGGCCGCGTACGTGCCGCCGAGTGTCCTGTGCGTCACTTGTTTGACTTGGGAGTACGACCCATTACCCAAATGTTTCAAAACTTCGTAGCTTTCCTCGAACGACTGCGCGGCCGATTTTTTTGTCGCTTGGAGCCGCGGCACAAGCGATGAAGATTGATCTAGCTCAATCGAAGCGCGCTGGGATAGCTATAAACATCGTGAGCTCTTCATTGTGAACGATCCATGACGCACAGGTTTGATGGGCGACGTGTTGGTGATCCTCGAGCTCTTCTTCTTGTTTGACCAATCAAAGAGGTTGCGGAAGAGGCCCAGCGGCGTCGCGGTGGCCGTGCTGGCCGCAGCGTCGACTGAAGAAGACATCTCGTCGCAGAAGACAGAGTGGATGGCATTCGTCTGGCCTTCCTTCTGTCTGGATCATGAAACTTCCTCCTTCCGCTCGCCCAAAAATAGATTCCATGGGTTAGGGCACCGTTCTTTTTATCTCTTTAAAGAATATTTCTCCTATTCGACATACAAATGTCAAGATAAAAACCAGCGAAACCCAAATAACTTGGAATTTGTATATCGGGTTAGACATAGAATTCCGCCGTGACATCAACGCCCATGGAGTGATGGGGAATCTAATTTTGGAGACAAATCGACTCGCCAACGCCACGAACGAGCGCCGAGGTTTCACCGACGAGAGTTTTTGTCCTTGCGCTTGGCGTTGTGCTACAGACGGTGCATCTTGAAGGCATTACAGTACAAGCTCTGGCTTTGTCAATGGACGACGACAGAGACTGTTGGGTGCGAGAAGATTGGGGGTGCAGGGCTTCAGGTGGAGATAGTTTGATCTTTCCATCTTTGCTTGGGATCAGTTTGTCATGCGACGAAACAAATCTTTCTCCACGTTGCTCGAGAAATGGATCGAGAAAGGATGCTAGTTAACTATACAATACGACTGGTGGTAGCTAGCTACCGTGTTTACTTGATATCACACGACGACGAGTCGCAGAAACGGTCGGGGACTTCAACAACTCCACCACGAGCCAAGATTTGTTTGAACGAAAGAGGTTGGAGCGTTGCGACCATGGATTGATACGTTTCTTCAGAAATCTCTTCGTACGGCATTTGGGCATACGCCCCCGTGGGCACTTTGGGAAGCAAACTTACGCCTTTGAGTTGATATTGAAAGTATGCCAAGGCATGCTCTAATTGCGGTCCTTCTGTCTTGGGATCGAATGTGATCGTACAGCTCACTTGGTTGTCAGCCCAGTATCGCTGCAAGAACGAGGCAAGACTCAGCTGCTCCCATGCTGAGAGTTGGGCTAGTGTTCGTACATTCTCGCCCACATCGACTGGGATCGAAACGACGACAGTCTCATTCGGCGATTCTGTAGCTGGTTCAAGATGATACCTACACGTTTTGATACATGCCATCTTCTGATGCCAACGAATACCCTGCTGCTTGCAAAGCTGGAAGCAATTCGGAGCCTTTGTCGAGGCGTACTCGGCGAATGTAGAAGCGACTTTCGGGGTAGTGCATGCCTGGTGTTGCTCCAGCCAAGAGGCTAACAGTGCCGCTTGGTTTAATGCTACACGGTCTTTACAAGGGAGACTCTTTCTTATCGCACCTGGTCGTTTTGATGGAGCGAGGAATGGCTAAAAAGTCTGAATATGTCTTGTCATAGGCTTGAATGGCGTCGTAGCCAGCAGTGCACCATGACTTGAGTTCATGCAATCCTCTGGAGATTTGATGAGTTTATCTGGTAGTCATTAAAGTGATACCTCTGGGTGATAAACTGAGCGATGCCACTCATACTGCAGCCAATTCGTCGATTTCGCAGCATGACTCGATTCGTGATCGGCCAGTGAGTCTGGCCAAGCGTGACTGTTTTTGCGTACAAGTATGCATATCTACAGCACATGAGCGTAAGGAAGAGGACACTAGTCAAAGTTTTGCCTCAGTGTCTCCTTGTATTCTTCGAGAGAGGTGTGGTTCGCGGGAAACGTCTCCACCAAGCAACACAACTCGTACGACTCGAGCGTTTGTTCAAGACAAGGATTTCCACCGGCCGCACGGGTGTCACGGTAGTCCGGTGTACCATCCATGCGGCTATATTCTTGCATGTTTTGTAGCCACGCAAAGCCAGGCTCACCATTCCTGCAAAGCGTATAAACTCGCACCGCAATCGAGACCGTACTGGACAATTTGTTTGCAGATCGGCGCATAATCCATGCCAAGAGTGGCAAAGACAGAATTGTTGGAGGTCCAGCCAAACGCAGCGCGGTTTGGATTCTGCGAGTAGTCTTTGAGGGCAACGTAAGCAGGGTCGTTGGCATCACCAAACGCAATTTCGGCTGTCCGTCGGACATTGCCAGAGACCACACAGACGCCAATGTGGTTCATCAAGTCGACAATGCCACGGACCTAATGGAAAACTTTGTCATTTCTTGCAGCGATCACCATAAGGAGACCGTCATGGGTGAACCAATAAGTGGGTCTAGTGTGGCCATGATTTGATTGTGCATTGCCTTCAAGGATTCAGGACCAGAACTTATGCCCCCAAAGCCTTTAATCGGCAATCCGGCCGCGCGTATGTTGGAGTAATTGAACACAGGCAACGGGCGGTACAAGAAATACGATTCAAGGAGCATGCGCAAGCTTTCGACCCATCTACGAAATATGGATGAGAGAATTTAATGACAAGGTACCCTTCACGGCTGTCAGGGATGTCAAATAGCTCAGCGGGACCGGGCTTAGGGCCCTTCACCATTATCTTCCCAGCCCCCTTCGTGTCGAATCCAACTCCGACCCCAAGCATTGCTGCATCCATGAGGAAGCAGAATGGTTCAGCAGGGCTGAAGCGTCGGTCTACGTCTTCTGTCGACACAAAAGCGCAGTTGTTGAGTGCAGCGTAGAGCTTTCTTTCTTCAGTGATTGGGGATCCCATCGCCCAGAGACCACGACCAGGAGGAAGGAATTTCATGTTGAAAATTCGACGATACATCTCTCGCGCGCTTCGGTGAGCTTCTTGTCCATTCCAGCCCAGCCCTACTCAACGCAATAAAAATTATGCTATCAGGAAGAATACCGCGATGCTCGAGCCAGTGCTTCTGCATGTTGTACGTGCCATTCACGACGCGTTCCACGGTTTCGTACCTGCAAAGTGGAACCAAATATTGAGCAAGATAAAGATGCATTACCATTGTTCCTTCGTCCCATCGGGCTTGTCGCGGGAATACGTGCGCATGTAGACGAGCTCACCTAATCCGTTGAATCCAAAAGGCGGTGGGACATCTTTAAACGAATCGACAAACCTAAGGAGTTCCATGAGCCAAAGTCCGCCAGGTCTTGCAAATACTTTTTTGACAATCGAAATTTCTTTTCCTTCTTGGGAGCCGTTGCGTCGTTGTGGAAGAGCGGGATAAAGTCGTTTGCGAATCCATGGCGATTGTCTTCCGACGGTCCAGTATCTTCATCGTAATAATCATCATCCGCATCCGATTCCATATCGATAGTTGTAGTCAATGGCGGCAATAAGGTGTGGCTCATACGTGCGTGGAACTTTCCAGGGGCCAAATGACGAGAGAAAGGACGTACGCGTGTCGCCGCACCGACGTGCCGACTCGCTCTTGAGAAGAGTCGAAGCATCAAATTGATAAATAAAGAGCCAATCAAGTACCAGTATCTAAATCATCCGGATAAAAGCAGAAATGCATGACTAGCATCCGGATGCCTCAACTGCTCCATGCTTCATTCCACTTTGTCGCAACTTCTTTGTAATTCAAGGACAAACATGGTGTTGACTTTATGCCAACAATGAGCGCCATTACCACGTAGCTCTGCCATACACAGGCACAACGCAGCCGTGAAGACTGCGGATTAATATCTTGCGTTTAAGATTTATCCGGATGAAACTAACTGTTTCAACAAAATTTAAGCATTTTCAAGCAAACACGTTTAATTACTTTTTATAAAAAAGGTAAAATGTGGTTGTAATTCTTCTAAGCGAATATCGACATTTATCCGGACAAAGTCTTTGAAACGTTCTATGAACATTTTGTATGCAATTTTGACTATTTTATTGATACATACATTCTAAATTGTGAGGGGGGTGGAAAATATATCTATTTTTTCAAATGTATTTGGAATCTATACGCCAATCAGAATCGAGTATTTGCCAATTACACGAAAATACACACAAACACACATTCGTTTAAATGTTGTACCTTCTTCCTAAGCTTGATTTCACTATGGTCAAATAGTATTTAAGGAATATAAAAAAAGAAGCCAAAAATACAATTTTAAGGGTGAGTCTGGATTCTCCAAAAAATTGACAATTTTTTAATGAACATGTCAAAAATGCCAAAATAAAAAAAAAGTGGTCAGGAGGACTTTTTTTATTGAATTGGCAATTTTCGCGCGAACTCACTTTCGAATTGGAACAAGACTATGACGATATGGATTACCTGACAAACGACAGATAATACATCAGATACTGTCGCAGTAGTCTCTGTCGCCTCGCGCGATACCATCCTCGTATGAATAGCACCAGTTCTCTTTGGGGAATCTCCATCTCACGAATGAATGAGCGCACAAAGTACCCCTGTACGTACGATTGTTGGGCCACATTTTTTTGTTTTATTTCGATCCAGACGGCAAGTCAGATCTTTAAAAAATAGTTTGTCCAAAGTTTTGAAATTCCTTGGAGCCAAAATTTCAAAAAATAAAATGGACAAAAAAAGGAGTTAGATCCAGACCCACCCTAAGTGAAAAAGATAATATCAAACAAGCATATAAATATCAAGATAAAACTTGCATTTATCATGTCAAAAACAGAGGCTACGCCATTCGGAACTAGAGTTTGGACTTGGTGGGCTGCCACTTGTAATCGCCTTGGTGGTAGATGAAGCCATGCTTGGCCGTGAGCGCATCGCTTTCAGCGGGACCGCGAGAGCCGAAAACATAAGGCAACGGCTTGATTTGCTTGGCATCGATTTCTTGCAAGAGCGGCGTAAAGATGGACCAAGCGGCAATGAGTTCGTCGTCGCGAACAAACATGGATTGGTAGCCACGGAGGACATCCAAGAGGAGACGCGTGTAGGCATCAGGCATGTGCGTGTCAGCGTATCTAGCGAATAATTGACTCAGACTACGTTGAGCATGGAGACGTACCGTGCAGCGTAGCTCAAGTCCAATTCACTAGCCATGGGCACGGTGCGGAGTCCAGGCGATTTGACGTTAGTCTTCAAGTAGACAGCTTCATTGGGTTGCAGACGCAACACCAACGCATTGCGGGGAATGTTCGCGTTGGGGAACATTTGAGCAGCGCCGGGAGCTTCCTTGAACTGAATACGCACTTCAGCCTTGCGTTCGTCGAGTGCTTTGCCAGCTTTCATGATGAATGGCACCCCTTCCCATCTATAGACCATGAGATATGATGATTACTGAAAAATACAGCACAACGTACCGTGAGTTGTTGACGCGAAGAACCAATGAGCAAAAGGTTGGCGCCTTGGATCCTTTCGGCACTGTCTTGTCGTCGAGATAGCCAGGCTCCTTGCCGTTCGAAATGTATTGCCCAAGCACGACATCGTCTAACTGCACAGGCTCAATGCAGCGCAATACTTTGACTTTTTCATCGCGGACAAAGTTGGCATGATTGTCGCCGACGCAGCGGACGGGAGGCTCCATCGCAACGAGCGACAGCACTTGGAGAAGATGGTTTTGCATCACGTCGCGAATAATCCCATACGAATCAAAATAGCCGCCACGGCCCATCGTGCCAATGTCTTCCTTGAACGTGATCGTAACGCTGGAGATGTGGTTGCGGTTCCACATGGGCTCGAGGGTCGAGTTGGAGAAACGCAAGAGCAGCAAGTTTTGCACCATTTCCTTGCCCAAGTAGTGATCAATGCGGTAGATTTCGTCTTCCGAATAGAGAGCACCCATAGCTACGTATCCAGAGTCAACTCATCCAATTCCATCTGAATGGATTACCTTGGCAGAGGTCCACGCACGACTCGAGATCGTGGCCAAACGGTTTTTCGACAATCAAACGGTTCCAGCCCGTAGTCGAAAGTGCGGCTCCTTTGATCGCAGATCCAGCAGGAACGAATACATTTGGCGGAATGGCAAAGTAAAACAAGCGATTGTGAACGGAGAGTCCTGTGCTTTTTTCCAAAGCACGCAACTCCGTCGACACTTTACCAACATCCGCGACGGAATCGTAGCCACCTTGGCGGTAAGTGCACATCTGGAGGAACTGGAGCTTCTTGCGCTCATCCTTTGTCTTCAAGAATGGAGAAAGGAACGCGCGGAACTCGTCGTCCGTCTTGTGGGAACGTGCATAGCCACAAATGATCGTATGTTTTGGGAGGAAGTTGTGCACAAAGAGCTCAAGAAGCGACGGATACGTCTACAACGACAGTCTCAGTTGCAAAGAGCAAGGAATAGGAAGACATCGTACCTTCTTCTTCGCGAGATCTCCCGACGCGCCGACGACCAAGATCGTCAAAGATTGCTTCATATACTCGGTATGGGCTTTGGACGTCGCCATAACGTTTATTGTGCTGGTGGGTTGGGCTCAAGTTCAAGTTTGACAAAATTTAATTGCACAGAATTTTAAATTACGATGTAATTTTTAAATTACATCGAAAATCCAATCTGTTGACGAGCATGAAATCTATCGTCAACACGAAAGGCGCATCCCTCGACCGCTGTCGGATTGATGCGCATCCTGCGTTCCTCGGCGGCTCCAGACGCTGAAGAGGCATGTAATTATGTCATTAAACGAGTTAGAAACGCTGTGAGACGCTGAATGAGCTCTTTGGACCTGTCTGGAATCCAGTACACTCGACATCGTATATCGGACCCGGCGTGGTTTTGACAGTCGCAGGCCGCATGCGCTTTTCCGACCCAAACGTTGACGTCACGCAAGGCGACGCATATTTTGGAGGCGTTCCAGGACCAGGCTGCGCTGTCGTTGGACCAGGACCGAGGATCCCACCGTGTAAATTGGGCCGCAACGATGAGCCCATGCTGAACGCATTGGTCACTTTGTTATCAAACGCCCCTGGAAGATTGTAAATCGGTCCTGGAGACGGCGTCGTATTATCTCGAAGAGGCGTTCGAGAGGCTACGTTGAACGACAGCTCCGACGCGGTGCGAGTGACGGAAGAAACTTGTTTCCCGCAAGACTTTGGAGCTTCATACGCTCCAAGATCTATACTTCAAGTCAAAGATGAAGCTATCAAGGCTCGTACTGCTCCCTGCTTTCTTTCGACGATCCCAGTCATCTCGAGTGCTCGTGCCAAAGCTCTTCATGGGCCCACCGAGCGTTCCAGGCAATTTGTACAGAGCATCTACAAAAAGTGTGTCAAATATTGCAGATGGACCTCGAAGGTGAACCTGAATTCGCATTCGATTCCTGCCACTTGAACCGCGCCTCCGTCGTCGTAAAAGGCGTTGGCGTGTGATGCGCACCTCTCTTCGACGGCGATGTGAATAGCGGCGAGGAATGTCCGCTCATGGTCGAATTGAAATGCGCTGCGACTGTGGCGCGACGCTATTTTTAGAGGACAATTCGCTACGATGGGGCGGGTCTCCATCATGCAAAGTGGAGAAAGACAAGATAGCCATCCTTCCATTGAGCTCTTCTCCTTTCGCCACTACTCCATGGCATGAATGGACCGAATGTGCTTGGATTGCCTTCGCTCTAGCCAGAATTCAGTAGCATGCCACGCTCTTAGGTGGAAATTCAAGACATGGCAAGAAAGCCGCATAAGGCGCCATCCCAGTTCCTTCTCGAGCTCTCATCCCAACGTAGACCTGAGCGGGCGTCGCAAGAACGAGGTGGAGGAAGTGGAGCATGTCGACTTGGGCGACAGAGCCATTTAAAATGTGTGATGAATTTTGCTGGGTTTGATTACGATGGACATTTGAGATGTGTGAGGATAACAGTAGGAACCCAGTTACCGTTTCATGACCGACCATCCTGAGCGCAAAGACAACAACGCCGCGGACGCATCTCGCGCTGTACTTTCTGCTTCCCTCTCTCTCTCTCATCGATGTGACGCCGTCTCGTAGATTCACGCCAAGTATTTGGAGGCCAACGTGGCGACGCTGCGGCGGAAAGCGCAGACGATCTTTCAAGCGCTGCAGGAGCGAGATCGAGACTTGCAAGTGGCTCGAGAGCGTCTTGCGTTCTATGAGTCCACGGAGACGACATTCACCTCCAAGTTGAAAGAAGCAGAGGGTGAAGTCGAATACTACCGAGCGAAATGGACAGAGGCACGTTCTGCAGCCTCGAAGAGTTGAAAGACAAGCTTGTAGGTGGATAACTTGCGACGAAAAGACATGGAGAAACGCATAGTCGAGTCAAAGCACGTACAAGACTTGGAAACACAAGTGGAGACGGCGCATGCGACGAACAAACTACTTGAGGAGCAACTTTCCGCCGCGCAGACTGCGCTTGCGCAGAGTCAAATCCTCGCTCGACAACAGGACGAGCTCATTCAAACGCTTGAGCTCAAGACAAAAGAGCAAGACAAAGCCATCCATGAGGTTCAGCACGCTCTCCGCAGAGTCCACTAACGTCCGTTCATTGTCTAGGCATTACTCCGCCAAAGCCAAGACATGGAGAGTCTCCAGGGCACAAACGCAGCATTGCAAGCAGAAATTCACCAACTAAAGACTCAGCTCAGCGATCAACTCAATGCCGTAAGCTGACTTAGAAGCACACAAGTTTAAAGTCCAATGCGTAGAAACAATCGCTGGAGGCCGAGATGGAACGCCTTGAAGCTCTCAACAAAACCGCAGCGAGCTCGAACGCAAGTACGATGCAAGCCATGCTAGCCAAGGTCAAGCGTGCTGCTGGTGGTCTCCATCTCACGGGCTTTGCTTAGGATCAAGCCATTGAGACATTGACGGGCGAATGCAAAGCTCTCCTCCAGAGTTTGAACGAAGTCCAAGCGCACGAACGAAGCCAAGTACGAGCTCTCGTTGCTTCTTGGTTCTCATGGACGTAGAAGGAAGCAGCGACAAGTCACGTCGAGCTAGTCGCAGTGTACGAGAAGCAGATCCAGGTAGACAACGCTGCGCGCTGTTTCAACGTGTGGTTGATATCGACATCGACGTCAGGGTCTCAAGGTGGAAATTGCACAGCTGAGCCGCTCTCGGAATCAACTCGTGGAGTGGAAAGCCAGGAAAGAAGAGCACTGGCATGCCATTCACTGCGATCTCCTCCTCGACAAGACGTGGCTCTCGTGGCGCGTCGAAACTCTTGCTGCAAAGCGCCAAGTTCTCCAAAGCAGGACAATGCAACTCGAAGCCATCCTCCCAGTGCTGCTCCAGCAAGTCCAGTCGTTCAAACCGACGCTGTCAGCATTGAGACTTCACGTCCAGTCGTCGGAGCAGCTATGGCCTCCAACGATCGCCGCCATAACGCTCAAATGCGCCGCAGTCGTCCAAGAGCGACAGCGTGTCCAGGAAGAACGCGATCGCCTCCACTGCGAAGCTGCCGACGTCGCGGCTAGCTTTGAACAATTAGAGCAAGCTCACGTCAAGGCCAGCGCCCAAGTCGTGCGGTATCAAACACGCAGCGATGCCTTGGGGAAGCAGTTGTTCCATGCAAGACAGCGCATGATGAGCTTGATTTGCTTCTACGTACGAGCTCTTTTGTGGTGTAGCTTATGCTCGAGTAGACGTGGAAGAGCGTGCACTTGCGCCGCGTCGTGGGGCGATGGAACAATGCCGTCCTGTTGACACCGAGTCTCAGTAACCAAGAGCGAGAGGTACGTCGCGCCACCGCACTTCAGCTCAACCACCGAACGACGTCGTAGGAAATGCTGGCGTCGCTGAGTCCATGGCATCTCATGCAGAGCAACGGCCGCGTCGATTTTGAGGCGATTACAGCCCCGCTCCTGCGCCACACTGGAACAGTTTGAACAGATACAATACATTTTTTGTCTCTCATGACACGAGCTACATGGAGGAAACGCAATCGACGCTGAGCTCTCTCTACTCGAAGTTGACCGCTTTGGTCGCCACGGGCGTCTCGAGGTTGAGTTCATCCAAGTCGGTCACAGTTGGCGTCGACAGCGAAGCGAACTCAACTTCGAATGACTTGCCCTTGGCCAGACGACGGCGGCGGCGAAGCGCAACCACCAAGAGCGCCAAGAGCACAAAGAAAGCACCAACGCCGACGCCAATACCAGCGTACGCGCCACCACTGAGCCCCTTGTGACCGCCTTCGAGGCTCAAGATGGTTCCATCGACGATTGGCATGATGGTCGTGTCAACCACTGGCGCTTCAGTTGGCTCTTCCGTAGGTTCTTCCGTCGGTTCTTCCGTCGGTTCTTCGGTGGGCTCTTCGGTGGGCAGTTCCAATGGTTCAGCGCTTGGCAAGGCTGGCAAATCGATCGACTGGAGCGACTGGTCGGGGGCGACAAGTTCCGTGTACGTCGGGGCTTCCAAATTGTCTGGCAAGAGGACGAACGGTCCACTTGTGGTTGCTTCCACGGCTGTGGATGCGTACAAGGTGCCCGCGCCGTTGTTTTCGACGTTGAGGGAGTTGAGAGCCGAGACGTAGACATTGCCAGCGCCAAGGATGACCGCCGACGTGTCGCTGGCTTGAATCGTGTTGAGGAAGACGTGGCCATCTCCGTTGACTTCAATGAGACTCTTGTCGCAAGTGCCAGCGCTTGCAAAGACAACATTGCCACTGCTGAAGACTTTAACCACGACATTTGTGGCTGTGATGGCTGATGCATCCGTGGAACCGCTGCCGACAAAGACGTCGCCAGCATTAGCGGCGCCAGCGAGGCTGTCGGCGGTGATGGAGTCGGCCAAGAGTGCAATGGAGCCGTCGGCCATGGTCGCCAAGTCGACGATGCTAGCCGCCAAGTTGTCGAGTTTGATTTGAATCGCGCCCGAGCCTTGGGCTTGCACCACGAAGTTGTTGGCTTCGATCGCCCCAGCCTCGACGAGGATGCTGCCCGTGCCCGTGGATGTGATCAAAATGTCTTTGGACACGTCCGAGACGATCGTGTCGGGGGAAACAACGGTGCTGTCGCCGTCGCCCGCCGTGATGTACTGGAGCGAGCTCGCTGGGACGTAGATGTCGATCGTGTAGTCGCTTTGAATCTCATTTGCTTGCGAGTTGAACTCGAGCTGGAGCGTGTCGCCCAAGTCTGTTGGGATCACCGTGACGGAGAGGGCGTTGAAGAGGACGTCGTTCGTTGCGCTGAGGACGACCGAGTGCGTCGTGGCGTCTGGAGCGCTGTGGATGACGGCGCCAGTGTTGACGAGAACGATGCCATTGATGGCTTCCAACGACGTCGCGTTAAACACTTGAGTATTCATGCGAAACTTTCCAAATGCACGGAAGGATCGACCAAGCTCAACAGATTTTGTAACCGATCGACTGAAGAGGCGCGATATGTAACCGCCAAGATATGACTACTTAGATAGACACAGCACGAAGAGCTGCGACGAAGAGACTGCTCGGCATCTACAAGCTAAGGGCAGTACAGGCTTCCTTGGGCGTCGCCATCGGGACAAACTTGAGCTCGGACGGCGCGGCGAGACGGCGACGTTTCGCCATGAACCAATTGGCCAAGACGACAAGGACCGCTGCGACTAGCATGCCAACACCGATGAGCAAGAGCAGGACATGAGGCACACTAGCAACTTGAGCATCTTGGACAACAGTCGTCGTCGTTTCCACAGCTCGAGGTACATTGTCTGGCATTGGAAAACTCACAAACGTCGGAGCGAAGACGAACTCTGGCATGGGCAAGTACGTTCCGTTGATGGTGGTCGTCGGTTCAAGCAATGCGAAGACGATGCCGTCTCCATCGACTTGAGTTGTGAGCGTCTCGATGGACGTTGAGAAGACGCTGCCACCGCCGACAATCAACGCTGCAGTGTCGCGGCAAGCCACGCGGTGTACAAATGTGTTGCCTTGGCCCATCGAGTGCATCAAACTCGAGTTGCACGATCCAGGAGCGGAGAAGACGACGTCACCCATGCAGTAGACTCGAGCTTCTATCTCTGTTGCGGTCAAAAGACTGCCTGGAAGTGAGCTGCCGACGTAGACATTGCCCCAGCCGGCGGTGGTGGCGGAGACGCGGTTGACGTTCGTCGTCGTTGCTTCTAAGGCGACTGAGCCGTTGTTTATCGAGACGAGCTCCATGTCGTGAGCGATCACGATGTCAGCACCAAATTGGATGACGCCATTGCCTCTGGATTGCAGGAGCAAGTGGTTGGCCTGGACGAACGGCGTGTCGGCAATCACGTTGCCATTGCCGCCGTTCGAAAAGACTGCAATGTCGAGCGTCCCCTCGGTCGAGAACGTGTTGGAAGAGACCACCGTGTCGTCGTCGCCATTGACGGCGAGGTACTGAAGCGTCTGCGAGGGGACAAACACGTCGAGGAGGTACGAGCCTGAGACACGAGAACGTGGAAGAAAGGTCACGTTCAAGATGGAGCCCATTTTCACAAACGACTGGTGGATTCTGAATGCATCGACGAGATCTTTCGAGGTCGCTCAGACGACAATCGACGGACGAGTGTTCACGCGATCTTCGTAGATAAAGGTTTTGGCGTTTTCGACGGAAAGACTGAGGATGCCGTCGACATTCATGCCAGGCGTCCATATTGGTATTCACGGTGTGGCTTGGACGAGGGCAAACCAAGAGTGAGTGGCTGGGAGCAATCACGACGACGATGGCGACAGAGAATTATAGAAGCGAGATCCAAGTTAGCGAGCATCTTCAAGAAACGATGTCGGTTCAACATCTCTGTTCATGTCATTGACACTCTTCGATCGCATTGGCTTGACAGGATGGCAGTTACAAATGTAACCGATCACAGAGTGAAGTGCGCGTTGGCAGTTTCAAGCGAGAACAACAACCAGATTGAGAGCTATCATGCAATAGCAAAACCTTGTCGTAAGTTCGTCAGCGTGGAGATCAACGCGATTGTCTGCGTAGAGCATCCGAGATAGAGAGGAAAACGTTACATCCTGTTGGGACAACCACCAAGTTCGATGGTGGAATGTAACCGACTAGGAGTTACAAGTTGTCTGATGTCGGACAACAAAGATCACAGAATGTGGAATTGCAGGACAGCTTGGAGAATGCCTGGCTGCGATTGATGGTGGAAAGTGTTTTGTTTGAGTGGATAAAGAAGTCCTGAAGAGAGGTAGATTGTTAGGGAGCATTCAATCTTGTCACGAAACGTCCAACCTGACGTTGTGGCTCTTGCCGAGGGAGTTCGTGGACATCCTCTTGCCTGTCAATATGCTCTGATAGCGTTTTCCACCGCAAAGCAATGACAACTCTTTCATGAGTTCGAACTTATTGGTCGCAGATGTCCATCTTGCATACATCTCGCTTGGCTACAAGTCTCTTGAAATGCCGCGAATCGAAGCAACCTTTGCGTGGCGAACGATGCGAACCGTGGGGGGCTCAAGGGGGCTCAAGGGGGCGACGCCTTCTCAACAAGCTCAAGGAGGCCAGCGAAGGGCAAAGTCTCAAGTGGCCATAACGCTGATGGAAATGTATTGATGAGATTATTGAGACTCTTCTTGCATAGACGAAGAGCGCTGTCTAAGTCGTCTTGGGCCTTTGGGGGGGGCGAATTTCAGAGTCCGATCGCCACCTGATTTCAACAAGCTTGTCCAAACGACGAAGTAGGTAAGCCAAGACCACCTCTCGGTCATCAATCGCCAAGCTCCTCTAAGGCTCAAGGCGATTGTGGCAACTGCTGGTCCTTCTCTTCACTCGGCACGGCCGAGTTTGCCCACTGCATTGGGATACAACCTGTCAATCGTAAAGATCGTCTGGGATCGTAAAGATCCACGTGGCCAACGCACAAAGCCTGAAGTGAGATGTCCGACGGCAGGGGGACCAACTTGTACGATGTATTGGTGAACCCGAGTGTGGTGTCCAAGTGGACTTGGTCTGGCATCAGTGTCCAAGCAAAGAGCAAGGGATCGTGCAAGGGTCAACCCAGCGGTGTGACTTGTGCGTAAACTCGGTTATAGCGGAAATTGGATGAATAGTTTCTCTTAACTCTTTATCAATACTCTGCTGTTTTGACGACGTTTGCCAAGACAGGGCATGGGCTTTTCGTGGACGGCTGTTTCGTCAACCACGTCCTGTCTGGCATCTGATGCCACAGTCACATCTGTATCAGCAATTGCTTGTCATTCCAGAAATTGTCATGTCAGTTAAATTTCCCGTGCGGCAAGACTTGGGCGTGGACACTGGAGTAAACTCCGTCTTGGTCACGCCACGCTTGGCTCTTGAGCGATACGAGGACCACACAGGTTTGAGCTGCTTGTATCCAACGAGGGCAATCACAATGAGGACAGTGACTGACATCATACTCAACACGAGCCAAAAGCTGACAGTCCCCACGGACACACCGGCGCGTCGCGAATCTTCCGAGATAGAGAGCACCTCGTACGTCGGCAGAGCCACTGTCAATGGCATTGGAGTGAACCGCCCCGTGGCTCTGGTCGCGACGTCCAAGTTGGCATAAACTGACCCCGAGCCGTCCGTTTGCGTCGCGAGCGACTGGACAGAGCTCACGTAAATATCACCAGCGTCTCGTAGCTTCGCTGTCGAGTGCTGGCAGACCACGAGGTGCGTGTACGCGGCGCCAGAGGCGTACGTCTCCACGGAGCTCGCATTGCAAGCGCCATGGCTCAAGTACTCAATGAAACCACTCCCCAATGCCTTCACGACGAGTTTTTCAGTTGAAATGACCGGTCGATTCGACGACAAACCACCGACAACAACGTTTCCGCTTCGCATTGATGTCGTGGCTAGTACAGTCGTGGCCAATGCACCGGGCAAGAGAGCGACAGACCCAGTGCGATGCGACACCAAGTCGATGGAATTGGCAACAAAAGCATGACGCACCACGAGCTGAATCGATCCACTGCTGTGTGCGGCAACGACGACATCGTCGGCTTCAATGGCGTCCACATCGACAAGGATATTGCCAGAGCTACGGGAGACAATCGACAAGTCCATGAGCGCATCCTGGTTGAGAGTATTGCCGTGGACAACGGCGTCTCCTCCACCGACAGTCTCGAGGTACTGCAGGGAATAGCTTGGCATGTAAATCTTGAGAGAGTACGCGCTGGAGTCTGTTGAACGGTCGAGCGTCAAGCTGAGGAGGCGTAGCTCATGCGAGACGAGCTCACTCACTGATAGCAAGAGCTTGGAGCTCTGGGTTTCAAAGACGACGGACGGCGAGGATGTGCGTGGACTGGCGTAGACGAGGCCTCCCGTGTTGTTGAGCACAAGGCCGTGAATTTCACCAAGTGTAGCGTTGTAGACTCGACGGAAAACCATTCGATCGCCACCGAGTAAATCCAAGAATGATCCAACATGACAGAACCCTTTGGCCTCCGCTGGTCTGTCCGAAAAGAGGGCAGCGAGAAGGAACGCGCCGGCCTGTCCAAACTGGAGCAAATTAGCGGCCGGTTGGTCTCTCAGTGGGTCCAACGACATTGTGACGAGGGGGGCTGGGGGGGGGGCTGAGGGGGCGATTGAGGGGGGCGACCAAGGAGCTGCCTCCCCTTGATCAACAACGAATTCCACCAGTGGGTAAACTCGTGGCTCTGAAAGCTTACAAAGGAACGTGTAGTTAGTTAACAAGCAGTAGATTACATCTTGGCGACCATCGTTGTTTCTGAAGTCGGCGTTGAAATCTCGGTAAACTTTTCTTGGCCTTCCTTGGCGGACCTGCGACGACGGCGGACAGCCCAGAAAGCCCACATGGCGAGGCCCGTGATCGTGCCAGCAAAGACGAGCAAGCTCAAGATCGTGCATGCGAATTGGCCTGTTGTCATCGTGGAGTGCCGACCGTTCTTGAAAGTTTGGTGGTCTGGAATCGCAACGGGTGTGAACTGTGGAAGCAGCACGGTGGCATTTGGCATGGCGGAAAAGGGACCAGCGATGAGCGCGCCAGGCTGTAGCGCGGCATACACCGTTCCCTTGCCAGAGTCTTGGGACTGAAGCGAGCTAGAAGCCACGACATAGATGTCCCCATCGCCAAGGAGAACAGTTTTGGAGTCGCGGCAAGCCAAGGCTCCCAAGTAAGCCGTGCCGACGCCGCTGGTTTGAATTTCACTCGAGCCACACGTGCCAGCATAGAGCATGACGACGTCGCCTTGGCCAGAAACATGGGCAGACACGGTCATGGCCTGAAAGTTTGGCTTGGTGCTAGCTCCCCGACCAACAAAGACGTTGCCAGAGCTCGAAGTCGCGGCGGTGAGCTTGGAGGTTGTCGTCGAGGCAGAGTAGAGCGCGACGGAGCCTGACGAATTCGTAGCGAGGTCGATCGACGACATTGTAAAGAGGCTTTGGACATCGATTTCAACACGGCCAGAGCCGAGGGCTTCGACGACAAGATCGTTGGCTTGGATAGATCCGCCTTGGACGAGAATACTGCCAGAGCCTGTCGCCTGCATCTTGACTTCGACGGTCGCGTCGTTCGTGAATACTTCAGCGGCAATTGACGTGTCCCCAGCTTGAGCGGTGAGGAGGTACTGTAGCGACTGAGTTGGCACGTACACTTCGAGGACGTAGTCGCCATCGGCAGTAGATGGAAACACGAGCTCCATGACTGGGAAGACGTCCGTGTCGCGGATATGAATCGCCAAAGCTCTCAAGAGATTGGAGTTGCTGGCTCGAAGCACCACAGATGGAGTCGTTGCGCTGTCGGTGGTGTAGACAAAGGCGCCGGCATTGTTCAAGACAAGGCCGCGGACGTCGCCGCGAGTGGCGTTGAAGATAAACTGCGGCCACGAGGTGGAAATGGTCGACATGGTCAATTGAGAAATGCAGTCGGAAGGGCGAGACCGTCTCGCGTCGTCCTCCAGATCTCGTCACAAATCGCAGAAGAAAGTTTCACCCTTCGAAACTTTTTTCTTCGAAGGAAAATGCTTTTATGGAAGAGTTTGGTCGTTCTCTCCAAGCAGAAAAACGAACAAGTCGACGGAGGAAACAAATCCAGAAGAGATCCAACCTTGCATCTTCGCTTGCATGGTAGATAGGAGTCGACTAGCAAACCTCCCCCCCTTGGCCCTCCAGTAGCTCCCCCGTAGCCCCCTCCTCGCTACATCTCAAGTCGCGTAATGCAGCTCAACTTTGTCGCAAGTCGGGGACGAAAGGAAGTGCAAGAGGAGGTGTTCTTCCTGAGTTCATGCCGTTGATAACCTGCGGCGATTGCCCTTCACCGTGTGGGGAATGTCCATGCTACAGTGTCATCGTCAGCTCATTTCCAGCGTATGCTTCCAAGGCGCTAGCTAGCAGAGCATGACATTTTGTCAGATCGAAAGCATCACCTCAGAGCTAGTCAATGTTGGTAAGCTCATGAGACTTATTTTCGACGTTTGTGTTCCACGACCAACAGAGCGGACAGAGCGAGCATTAAATGTGCATGAAAGCGTCTCTCTAGCGTTTCTTAAGGCTGTGGACAAGAGGCTGAACGTCTACGGTCGTCTTTGATATCGTACAAAGCTAATCATCATGCAAAGGTAAACTCGTAAATGCCTTCGTCAGTCGTTGGCGCCTTCCACGTAAAGCCAACGTTCGTCGCACAAGAGAGAACGTAGTCGATTGAGACGTTGCGCTTTGTGTAGGCCAAGTAGAACACATTGGCTGGAGATGATCGGGCGAGAATGTGGCTCGCCGTGGCAAAGAGCGGCTGGACGTATTCCTTTTCGTAGATGATATCCGCGCCGATGAGCACATCAAATGTTCCTTGTGTCTCTGGCGTGAGGTTTTCACCCCAAAGCAATTCCTGGCAGCACTTGTTCGTGTCCAAACCATTCAATTTGCAATTCTCGACGAGCAGCACCATCGACTCTTTGTCGCCGTCCTGCAGAAATCACTCAGTCATGCGAAAAACCCTCGTCTTTCGTACCGTGATGAGAACTTTAGCACCAAGATGGTGTGCCAAGATGCCACAGAGGCCCAATCCACTACCAAGCTACGACAAGAGAGCAGTCAGCTCAATACGAGCGCAGTCATGATGAACCTCCAAAACGCGCTTGTCGGCAAATAATTCGCGCTCTCTGAACATAAAGTCGGACAAGAAATCGCCAGCTCGCCACAATGTCAATCCTGTGCTGTTGAGCGTCTGTCCAATGTCCCGACGGAGTCCATTGAGATGGATTGCAATGTCATCGCCAAACTTGTACGTGAACGTGTCTTCATTTGGACCCTTGGCTTCTTCAAGTGCAGTCTGGACTTGCTTGCGAATGTCAAACGACTCATCATCGCTGTCGTCGCCAACGTTGATTCCTCGCTCGAGGGCGAATTCTCGCAAGGCCGCCAATGCATCGGCCGACAAGCCGATGCCATCCAAGTCCTGTTCCATCATGGTTGTGTCAATCAAATCGAGGATTGGCCGAATGGACAATACAAAATTCAAGTCAAATAGTTTAAAATACCAAATCTTAATTTATATTCTTATTTGTATGCAATATTTTAAAAATGTATTTTAAACTTGTCTTAGCGTTAACCCTGTACCTTTCCAAGAGGATAACTACACATGATGAGCTCTCCTAGCCTAACCGCAGGAGATCAAACCAGGTATAGAAATTTATCTATTGAAAGGGAAAAGAGCTTTCGCATTGTCTATATCGTTAATTGGAGGCCAATGTCTTTGATTCCATTGAGGATATCCGTCATGGCAAATGTATTTTAAACTGTTCGTTACTCATTTAAAATGTTTAAGTAGATTTAAAATATTTTCTGCCCAGGACATGAGTAATTTAAAATGTGTTTTAAATATTGCGCCTGGTATGACGGATGATATCCGGATAGTGAACTTTCGAAATTCCTCTGGTGTGGCGAGAATGGCGTCGGAAGGTAGCGGCGACAATGTCCCGACGACAAAGAATGCAAACTTGGATGAAAACCAGCCCAAGAACTTAGTGGCTGTGGGAGTTATGGGAGAAGTAGGCGCTGCGTACACTGTCTACGAGAAAAATTGGATCTGTGCCGAATGCAAGAACGAAAACTACGCCCGACGACCTCGCTGTTTGCGATGCCGCGCTCCCAAAGTTCAAGCCCCAGATGCTATCGTATACAGCAAGCCCAGTGAAGAAAACAAGTGGCGCGAAGCTCTGGATCCATCTACAAACAAGATTTATTACTATCACATTGAAACACAAGCAACACAATGGGAACGACCCAAGGAAATGGGTGCTGCACCACACTCCACGGGTTGGTTTGGTCGCGGCCAAGCTGGCAACACCAACGCTAGCAAATACGAAGACTTGAATGCAAAATATCTCACACGACCTGCGCGGAAACAGATTGATGTGATGCCAAACCGAAATACTCGTCTTGAAGGTGCCAACGAATACAATATTTGGTACGACAAGTACATCGGAGAAAACTGGGACCACACGAAGGGCCAAGACCCTGCAGAACATCGTTGCTGCCTTGAAACTGATGCCGGGCATACCAAAGCTGACAAGATTGGTCGCTCCAACAAGTTTTTCTGCATCCATTTTGCCCGTGGAGGATGTGCACGTGGGGCCGAATGCAATTATTTCCATCGACTCCCAACCATGGCCGACGAACTGCGTCTTGGTATGCTCCACGATTGCTTTGGTCGTGAACGACATGCGACTGATCGAGATGACATGAGTGGCACGGGCAATTTCAACCGGAACTCACGCACACTGTATGTTGGCGGCTTGAAGGGCAAGAGCATGCAGGAAGATGTGATCATGGCTGCCTTTTCAGAATGGGGCGAAGTTGAAAACGTCAACATTGTCCATCGTCTGTCTGTTGCATTCGTGCGCTATCGTCATCGTACGTCCGCTGAATTTGCCAAGGAAGCCATGATGTCGCAGTCTCTTGAAGGCGACGAAATTCTTCAGATCAAATGGGCCATTGATGACCCCAATCCAGTCGCCAAGGCTGCTGCTCAGCGTGCCGATGCTGACGCAGTCGTTGCCATGCTCAAATCGCGCAACATTTCAACTACGCCAGCGCCATTCGAGTACCCAGAAGGCTATCAACTCCAAGCGTCCAAGAAGCAAAAGACATCGGATCCGTTCATGTATCCCAACACAAACGCCCAGTACCAGAAAGCTGTGGCAGACGAGCAGCAAGCTTCTCTCTTGTCTTATGCTGTCAATGACAACGAGACGCAATCATAAGCGTAAGATATCCACCAACGCGTCCATCTTCTATGATGCTATCATCAACTTTCCCATTGTCTTTTTGGATTATCATCGGGCCATTCGAATTCCAAGTTAATTCCATTTTCGGAAATAGCTTGTAGGAATATCAATTAGAAAAATATATTCAAGTATAATATACTTAAATTTAATGGAAACTAGTTTTCTAATTAAACATGCAATTTTATGCTTAAATTTTGAATATTTTTAGGATGACATTTGAGAAAATGGGTGCAAGATGAAAAGTCATTCTGGCGTACTTTGACGAGATTCGATGGAAGGCATGATGGAACGGCCGCCTGTGCCAGTAAGTAACCTCCTCTTTGGCGTATCCTGTGGCTTTCCTCCTAGCACATGAGCGGTGAACTGGTGGCGCAGTTGCATGCTCTAGGCATCCGCATTGATCCGACAGACCAAGTGTTTCCAACAGGCGCCGAAGCCACTGACACGTATGGCCTTGCGTCGCCGATTCCACAGGAAGTGCACTTCACCAACGCCGAGCTGCGCAATTGTCACGTCATGGGTGTCGGCGTGCTGCCGTGCCTCTTCTCGGGATCGGGCCATGTCTATGAGTTTGTGAGAACACTTCGCAAATGCATCTATGGCAAAGTCAAGCATGCGGTGCAGCTCAAACTCCATCCGAATGGCAATGGCACATTTGTCCGCACGAACGTCGAAGTGGCGATCAAAGTCATGAGCAAATCAATCATCCAGCATGGCAATCTTCAGGAGAACCCACTCGTCGAGCTTGCAACCCAGCAGTACCTCTCAACTCCAGGACACCCAAACGTACTGACTCTTGTACGCTCGACAACCGACGACGTCTCGATTCATGACCACGTTCTAGATTGAATGTCTGCACGATCCCGAGTTTATCTATGCGATCTTGCCATTCTGTCGCGGCGGAGAGCTCTTCTCGCTCGTCGAGACCGGTGGCGCACTTGATGAAGACGAGTGCCGGTACTGGTTCAACCAAGTCGTTCGTGGCCTCTCGTATCTCCAGAGTCGGTACGTCTGCCATCGGGACATGTCACTTGAAAACGTTTTACTCGACGGCAACGTCTCCAAGGTATCTCTCCTCGATCTTAACTATCGTTCGACATGACGCTTGTAGATCATTGACTTTGGATTGTGCATTGGTGTTCCCGTGGATGCAAATGGCATGACATATTCGTTGCCACCGTCAGGAGCGGTCGGGAAAATCTTTTACATGCCACCAGAGGTGCTCTAGTTCGTCTAGCGCTACTTACTCAAACGATTGTCTTGTAGATCTACCGAAACCAAGTCCCGTTCAATGGCTTTGCGGCCGACATTTGGTCAACAGGCGTCATGCTCTTCATCATGGTCACAGGCGCCCCACCGTTTGAACGCCCCGACGACATGGATCCTCGCTTCCAAATGGTCGCGACTGGGCGCATGAACGAAATGCTCGACTCGTGGGGAATGACGCATGTCTCGTCAGCCGTGCGAGATCTCCTCAATGGGCTTCTCGTTGTCCACGACCCAAGACAGAGACTTACGTTAGAACAGATCACGCAGCATCCGTGGGTGCAAGGCACGTCGTAATATAAGGTGCACTCACCGACACAAAGATATATATTCAACACAATTACTCAGGAGCATTCGATCTCATCGCCATACCCTCTGCCATAGTTATGCGACGGACTTGGCGTTCGCGCCACACTCGGGTGTGGCGTGGTGGCTGGACTTGGGGCAGGATTTGGAACGACACTTGGAGAAGCGCCGGTAGATGGTGTACCACCCGCCGTCGGGCTTGGAAAGCGCAAAGAGGGAGTAGAAGCGACGACGTTGGCTTCCCAGCAGCTCACATACCATTGCCCTTCGTTGAATTGCCACTCCCAATGGAACGTGTACGAGCCAAGAGCAAGATCGGGTTCCAAATCAAAGCAAACAGTGCAGAGTGCTTTGTCCATGTTGGTGCCGTTGTTTTCACAAAAGGCAGGACAGTTTTGGAACCCTTTGTAGTCGATCTGCCCATCCGTGTGCACTCCGTTCAAGTGGGGAATCTCATGAGGCCACTTGTGAAGATCAGGGTCGGTAGTTGCGCCTTCGTCAGACCGATAGATCTTCATGCCGTTGTCTGGGATGTACTGGTTGGTGCAAACATCCGCCACGTGGTTCTTAGCAGGATAAGCCAAGCAAACACGTTGACCAGGCGTGTATGTGGCCATGGGAGTCGCATCCGTGTAGGCGTTGGAGCTCGAACGATCGCATTGGCATCCCTTGACAGACTGGAGGTACGCCAGCCCACTGTCTAGACCAAATACACCATTGCCTAGCACGGATTTAGTAAAGCGATGGCTGTTTTCACTCATACGCTCAGCAGCACACCGCGGAAATCCAATGCAGTTCGCACGCTTAAAGTGAAGGGCGTCTTCGCCGGTTTCGATGATGTAGTTGGAGCAATCTAAGCGCCAGACATGAGTCGACAAGGAAATGGAAGTAACAAACCGATCCAAGCGTGACTGTGAACAACACCAGCGAAAGCGCTGAGGAGGACGAGAGCTGCGCGTTGCATGGCGAATACGACAATGACACTCGTTAAAGCTAGACATCATTCGTGAGTTAGAAAAACGACACGACAATCTGCTAAGTATAGCATTTTCCGCCTTCTAAATGCAGATGTGTGCACATCAACAAGGCGCCATGTTGTTGCAATGATAAGCAAGAGCGATCGTTATCTTGCCACGGAATCTTTTGCCCGCAGCCTTGTTGCTCCTGGCGAGCTTGCCCTCTAGTCAAGAACTTCTCAAATGTGCCCCCGGTCGTTTCCATTTCCCCAACAACGATAAACACTGCGCGGCATGTCTCCACAAGAAGCTTAGATCGGCACGCCAATGCTCTATTGATCGTTGGTGGCTCAGTGATCTTTGACACAGAGTTTTTGTGCTGCTTGCCATTGTGGTATCTGTGGCGGTGTCATGAAAGTTATCTTGAAGTGCACAGAATTCCGCTTGGGTACTTTATCCGGATTCGGATAATATCTGACTTGTATGCCATCGTGAACCCAAAGGGTCGATGAAGATTCAGCGGTGGCGCAAAGACAGGAAAGAATAAGGCTAAAATGCATTAAGAAGTTAGGCAAAGCTGGGGAGACAAGGGCGGGAAAGCCCCCATGGGTCGAGCATGGGAAGGAAGCAATCGCACGCATTTGTTTATAGGAATTGAGCCATCCAGCGGAAGCCATCTGCATACCCCATTCGTCGCACGACAGAGCACATGTACAACTCGATCGGGCGAATGTTGGCATCACGGTCGCCTCGCGCTTCCTTGCCGTACGTTTCAAACAAACCCAACGCAGCACGCAGTTCATCTTCAGATGCAGCGCGAGGAATATCAATCTTGTTGCCCAAGACGAGGAAAGGTACGTTGGCCAATTCGTCGCAGCCGAGCAAAGTGTCCAATTCTCGCTTGGATTCTGGAAAACGATCGCGGTCCAAGGCATCAACCAAGAATACAACACCGTCGACGGTGGCAAAGTAATCACGCCACAACTTGCGAGCCGTTTCGTGTCCGCCCAAATCGAACGTGCGCAATCGCAACTTGCCAATAATCAGCTCTTCCGAGTCTATATACGCATAGAGTTAGCATCACGAAGCAGTCATATCTTCGATGTCTTACTGGGATGCAATGTGGGTTCGTGCACCGCAACGCGGTCATCTTTGAGCATGTGCAACAACGTGGTCTTCCCGGCATTATCCAAGCCCAAAAACAGGATCTTGGCATTCTTGCGGTGCAAACCTACAAAACTGAGCATCAATAATGAGTTCCTTCCATGATTCCATCCACAGGGATGCGCTCGACGTACCGAGGAAGCCGAGAACGCCGTAAAACCAGTCTACAATGAACATCGCGTGTGTTCACCTCCACAAAGAAAATGAAGAATGCAGTCAGCGGATACTATACAAATCTTGAGTCAATAAAATTCACTCAATGTGAAACTACACCTTGCAGCCACGTCACACTCTCAACATGGATTTGCAGCATGTATTTATTTATACAGGTCTTATCCGGTCCTTTTTCTGCCACTATATTTTATCGAACATTTTATTTCAAAGGATATTTATTTTCAAAGTATAATGCGAATGTCAATTTGACCAATCATAACCAATTGTGGTAATCCTCCAAGCTTACGTCGACACGTGCGTGGACGTCGCATCACTTGTATCGACAATTCAACTCGTTATCGGAAAGGGTGCATCGAGGTTTCGTCCTCCGATCCAGCTTTTGTTTGCTATGTCGCTCGTGTGAGTTCAGAAATTGGCCGCCATTTCCTAAAAATCGAATTTTATGCGTTTTTACCTTTTCGAAAATTGATTTTCTTAGTTTTTCCTGTTTTTGCTCTGGATTTTCCAAAAACTGACCCACCATGCGACGGACCAAGATGGGCATCGGCGCTGTCAAGTGGAAGCAGGAACAGAAGAAAGCGTACGAAGAAGTGGGAGCTCAACTGACACAAAGTCACCTCGCGCATGTGCAAGAGCAGCTCGAAGTTTTCAAAACGAACCTCCAAACGTTTGCAGTGAAATACAAGTCCCAGATCAAACGCGATCCCGAATTCCGCAAACGATTCCAAGTCATGTGTGCCAAGATTGGCGTTGATCCACTTGCCTCCCAGAAGGGCTTCTGGTCTGAACTGCTCGACATGGGCGATTTCTACTATGAATTGGCCGTGCAAATCATCGAAGTGTGCATTTTGACACGCAATAAGAACGGTGGTTTGATTGCCATCCAGGATCTCCTCGCCCTCTTGGATCAACGTCGCGGCCCGTCGATGCAAAAGATCTCAGATGATGATATTAAGCGATCAGTGAAGAAGCTCAAAGTCCTCGGAGAAGGCTTCAATGTCATCGAACTTGGGGCCAAGACCATGGTTTGTCCACCTGGGTACATTACTTGACACGATGCCGATTAGATCGTCACGGTGCCAGTGGAACTCAGTCAAGATCACTCGTCTATCTTGCTCTTAGCTCAGGAAACACAAAGCGTGGTTACAATCAAAACGTTAGCCGAGAAGCTTGGATGGGACGCCAATCGTAGCTCGTTGGCGCTCAACGTCTTGCTTCGAGAAGGAATGGTTTGGATCGATGAGCATGTAAGTGAAACAATTTTTATAGTCTGCACACTCGATTGTCTATCATAGAACGGCAAAACGCCCGCCTACTACTTCCCAAGTATTGCTATGGGCAATGGAATTGCCTCGTGAACAATGCTTTGATCTGTTTTACTCGCCATGTTTCCTGGCTGCAACTCCACTGCGAACGATCGTCGTATAGAAGAGAACGGACGACAGAAAAGCAAGCACAATCGCACCAAAGGCTGGACCATTCGAAGAGGTCATGTACAAATACCCAGACACAACTACAAAGCATCGTTCAACGAGGTTTCCGGTTAGACAACTTACGTGGAGCAGCAGTGCGAGCCAAAGACTACAGCATCAAGCTCTCTTTAGTCGAGAAAAAATGGAGGAAGTGGTTACCGTGAGGGAATCCGAGACGCCCATGATGCCTCCCAAGGATTCAGGCGAAACAAACGAAGTCTGGAGAGACACAGAGCATGCACGCAATACACTGGAAGCAATGAGAAACAGTCAACAAGCTTGAAAACCGACCTGACCGAGATGACTTGAGGGGCTAGTAGAACAAAGACCATGTTGAGGGATGTCGACTGAGCAATGCCAATATACGAGAAGAGGTAGATGACACTCACGGCTTGGATCAGCAGAGTTTCCGACTGGGCCCTATGGGAAAACAAGGAAATAAGCGAAAAGCTACCAGGAGATGAGCTTACCACTTGACCAAGCGACCAACTAAGAGACCGCTGGCTGCTCCCAAGACGCCAATGTAGCTCAAGACGTAGCCGCGAGTTGTCGAGGATGCATTGTACTTTTCCTCAAGCATGAGCATGAAATGACTCCTACAAGGTTGAACAGGAAGTGATTGAGCTCCTGCTATGAGCTGCACTATCTACCGGAAGACGATGGCAGCGCTGGACATAAGCAAACGCACGAGGAGGAGGTTGCGAGCGACTGGAGACATCTTGAGAATGTCACGGTAGTCGCTAAACTTGGCCAAAACGGCACGAAAGATGGACGCAACATCATGCGATGGAGGCGGCGTGCCATCGAAATGGTCAATCATGGGATCGACATCGGAGGGATCTTCATGGCTCGGCGAGGTTTTGGTCGCTGGCGCTCGTGGGGGCACATACATGAAGACAAGAGCGTAGTTGACTACAAACACTGCGGCAGTCAAGAGCGCAGTGTAGTTAAATCCATTTGGGTAGGCGCCGATATAGCCGCCAATAATGGGACCAAAGATAAAGCCAAAGTTAGAGTAGGCATTGATCTTGCCCATGGCTTCCGCACTGACAACACATCAAACTCCGAGGAGAGGATCAGGAAATACCGCATTTTCGTCGAAGTTTGGTCAGCCACAGCTAGACGTATGGTGCTGAGTGTGTGCTTGAACACCCCGCATGGAATACGCGAGAAGACGACCATCGAGATCGTGAAGGACGCACCGAGGATAAAGTACCCGACAGCTGCGCCAGCAATACCAACGAGCAGAACCAACCGACGATCAAAGATATCACTCAAGACACCAGCGAGCGGCGCCGTGCACATTTGAATCGCACCATACAAGGATGACACGAAGCCAATCATGACGGCATCTACATCCAGGGTGTAGCCAGTTCCAGGGTGAAGTCGATGTCTCGTACCTCCACCGAGGGACTTAATATATGACGGCATGGATGGCACGATCAGCGAGACCGAGAAGAGATCCAGGAACGAGATCAAGTAGAGTACTTGCACGGGCGCAAGCGGACTCGATGTCGGCGGTGCCATCTCGTAGCGAATTCCCAAACGAGCGTAACACAACCTGATTGCCCGAAAATATCCGGATAATTCTTACTCGGGCGTATTCGGATGATTGTTAGGTTGATCGGGGATCCGGATAAACAAATCTGTTATCCGGGTTAAAAAAGCGAGGGAAATTCCATCGTGGATTTGAACATGCTGTGCGCCAAGGCAAAGGAACTCCTGAGGGAATTAGGTCGAAGTGAATGGCTTCCGCCGTACAACGTACGTTGAAGGGAACAATATGTGTAATTTGACATGATGAAGGAGGAAGCGATGCGCCAAATCGCCGAGGAAGTGAATGTTTACCACCAGCAGATCGATCGAAAAATCAAGTGAGTTACCTGTCTTTCGCTGCATTGAGAGTAACCATGCTCCTTGCACGTATAGAATGTTTGAAGACGGGATTGAAAATCATCCTACCGAGCACTGTGGGCTTGTCGTGAACCATCAGTGCCTTATGCGGAACAAACGAACGGCCTTGACCTATATGTACCTCATCGACTGTGAACTTTGCGTCTGACTTATCATGCATAGTAACCACCGAATCAACAAGATCAAACAACTCAGATGGCAGACTGGCAGTGTCGTACCTGAAAACTTGGCCCCAGTGTACGTTTTGTAGGCAATCGACCTGCTTGACGCTCAGGTTTGGCTAGATTGTGTGCTCGTGAAATGCAATTCTTCCAGAGCTACGACCAGGGCTTAAACGACTACATGTCTGCATTCAAGATCGATCTCTCAGCGGTGCGTTCCTGCATCCAAGCAAAGCGCTTATTCGACACTAGGACATTCAACCTCCCAAAGATTTGTACATCCAAGTGCGTGTGCTCAAAGACTGTGGAGAGATCTACACGGAAAATGGTCCAGTGCAGCTCACCGCCAACAGTACGCACTTTTTGCGGCGGACTGACGTTGAAAGTCTCATCCGTCAAGGCATGCTTGCTCAAATTAAATACTGAGATACTATTCAACCAAGATGAGGGGTGTTGGCAATCTTTTGACCACGACGAAATCTCATGCTCGGTCGGTGCTGTCCAAATAGCGCTGGAAATCGACCAACTTTCGCTTCTGGACAACAATATGCGATCGTTTTGCTTGGATGAACTCAAACGCTTGGTCGATCGTCCACTTGTTGGTCTGCATCAAGTAGGCTGCAACGACGAGCGTACTTCGCCCACGCCCTGCTTTGCAATGCACATAGACAGTGCCGCCTTGGTTGACATGGCGCTGGACAAAGTTGACGCATCTGATCAATTGTCAGCCATGGCTAGAAAACCAGTCGTACCGAATGAGCGTGTCAAGCTCTGGTGGTGTGAAATCTTGGGTCGTTCCTATGCACTGATCGATTCCAAGGGCAGACCATTCATCTACATGGCATGATTATGATTGCAATCGAAGCCGATAGAGAGGAAACCTGGTGTGACAGGAGTTCCTAGCACTGTCTTCTCGAGTTCAAAAGGTTCGTTCATTGTTACGACAGCGACAACGCCTTCGCTCTTGAGCTACATATATGTGAGATCAAATGGAACGCAGTAATTCCAGTGCTAACCATCGTGTGATGGTTGCGACCGTGGAGCGGCAGAGCACCGAGGATGACATGGTCTGTAATTCTCGTCCACCACGTTCGAGAAGTGAGTTTATTCATCACGAGATTGTACGCCAGGGACACATGGTACACCTAAATCCACGTTAGCTCCATTGAGATGTGCTCTAGACCGTCGTTTGGAGCACAGACGCGTGCTGACGACCGCGCTTGTCTTCTTCGGCCATGTCAGATTCAATCTGCTGCAACATTTTGAAAAAGGACGCTGCAGTGTCGTTATACCTGGTTTTAATGCCATGATGTCACTATCAATCAAATTTTCTGAATAGTAACGCAGAATTAAGTGTGTATAATGTCATTAAAATCAGGTAATTAACTTTAACGAGAATAGCCATTTAAGTATAGGTGGAACGGATTCAGCGTTTCATCATTAGGGTGGTGAAACTGCCGTTTCAGTCGGAATGCTGGCACAGGATGGAGGCGACGTGGCTTCAAATCCACTCGTACAGCAGCGGCTAGACACGACCAAGCTTGAGAAGTACAGAGCCAAAGCAGTCGTGGCGGTCTTGGATCTCCCGTTCGTTCCCGAGCTCATTGAGACTTCTTGACGTGGATGGCTAGGATGTACGAACGAACAGACAACGACGTGCGTCTCGTGTATCAATACCTCAAAGACTCCGACTTCTTCTCCTTCCTCTCACCACACGCTTTATCCTGTAGTGTCTCCAAGCTGCTAGAACCAATGGACTAACTAGTTTCAATGTAGATATTGCAGCGGAATGCTTCATCACAGTTGACACAGTCTGCTTCCTCCATGTGGTTGACCCTGTCATAGAGGACGCAAGATGGAGACGTCCTGTATTACCAAGACGATCCCGTCGTGGCTGAATCACAAATGCACATCATTGTAAAGCCCTCGCATGACTGCTAGCCCTTGACAACATCGTAGATCGAGGGAAGTCTCTGCGGCTACAAGAACGAAAGTTTTAGCCAGCGTGCCAACAAACTCGAGTCGTTTCCCCAATGGCTCACGAGTCACGGCGCGGAATCGAACGAGCCATTGGACTTTGGGGAGTGCATCACGACATTTCACAGCAGTAAGACCATGCAAGTGCATCCACGATGACAAGCGTCGTCGTAGGAGGTAGCATGGCAAGCGACAGCATGGAGCGATCTATTGTCTCCGTCTTGTAGCTGAGTGTGGTTTGAGCGACATCACTGGGAAACAAGCCAACCATCCTCGTAAATTCAGCGTGGTGCGTCTTCTCTCGTTCCCGAATCCATGGCTCAGTCCAGAGATTGACTAGCTCGCCCAAGAAGCGACTGTCGCCGTGACAATCCGCAAGGTAGACATGCTCTTCATGGCGGAAATTGAGCGATGGCCAGGATACATTTGATCGAGCTACAGCATACATGGGAGCCAAAACCAACTCTGTCTTTGCTCGTCAGGTACTAGCAGCTCGTCTTCATCCTCTCACGCGTCAATCGTAGGATGTCCACGACGAAGGCACGGCGCTTGCTACGTATTTATCGCACTTTCCATTCATGGAACAAGTACTCGCATCGATCGTTGCCACATTGCACTGACTGCCGCTGCTGTAGCTCTCCACGCTGAATCAAAAGCGAGTCTTGGACGAGTGCCGAGAGCGCAAACTACGCAAGCTCGAGCCACGTAAGCTTTCCTTCCCATGGTGACAAGGTGCGAAGATACATCTAGTGCTAGCTCCTGGAGCATCGACGTTTGACATGGTCATCGTGCTGTCGGGATGTCTTGGCTCGTATCGCTTGGAACGCTCTGTAACAACCACCACGTCACTCGTTGGTACTTTGCTTCAATACTGCAATCCACTCGACGACTGACCACCTCAAGACGTAGGCACCGCCAAGACCAAGCAGTATGGCACGCAAATTGGCCAAGTCACCAGTGGAGAATGCTACGGCGACTTGAATATCGCCAGTGGTCTCGCCGTGGATTGCCGCGAAGATGGAATTGCAACCTTCACGTCGAGTTTAATTGCAGAGGAAACGACCGAAGTCGTCCTCGTCGACCGTCGTCAAGTTGCTCGTCTGCTAACCGACCAAGTCCCGACAACTGACTTTGACGTTCTCGTCTCGAAGCCGCCGCTTGAGCGATCATGGAGTCAAGTTGGTGAGATCCGCCAGTGGCTCCTCAAGTTCTTCGTCTTCCAGCAATTCCCCGACCGGGTCATCACACGGCTGGCCGAGACGGCGCTCGGAACGGCTCTCATCCCCAACAAAGTCATTTTCAACAAGTCGAGCGACGCGGATGCGTTCTACTTTGTCATGGCGGGAGCAGTGACGATTCAAGAGTACGCTCTCTCTTCTTTCATCCCATTGCTCAAATCTCATCCTTCTCCGCAGATGTCCATCGAATGGAACGATTCTTCCAGGGGATATCTTTGGCATTGAGGAAATCCAGCTCAAGCGGAAACGACAGCGGATAGCTTCAGCAACGTCCGATGCGTTCCTCGTCAAGTTTCCCAAAGCTGTCTACTGGGAATGCATCCACTGCCTCGCGTCTGACATCGTGTGGACACCAGCGACGCGGCTCCTGTCGATGCAAAAAGACTCGACTCTCTCCACGGACGAGATCAACGACGTCGCGAAACTCCTGCGGAATCTACGCGTCTTTGCCCATGTGCCACTGACGCTCCTCGTTGAAATTGTGCCGTACATGACAGTGCAGACTCTGTCGTCTGGGGACGTCGTCTGCATGGAAGACACGCCTTGCGATACGTTCGTCGCTCTTCTCGCTGGTCTTTTCCTCCTTTGGAATCACATTGATATGTCCTTGGCTAGGCCACGTTTCCTGCCACAGTCGAGATCACACGAACGAAGCCCTTGGGATCTTCCACGACCATGCCTTTGTCCGAGTGCCGTCCATGCAAGAGGAAACAGTTTTTCCATCGCCGCTCCATGCCGCTGCGGAGAAAAAGTTTGCGGCTTTGTACGGCAATGTCATTCACGTTCTTCATGCCCGTGACGTCTGTCGAACTGGCGTCTTTGACACGTCGACGGGCATGCGACGGTAAGCCAAGCGACCATCTCTCAAGGAAGCTCATGAGCTCATTAGGTATCACGTGACGTTGGTTGCCTTGACGCCATCGACGACGATTCTCACCATCTCGGATCATAATCTAACGTACGTCGTGGAGCGACTTGTTCCATGGAGCACGGCCAAGGAGGATTCCTTGAAAGCGTGGATCGAGCAAGGTAGTCCATGCTTGTCGCCCCCCACAGAGCCCCCCTTGGGGGAAAACATTAAGAGTTCCTCTAGGGGAGCGAAACGCCGCGGCGTCATTTGGCCAAGACGACATGCTTGAGCTCCTCAAACACTTTCGATTCCCATTTCCATGGCCGCTCGAGAAAGCGGCGCTCCATCTTTCGTGCGTCAAGCTACAGCCAGGAGATGTCGTCGTCCGTGCAGGTTGGACTTCGCGCCGTGCTTGCTTTTGAGGTTTGTTTCTCGTAGGCGAAGTGCTACGGCATCTCGTTGTCGTCTTGAAAGGCCACTTGGTCATCTCGGTCGTTCAGCCACGGCTCAATGCAGCGCCGATTGTCCACGCCATGCATGCAAATGCATTTGCAAAGTTGCTCACGTCGAATTTCCAAAGCACGTCCAAGACGTTGGCGAGCTTGCGCGACGCACGACGCCTCTCGACTGTCTTGCCGTCGATTGCCAAGATGAGTCGATCGACGCCGTGGTGGCAAAAGCGAGCGAGTGCGACCATGGCGCCGCCAGACACTGGTCGTCGTCGCTCGTCCGCATTGCGGTCTCTGATGGAAAACCAACCAGCAGAGGGCACACACGACCATGGAGACCCACAACATGCGCATGGCCACCCTGACAAATCTCCGACGAAGCCGCTCGTGACTTTTATGGCCGGCGATGTCTGGGGAGCCGAGCTCGTCTTTGCAAGGTCCTGGACAAGGTAGAAACCCACTCGAGTTGAGCTCTTTCACGCCGGCGTAGCCTTCACGACGTCGTTGCAGAGACACCGACAGAAGTTCTCTTGATTCCACGCGATGTCCTCGTCGAGCTGCGTCTGGAAGAGCTTGCGGCAGCCACCAAGAAGAATGAAATCCAAGCCAAACGCATGTACGACCACAATCAACTCGAACGAGTCGTCATGTTTGTCCATAGACTCGCCAAAGCACACTGGAAGCGCGCCAACAACAAAGTAAAGCTGCTCCGCCCTCCGTAGAGCTCTCACATTTGGCTCTAGGTCGTGGAGAAGATGCTCTCGTCGTCGGCAGCAGCGAACGCCAAGCCGAAATTCTGGCGGCTCTTGGACCAAGCGGCGAGTCAGCGGGTGAAACTCATCATCAAGCACCTCTCTGGGATGGAACTCTTCCAGTCCATGTCGGATGCGACGATCTCGAGCATCGTGGCGTCGGCGCGCTACGACACGGTGGAAAAAGGCGACGTGAGTACGTCTCCCTCTCGCCTCCACCCCTCGTCATTGACGGTCGTCGCCGTAGTTTACAAAGCCGGCGATGCTCCCAAACGCTACCACGTCGTTGTCTCGGGGGCAATCGGGCTCTACTCGGCGTATCCTCATCTCCAAGACGAATGCCTCCATGTCATCCACGACAGCGGCGGCTTTGGCGAGTTTGAAATCTTGACCAAGCAGCTCTCAAGGTACGATCGAGATCGCTTGCCATGGCGACTTTGTGGTCGTAGGAGCTTGTCTGCTGTCGCTGAGGACTCGACCAAACTCATTTCATTTGCGGCGCCGTCGTTCCTCGAGCTCTGGGACGCCGCCAAACTCGATCAAATGCGGGCAGAAGTCGCGTTCTTTCAACAGCTCCACTGGACGCGGCGCCTCGAGATGGACAAGTTGGCGCATATCTACCACTCGGCGCAGGCTCTCTCGTATCCCAAAGGCGGCCGTTAGTTGTTTCCCGCAAGGCCAAGAGTGTTCATGCTGCTTGTAGAGATTGTCCAGCTCCATGCGACGCTCAACCACTGCTTCATCATCAAGCAAGGGTCGTGCTTCATGGGCAATATCTTTGACTTGGAGGCGACGAATGGGTTGACGGACCAAGTCGAGACGATGCACGTCACGACAAACTTGGCCCACATGTGCAAAGGTCCGTCGCTGGAATTGAAAGCGCTTCGTGGCTAAGCTAGCTCCTTCGTGCAGGACAGACGCTGTGGGTCCTTGGCCGCGCCGAGTTTAGCTTGACTGCAGCCGAGCCCGAGACGATCGTCTGCTGCATTTCGCTCGACCTCCTCAAGCAGGTCCTGCCCAAACACTTTCTAGCGCGACTCGAGCGGCAGATCGAGCAGTACGCTGAATACCACGCGGCGCAATCCAACGTACGACCCACTCGACTTCTCGTAGTTGCATCCTCGTCTAGGCATTGAAAGAGCGAGCCATTGCAGTGTTGAATGCAAGAGCTCAAGTGTACTCTAGCGGCGGCGGTGGAGCCGACTCGGACATGTTTTTGCCGCCGTTTGACCATGGAAAGCACGAAATGACATTGACAGACGTCGTCGCGGCCACGCCATTATCGCTGACCCATATTCAAACCAACCAGGAGCTTGAATCCGCACCGCTGCATGAAGTTCGTCCACCAACGACAGCGACAACCACCAGTTCGTTGCCCTTGTCAGCTCCATCGACCATGTTTGGGTCTTTCTGGAGAGGTCGGCGACTCGCGCGACTGAACAAAGTCAAACCCGTCGTTGATAAACCAGCAGCGCGGCCGTCGTCAAGGTCAGAAGCTCTGGCTGCTTCGATTGCGCCAGCACCTCCTCGTCCTTTGACGCCACCTTCGTTCTTCACGACGGAGCTGCCAGAATCGCATCTTGTCGTCGCCATGGGGCAGTTCTACTTGGAGAGATACGACGTCAACTCGCCATTTCGAACATTGCGCCTTGAAGCATTGCCCAAGACGCCAACATCCGCGACGACCGCAGTCGCTCCGGCACAAACACCGCCACAAGTTCTTCTCTACCACCTCGACAAAGACCCTCCACCGACACCTGACGAAGGGCGACGTGGAAATATCGCCACGCCAGGGAGGAAGCTCGTCAAGCGACCGACAAATGTGTCAAACATTGTCCTCGATCCATCCATCAACCATCAGGCAAACCGAGAGAAGATGAGAAAAGTGCCATTCAAACAACGAAAGCACTCTGTCCTCGCTGCGCCTAAAGGAACGCCGCCGTCAGAAGTCCACAAGACGGGAAAACTGGCCATCAGAGTCGTCGGGAGCCACAACCATCGTCGGCAGAGCCATGAGCACATGGTGGCAGTCTTGCACGGCTCGTCGCTTCGACTTTATCTCCATGAACATGACGTCAACCAACGGGACATGACGCAGCACGAGTGGAACTTAACAAAGTCGGTTCAAATCACGGAATGGCCCGAAGATGCGCAGTCGCCTTGTGACTTCTTGATCCATTTCGACGACAATTCAATCGTCTGGTTCACAGCCGTGTCCATGGAAGAGAAGGCAAAATGGGTGGCCATGCTGCATCGAGCTTGTCACAGAGACGAACACGACGCAAGTAGCACCAAGCTGTCGATGCAGCAAAGTCGGATATTGCCATCGCAGCCTCGACTTCAGACGACCGTGATGGAAGTCGACCTGCCTGAAATCTCATACGTGGTCGATTTGGAGCATTGATAATGCGCTTGCCATCGCTCAAACCACGCGAGGGATTCGTCTAAGACGGGATAAAAGAACGGTTCTGTCTTCTGTGTCGATCGAACGTGTTTTCGTCGAGGTGTCGCCGGCGGACGTTCCAGAAGCTGGTCGTCTTCTTGCTCGTCGACCACCCACGTCGACGCGCGGGGTCTTGAGGTCCCTCGGAGCTTCATGAGAGCGGCGGCACCGGCGCAGACCATCGCCAAACCCACGAGAGAGATCGCGTCGACGCCAACGACCAGCATGAGCGAATTCCAAACTGGTGATACTGGCCCAAACTCACTTATCCGGAAATGTCGCCTCTTGTCATAGTCAAACCGAGTCAAACTCCGATCAACACATTTCATTATCCGGATAGTAGGGAAACGAAATGTGAAATAGGATGCGGATCAACCACATGCATTCGTAGTGTTGCAGCACAACGGAGCTGCACGAGAATGGACAAAGGCTGGACAGCATACGCACAACTCACGAACAGAAGCGGGTGCAGGCAAAGCACCGGACAACTGTCGCAGCAACGCAGTCGAGCTTGGAGCTGAATAAGCATCAAGGTATTGTATAAATTTATAACCTGTAGGTTGTAATATTCAATGATAGTGTTATAGACAGTCAGTTGCGAGTCATGTTGGTGAAAATTCAATGCATTTGACTGCCAACAAAGAAATCTTGATGCCTGGAAGCTTTAAATGTCTGGATGGACAAACTTGGATGTTAGCCATGATATTGCATGCCATTGCGACCGTAATGTATTGCCTGTGAACGACAGTTGGCAGTTGTATCTCTGTCGTGGAGCATTGACACTTTTTTGCCCTTGGAAATGATATTTCGACAAAGTTCACCAATGACTCGGTCATGCAATGGTACATTGGAATATCATGTTTGATGCGTGCCTCCAGGATGAGCCCTTTCCACCAGATATATGTCCACAGCATCTCCGGCGGTACGCCCAACCGAACATTCTCGTACAGAAATGATGCACCTGGACTACGGTAACTACCAGAGATGAACATCAGTGCTAGGCTGCTTTGGAAACTTGTCCAAGGCTAAGCTGGCAAGCAATTCGCCAAGATAAACGAGCTCTAGATCTCCCACTGAATCCGACGACCTTGAGATTGAGATGATAGCACAGGTTAAATAACCTCTTAAAATTGATATTTATTAGAAGCAGCCACGATGTCGACAAGATTTCTCAGCAGAACACAAAGGAGCACGGATGATGGAGCTCTTTAGGATTTCTGGAAGGCTGTCATGCCTCGCTCCCAAACTTCAGTCGTGAGACCATTAGGGCAGTATGCACAGATGACGCCAAGCGCCGAGATGTCGCGGATGTTGCCTCGTTCGTTGTCAAAGAAAAGCATGTCTTCGTAGTCGACACCGCTCTCGTCTTTGAGCTGTTTAAAGTGGACACGCTTGTTCGTCGGGTAGATAGCCTCGAACTGAATCAAATTGTTGAGGGTCTCGTTCGTTTCTCGCAGTCGACGCTTGCGCTGCTGGGCCTTTTCAGACTCGGTCAAAGGCTACAACACAACTTCAAACCGTGAATTTAAGCGGGAGGAGGCTCATGCACTCTCGAGCCCACTCAGGGTACTCTGTCTTGGATGCCACTGCGACTTGCGTTTCTTCAAACTCGGCAGCGAATGCAATCTCCTGAAAGACAGGATGTACCGCGTCGAACAAGTGGACTTCTTCGCCGTCGCACGCCGTCACAACGCCTCCGGAGTTGCGGCGAAAGGGAGCACCTGCTAGCTCATACATCTCAGGGTACCAGAGCGTAAAGTCCAAGTCAAACACGATGAGCGTGGGCACGCGCGTCCAAGGTCGTCGTGGACTTCGGCTCATGGTTGATGGTGTTCCTGGATGGCTCAAAATAGCTTGTCAAATCTAATACTAACTAATTAGGTTAAACTTATGTCCTAGTTAGGATATCAAAAATAGGGTATTGCAAATACAGCTCGTACAGAGTGCCACATCATAGCATGATTTGACGGTCAAAGGACGACATCTTGCTTTACGATGGGCGAGAGAGGGCCTTCCTCCGCAGTTCCGAGCGTTTGAACGTGTTTCCACACGAATAATGTTCGCCAGTGGTTCAGCGCGGTGGAGAATGATGTCTGATGGCATCCACAGAGCGATGGTTGATTACCCCTCAGCCCAGATTGCAACTCATGGAATGGATCAGCCGCTGTCTGTCGAGAGCTTTATCATGCAGCTAGCTCGACACGCATTGTCAATTTCATCAACCAGCTATGACTCGAGCGATTGCAAACTTTGTTGGTGCTGCCGTTGTTTTCCATGCCCTGATGGCGATGAGCAAGCGCGTTTTCAAGTCAGAGGACAAGGAAATACAAAAACGACTCGAAGACTTGGAGCACTCCGTCCACGAACTCAAGGAACATGTCCTCTCGTCCACAGCGAAAGCTCTCTAATCGATCAGCGTAATGGACTTCTAATGAATGCATCGGATGTCTGGGAATGTTGTGGCCATAAGGAGCTATGGCTCAATCCAAGGAGCTCCCAGGTTCTGCTGCTAAGAGAGATGCTAGAGAGAATACTCCAACTGAGCATTCCAGCTGCGTAAGATGTTTAGGATGCCAACATGCAGAGCGATAGAGAAGCTTGTCGTGTCCTGTGATGGGTCATGCAAGGAAGGACGTGCACATCCTTTCAAGCCAGATCGTCAGAGCGTTGTTGTGTCAAAATGACGGTCGGTGATATGTGCATTAACTTGTGGGTAATTCCACCATGAGACAGAATCCCTTGAGAAGGTGTTCCAAGACCTCTCATATTTCAGCGTATCGTACCGACTCAAGTCGGCACTCAGGATAATAATAGTACAGATTTCCCTCGCGATAGCGAACCCACCAAAAACTTATATCTTGTCGAACTTTATTTTTCTATTGCAGGACAGAAAAATCAAATACAAGAGGTATTTCAAAATTTTGATTTCGGATTCGAGGAAACGTGCAACATGTGACGAAAAAGTCCACTTGTTCATCAAACATGCCGTCTCAGTCGACAAGAATGATATTGACATTTGACCAAAAGCGCGCACTATTGCAGCATCACAAAGGTATAATGTTACGAGCATGGGCCATACAGGTATCCTGATGACGAAATTAATTAACTGATTGATCGCACGAGTAATCAATCTATAATTCATGGGTTGTCTTTGGTTTGCGTCTTGTCGTTTGGAGGTTGCCAGGGTATCAACCTCCATTTCACATTCGGAGGCTGTTGTGCAGTCGACTTGGTCATAATATGTATGACCAAGTAACGCCATTACCCCTGAATATATCCTTCCTAAATTTATACTTGTACCTCAGGCATACCTCCAACTTCTTATTTTCATCAGAGGTTCGCTATCGCGAGGGAAAACTGTATGCAAATTATGCATACTAGACTGTAATTAACAAAATATATGCATATTTTAACTCGATTTAAAAAATAATACGAAAAATGCAACGGACAGACAATTTATCCCTTGTGGTCTGGTAGACTAACGTCCCTACCAGTAAATTTTGACCTCACGTCCGCCAGCTTCCTCATGTCTCGAGTCGTCCATCAAACGATTCTGCTTGTGCGTCGTCCAGTGCGTGGATTCAACAACAACCAACAGAGTCAATCGGATGGAGCGACGCCGAAACGAACGCGGGAGAAGACGCGATATCTCCAGGACATCAACATGGCGTTCCTTGGCGGAGCGTACCTTGGTTATCAAGCGCACGCCAAGGAGCAACGACGAAAAGATGAAAGCAATCAGCAGCTATCCGCCTCGGCGAGAAGTTTGGCAGCGGAAACTCGGAAACTCAAGAAACGACTAGCACAGATGCAACACTCTCTCGACCAACTAGACAAGCACGACCATTGCCATCCATGTGCTTCGATGGGAATGCCGTCAAACATGGATGGTTCGTCCCCAGCAGGCTCGGTGCATGTCAATGAGTAATAGCCTCGTGCTAATTCCACACAGAATACTTGTCTAGCAGCCGATGACGACGACGGCCGGGGATTTCTTGCCCGTTATGGCGACTTTGCCGGCCGGACTAAACAAGATGCGACGTCAGCGGGTCATAGCCACGTTGTGGTGATCTAACTCACACAGACACTTGTCGATTGCGTAGCTCTTGACACCGCGCACCCCGCGGTACACTACCACAAAGTAGTTCAGTGAGGTGGACGCCACTGCCACAGACACCAAAGCTGTGTTGGGCTCTCAGAGCGGCGTAGGTGTTCTTAGCTATCAACGTTTGTTCTGCAGATTCCCTGGCCCCCATTGGGCCATGTAACACAGCGGAGAGTATAGGGAACGACGGAAAATACTCTGCTTGGCATGCTGGGTAATGCTGTTCTCATTGCGATTCGTCGTTGACTCAAATATTGATGTAAATGCATTGGATTTCTAGTCGAAATCAAACTGCTGTCGTCGACATTTAGCCATATCGAGGGGGGAAGGGGCCCGCAAGACGCAGTTGATCTAGTCTCTCTTGGATACGATCGACTTCATTCTTGATATCTTTGTGCGTTTCCTTCACTTCGTCGTACGCCCGCTCGACACGTCGGCGACGCCAGCAATCTTGTCTCGAGCTGGCGAACGTGAGCCAGTAGCCCAAAACACCGGCGCCAATCGTCCAAAACCACATGCGGCGTTGGCCATGATGCTTTCCATAGTAGTAGTGGTAGTGGTTGGGGCCACCATTTCCATGCGGGGGAGGCGGCACGCCAGCGGGCGGGGCCTCGGTCGAAAACTTGGCTCGCCCCAGGATTCGGTTAGGCGTCGTCTTTTGGACGGCGCGGCAAAGAGGACGGACGGCGCGTTGCATCGCAAGAGAGCAGCTTGAAGAATGACAGGAACGCGACCATTAGAAGACGAGAGCACATGCATTCCCCACGCGGAATGGTGGTCGCCGCCGAGGTTGAGCTGGTTCGACCTGCATTCTGGTAGTAGAATGAGGGTCTTCAACGGCAAAGTATACTGTACGACATGCATTCCTCACAGTAAAATGATGGTCTTTGTGGTGGATTTGCAACTTGGAAGGCTAACCAAAGCCACTGGTCACTTTTGGATTTGCCAGCAAGATGTCCCGTGTTTTCCGCCGCTCTGTGGGTATTATGCGCCGCTCCGGCCGTCGTTTTAATACGACCCAGCAAAACCCAGCCGAAGGAGGAACGGGTACGGTTCCACCTCCCCCTCAAGGTGAATACGAGTGGAGCCGCCGCCTCAACGAATGGGAAAAACGATACAAGCAATATGCCAACAGAGAGCGACGCCAAGGGAGCCCGTGGGGAGCCTCGGTGTGGGCATTTGCCGGTGGCGCATTCATTGGATACATTAGTCGTCCCAACGACTCGCATTACCGCTTTGAAGAAAGTCGTCGTCGCTACCGAGATGTCGAACGCGACTTTAAAGAGGAAACATGCGAGCTCAAGCAGCGCTTGGCGCTCATTCAGCAATCCATCGATCAAATCAAGGTTCAGCAATACAGCCAGCCACCGGTGTACTCGCCCCCCTGCCCTCAACAATAATCACGAAGGGGATACCGCATCTTCTAGACTTTATAACATTGATAATGCTTCATCGACACTTGCATAATCCCTTTGACTAACTTGCACAATCGCCAGTCCTCAAGTATTCACGGCAGTCTTTGCCGTTTGGTTTAAGGATCAATCTTGCAAGAATTATTACAGATAGCTTACTCGCCTTGGGCTTTCAGTTGGCGGCAATGGCCGCATTAAGAGGAAGAAAACACAGAAGTCAAGCTGAGGGCCATTCAATTAGCAGACCGTGCAGTGTATTATCTCACGTAGTCGATCGGTCTATTTATTCTTAATACGATTCACGAGGCGCTTGATATCCTCTTGTGCTTTCCTGGATTCATTGGAGAGTTTGTCATTTACTCCATCTACTTTTTGCTTGATGTCGTGCGCAGTTGCCTCAATTTCGTCGTGTAGTCTCTCCTTGGCATGCTCGACCTTGGACTTGATGTCGTTCTTCGTCTCCTTGACATCTTCGTATGCTCGTTCGAGGCGTTCGCGACGGAGAGCTTTTTCTCGTGTCTTTAAAGTTCCAAGCCAAGACCCAACGAGGCCAGCGCCGATCGTCAACCACCACATATGTCGGAGTCCTCGATGGTTTGCATAGTAATAGTGATAATGATTCGGACCGCTATTTCCTCGCGAAGGGCCAGGTTGCACCCCTGAAGATGGAGCTTCTGATGAAAAACGCGCATGGAAGACGCCGCGAGTAGGCTAAACGGGGGCGATCTTGACGGCACGAACAAGCGGACGAATAGCGCGTTCCATCGCGAGACAGATTCTTAACAAGTGGCGTGAGAAGCTCTCCAAGACCAGATGACTTGAAAGCCGAATACACTCTTCCCAGTTGGGGTAAACACTGCCGTATAATCAAGTTTGTGGTGTAAACAATACGAAATGACATGCATTCTCAAAGTAGAATGAAGGTCTTTAGGCAAAGTGCCCTGCAGACAACCACTCCGAGGAGTACAATGATGGTCAAAAGATACAAAGGCAAAGTTGGTGGCTGGAAGACTTTCAAGTTTCATTCCTGGATTTGCCAGCAAGATGTCGCGCATCTTTCGTCGTTCTATGGCGATTCTGCGCCGTCCAAACCGTCGTTTCAATACCACCCAACAAGGACCAGCAGAAGGCGGAGGAGTTCCACCGCCCCATGGCGAGTACAAATGGAATCGGCGTTTCCATGGCTGGGAAGCGCATTACAAGAATCATCCGTGGGGACATGGAAGACATTGTGGACCTTGGGGATATCGGGGACATTGGGGCCGTCGAGGATATTTTGGATGCAAAGCCCCTTTGCTCATTCTCGGTGGATTTGCCATCTGGTACTTCACTCGTCCTTCCGACGAGTCTAGGCGACGTGACGAGAGCAACGAACACATCCAGCAAGAATTCCAAGACGAAACACGTGAGCTTAAGCAGCGTCTTGCGCTTATTCAGCAATCCATCGATCAACTAAAAGGACACCAGAACAACCATCCGCCAGTCTACCCGCATCAATATCCTCCACAATAGAGACAAGATGCAACAATGGAGACAAGATACGACAATGGAGTGATGAATTCAAATGGCTGATGTACAGTCACGTAATCGAGCTTAATCTATCTACGCTGAGTATATTCTCTCTTTCATCTTTTGAAGTGGAATAACAGAGTTGACGAGGGGGGCGGCCCACCCAACGACATAGGGCAGTTGATGGTTCATCCAATCGCGAATTCCACCGTTAGGCGAGCCACGCTATTGTTCGTCACTCTTGAAAGTGACTTTTGTTGCACAATGGTTCGTCTTTTTACCATGCGTCGATGTGGATCTCTGCTCCGCCGTCCTCAGTCATCCCGACAAATCAGCTCTGGTGCGCGACGGGCTCAAGGCAAAGGCTCTGATAGCCACGGAGGCTCGTCGGATGAGTGGATGAATCGCTTGGACAAAATGGAGAAAGCGTACAACAAGTACACGGCCGACATGAGCAAGCGCAGTCAGGGCGGCGAGGGTGACTTCATGAACTCCATGTACGGTTTTGCAGCCGGGGCTGCGATCGGCTATATTGGACATTGGACGATGTCGTCGCCCGACAAAACGTCGTTTGGCCCTGAATTCCAAGGCACGATGCAGGAAGTGAAGGCTCGTCTGTCGTCGATCCAGCATGCGGTCGACCAGCTCAAGTCTGCCCCCCCAAGCGTCAGGGATAAGTGATGTGGTTGTTTTCAAGCTCCATGCAGCGTTGAATCCGATTTAGTTTAGTCTGGTGGAGAAAACTTTTCTTGTTGCTCAATCCAACTTGATTCCTTTGAGTGTTTAACCTGCGCGTCTACATCTAACAGCCGCGTGGGGCTTTATCTCGTTTATAAAAAAAGGCGACCCACTGCTATCCCCCTTCTCCCCCCTTCAGTGCCTACCCCCCCCGGACGAGATATGCGTCTGTCTGTAGCATTCCCCAAGCTAGATTGTTCGTGGGAATTCTTGGGACCAGACGGCTTGTTTGACGGTTAGACAGCCAGATGAGACCGTTGAGGTGTTTCCAATGAGATAGAATGTCGTTGGTCTGTCCACCGTAGTCGAATTGCACTTTGTAAACTACCTTGAAGTCGAATCAATGTTTCCGCTCGCCATCGCTCGCCGTAGCTCGGCCCTTCTCCGTCACTCTGTGCCGTCTCGACGCATTAATGCTGGTCCCAAGCTCTCTCAATCCAGAGGACCTCAAGGCTATAGCTACGGAACGTCAGCCTCGACGGAAGACTGGGCAGCCCGTGTGGACAAAATGGAAAACATGTACAACAAGATTTCAACCGATATGAGCAAAGCAACGCATGGCCAAGATGGGCGCTACAGCGGCTCCATGTGGGGCCTTGTGGCCGGCCTAGCTGTGGGCTATTTGGGCCATTGGATGACCACTGACACGTCGAAATCCCCGTTCGCCACCGATTTTCACGGCAACATGCAAGAAGTCAAATCTCGCCTCACGTCAATTCAGCACAGCGTAGATCAATTGAAGCCCAGCTCGCGTTAGACTTATGTTGTTTCCCTCCTGAGTGCTGACGCCACGCCATGAGCCTCAACGCAGATCTTTGAGACATATTTGTCGTAAAAATTAGCTTTGGTTAATCAACAGATTTGTCTCTGGACAACACATCAAAACCAACTGATGGTGGCTTATGAGCTTGAAGAACGCTTTCTTCGCTGCCCCCCATGAAATCCAAAGGCAGAGCAGAAAAATGGACAACATAACGCGAACCCCTCGCTTTACAAGATAATTTAAGGCTGCCCCCAGCCAAAGCAACGGATGGTAATTTCCGAAGAAGCGCTCTTGATATCGTGGGTCTTGACGCGTCCTTCGCCAGCAGCGCCGGCAACAACATGCAATGGAATCAAGTGCTCCTCTCGTGGGTGGCATTCACGAGCGTAGGGCATGGAGGCCCAACCCTTGAGTGCCTCTCCACGCTCTTCAACGGACGTCTTCGAACAAGCGCCAGACAAGGCCAATAAAAAGTTCTTCGAGTGGTTTTTGACTTGTGATGAGCCCCGGCCTCCGTGGAAAGACATGCCGCTCCCGACAATTGCAATGTTGTCTTGTCGAAGTTGGGCCAGAGCTTGGCCAATGCGGAAGTGGAGTTGAGGGTCTAAACTGCGAGCAAGACTCACTTGAACAATCGGAACATCGGCAGATGGGTGGATTAGCTTCATCGGGACAAAGACACCGTGGTCCCATCCACGCTTCGGGTTGAGTTGGGCTTCAATGTTCGCTTCGGTCAATAACAACTTGATCTTTTCAGCGAGTTCGGGCGATCCGGGGGCATCATAGCGGACAGAATATGCTGGTCTTGGAAAGCCGTAGTAGTCGAAATATAGCTCATGTGATGTGCCAGACGAAATATTGACGACGTTTTCTTCCCAGTGAGCCGTCACAAGCACAATCGCAGCAGGTTTGGTGGCAGGGTCGTGGAGCCCAAGCCATTGCGGTGCGACTTGTTCAAAGAATGTTCTAGTCGGGCCGTGGTTGGGATCCGAGGCAGGGTTCAACAATGGCATTGGGCCTGCGCCATGGCTGATAAAAATAGCAGGAGCAACTCGATCCGTGGCGACGTCGGCCATGTCAAGCAAATCAAAAAGTGCTTGAGATGGTGAACTGTCTGATAAGTTCAACATTAAATTCGAGTAACTATTGGCTAATAATAATATAATAAGTTCAACATTAAATTCGAGTAACTATTGGCTAATAATAATATAATACAACCAATGAATGGCTTTATTCAGAAATAAAATGATATGATTGGATATAATTTGTTAATGAGGAGCTATTACAATGTCAACGCAGTAGTTTGGCAGCGCTCACCCGGCTAGACTGGGCACAATTGTCCAAACACTCTTCAAGAAGATAAGAGTTTTCTATTCCAGGTCGGACTGTGAACAGTTGTCTCTATTCTGGTTGCGAACAGATTTGTGATTACTATGACGGGTGCTTTGCCGATTACTACGATATGTAAATAGTGTAATTTCTCTCTCTATTGAAAAGTGGCTCCGAAAACTCTCTTATGCCTAAACAGTGGCCATATTCAAGTCGTCGCTTATTCCTTCTTCGCAGCTTATAGCTTGAAATTTATCGACAATGCCCCCCCCCTCACATGCGTGGTGGAGACTTCCACTTTCGATAAAACTACAAGTGCCCTGGTTTCATTGTAGGCTCCTTATCGCTGTTTTTACAAAAGGCGACGACTCGAATACATGCGTCTAAGAGCATCTCCACCAGTGGGGTCAAACCCAAAAGAAAACCTTAATTTGAATCTAATTTTACCTTCTCTTGTTCACACCAGTTAGACTAAAACAGGACCATATTTACAATTCAGAGTGAAAAGCTGGGATATTTCCAGGGTTTTGGCCAGAACAAATCAACAGCTCTGGCGCGAACAATTTGTGGCGCGAACTATCTGTGGCGCCAACGTGAACAGATCTGTATAGGAGTCGCTTACTCATCCGAAAGCGGCGGCGAAACATCGTTTTGTCATAGATAGGACTCTCAACAAAGTACTGCTTCATGAGATGATCGTATCTCTTGTCATATTTGTGGTCTCCGTTCGGTTGACAGCCAGGCTGCGAGCCACCCAACCTCGTTCGCCGTTCGTCTTCCTTATCGTCATCTGACCACAAGAGATCTAGAAGGCATTGCTCTTCCAACTCGGCATATTCTATCTCATCAAGTTGTATGTCCATCGGAAAATGAGTGGTGATCGGTGTGAAAAATCAAAGCTTGGTGTGGAATCCGGACAAAACCAGGACTAAACCCAAACGAAACCGCTACAATTTTACTTCTTTTTTCCCCACTGGTGGAGATGCTCTAATGGGCATTCAAGGAGGCTCTATGTAATCGTTATTCTGTCCAAGTTGTCAATTGTCATCGAGTTAAGAGGAAAAAGATGACATGGCAATCCCAGAGGGACATAGGGGTTGTCTCTTAAATTCAATATTTCAAAGAGTGACAGGGAACAAACCTTGTCATTCTTCCCAACGAGCATGCTCACTGTTATAGTAATCTTACACTAATTCATGAAAAGGGAGTGCACGTCACATTGCCGTAGTAATCTTATTGGCTATATTTAGAGTGAACTTTCCATAGAATTTCCTTCCCAACGGCCCCGGAACAAACTTCAGAACGGCCGAAATGCCAAAAATATGTCCTTTGGCTCATTCGTTGATTTGCATCATCATGGTCAATACTGCTGTCTGCCGCGTCGCTCCCGCCGTCTTTGTCAACCACGGCGGTGGACCAATGCCTTATTTGGTCACAGTCACAGACCCAGAGCAAGGCCCAACACGAGCTTTCCTTGAAAACGTTGCGTCTCAGTGGCTTGGCTTGAACGACCCTGCTACGAAGCCCGCCGCGATTGTGCTTGTGACGGCCCATTGGGAAGAAAACGTTGTGACTATTTCGTCGAGCGAAAAACATGAATTGCTCTATGACTACTATGGTTTCCCACCCGAGGCGTACAACCTCAAGTACGACGCCCCTGGTTCTCCGTCACTTGCTCAAAAAATCAAATCCTTGCTCACTGATGCAAGCATTCCATCGCAATTGAATCCAACTCGCGGTTGGGACCACGGTGTCTTTATTCCCATGAAGCTCATTTACCCCGCAGCCGACATCCCGATTGTGCAAGTGAGTCTCGCGAACAGCTTGGATCCCGATCTTCATTTCCGCCTTGGCCAAGCTTTGGCCCCATTGCGCCAAGAAAACATTGCCATTGTTGGCAGTGGCATGTCCTTCCACTCGTTCCGCCCGACGTCGCAAGTCAAGGTCCAAACAAAAGACTTTACTGATGCGTTGAATGCTGCCAGTGCCAAGACGTCCGTTGAGGAACGTGGTGAAGCCTTGAAAGCATGGAAATCGTTTCCACACGCTCGCGCATGCCATCCCCGTGAAGAGCATTTGATTCCATTGCATGTCGTTGCCGGTGCTGCTGGCGAAGGCTCAGTCACTACGTACGACATTGAGAATCCTTTCTGGAACAACTTTGTCCGATCATTTGGCTGGGGCATTTCAAGCTAAATTACATAATGGTACATGTTTGATAAAATGCGTTGACCTTGAACAAGTTGCTGGTACGATTCCGTCGCTTTGTAGGGGAGGCCTGGCCTCTCTTCATGATCCCTGAGGTCGGTCCATGCGCTCTTAAGGCTGGATGCATCAGCGAGCTCTGCCTTGGAAAGCTCTCGATACTTAGATAACCATCTTCTTTATATTACCAATTGAAATGGAGGGGAAACCTAAACTAGGATGGAGGGGGTCCAGGAGGAGGTGGTGGAATATGCGCTGGCACGACCGACTGGTTCTTTTGCTCCGTGATGGGTGGAGGGGGCGGTGGGGGAATGCCACGTCGACGTCGATTGATCTTCAGTTCGCTACCTCCACCATGTTTGGCCAAGAGTTTATCAGCGACAGGATCATTCCTGCCATGGAATCGATCTTTGATGTCTTGCTTGGACAATGGATCTGCCTTGTCCTTGGGCATTTCATGCAGGTATGGACATGTTTCACCGCGTTTGCACTCGCCCCGTGCAAAGAACGAGCACAAATGTGGGCGATTGCGCTTGTAGTAAGGATCTAATCGTGCCATTCGAAGCAAAGCTTGGCTTGGAGCAGCTGACTTGCCATAAGCTGACACCACTCCTTGATCTTCCAACATGGCGTTGTGCTGCTGGGCAAACCATTCACGATTGGCTTCGCTTTCTGGTACATCTTGTCTTTCTGATACAGCCAAGAAGGCATCACGGACTTGCACCGGCAAATGATATTGCAGATCCAAGACGCATGTCTGACACACGTTTTTAAGCTTTGCACATGTCTGGCAAATCTCTGTCTTCTTGTATCGGGCTTTCTTCCCTGGTTTCCATCGAAACACTGTGAACGGTCGATCGCAAATCTTGCATGCCTTGCCGTGCACTTCCTTGATCATGCGGACATATGGGTCTTCACCCAAGCACGCTTCACACAACTGTGGAAAAGAGTCTTTGTCTCCTCCTTCCCACGCGTGCTTGAACGTGTCGGTCTTGATCCCCATGCCGCGCTCCGTCATGGTTCCCTCGTTGGTTGCGTGTGGTTCACACCACGCAAATGAAAATAGTGTTGACACACTATTTATTCTAATTTACCGGATAAATTGGATTTCTCCTGAGTAGAGTTGCTGAATTGTTAAAAAAGTTTTTAACACAACATGAGTTAAATATGTGTTAGAAATGTGTTAGAAATGCTTTTAACATTTGTGACAAGTCCTGTCCGGATATCGTAGAGTGGTAGTCAATGTCCAGGATTGTTGAAAGTGCACGTGCTTGCTTGTGAAGCGTATTGAGCTCGGTCACCAGTTCACAAAAGAGCACGCACATTACATACAAGCAATTGTCATCCATCGCCTTGTCACGTGCTGGGGTTTAGACCTCACGCATGTTAAGCAAGGCTCGATATCCTTTCGCATCATCCTCAATCCAACCGTCAAGCTACATTCTCGACATAGATCAACCAAGTTGTGCACTTTGATACACTCCAATCGTATTAACCACTTGTATTCTTCATCAACACTATGAGATCTACGAAGCTCCAGATAATAGTTTCTAACATAGTTAAAAAGTATCTGAGAAAAAGTGTTAAAAAGGTTAGAAATGTTTTTAACTGTTAAATAACATGTTAGAAAGCAACTCTACTCCCGAGTGACCAAACTTTGTTCGCCCTCTTTCCAACCAGCATTCGCTCTCAGACCAGCACTGGCTGTTCTTGGTGGCATAAGCTCATGCACAATGCGTGTTTTGCATGGGCTTCACGGCTCCATCCCTTGGTAGCTATGAATGTTCTTATGGAGGAGCCAGGGAATTGGATGAGCTGGATTTCCAAGCAGTAATTTGGCCGACTGGATCTGGCGTGGACAGTCATTAGCTCACTGATTAGTTGAGCGTATTCGGTCGTCTCTTCATGGAATCGTTGGCCGCCAAGTTGCCTCCAATCTGCAGTATACAGTATATTGGATACCGAACGACAAAGACAGGAGATGAAAGTATGCTTTCAAAGCTCCGAGCAAGGATCCATGTTCCTCTTCGTATCCCTTGTGACGCTATCAGCTCGTCTACAGCATAACCCGGATCCGTGGAAGCTCAATTGACTTTAAGTCTAGCTGGTGAGCGTCTAACGAGGAGTGTATGGACAAGATTGAGTGTGAACTTTGAGTAAACGTTGATGCGACGTAACGCTCCCACCAGTCCGAATGTTGAGATCTGTTTATCCGGATAGATAGTTCGTTGTTCCAGTGCACGACATCCAGCAGACATGGAAGTGCACACTCGAGCGTGGCATGATATGATTGTGATCCAGCGCCTGGTCCTGAGCTTCCTTGGGCCATTGGATGTTGTCCGTCTCTCCTCGCTGAACAAATCTTTCTATCTCTCGGCTATGCATTCGCAATGCCTTGATCTGGCTGACATTGACGACGAAAGCTCGTACGCCAAGCTTGCGCCGTTCTATCGACATGCTCACGAGCTCCGACTGCACCGCTCGTTTGCACTACCTGCTTGCTTGTTTCACTTGATGAAGTTCCACTCGTTGCAGCAAGTGTCGCTTCATGATGTTGTGTGTCTCGCAGACGACCATCTTGCGTCTCTGACGTCGCATGCACCACAGCTCCGCCATCTTCACGTGGAAGGCAGTCACGGTCTTGCAGATCCGCAATTGAAGCTTCCTGTCATTGAGACGCTTGTCTTCAGGTACAATCTGATGCTGCGAAGTCTTTCGTTTCCTCCAACACAATCTCTTACTGAAGTTGCTGTCACGGCATGTCCATCCTTCGTCGAGTTTGACGCTCTCCTTGCTGCTGCTCCGCGTCTTCAGTCAATCAACTTTTCACAATCTAATGCTCTCGTTCGCTTTCAGTGCATCCATCACCCTGAGCTTCACACGTTGCTCCTTGATCGATGTGCCCAGCTCTCCTTCCTGGAGGTAAGAATGATACAAACCTCCTGTAGATTGATGTGTTACTTAGCTCCAAGTCCCAGCACTGAAGCTGCTCAATGTTCAACTCTGTGGCCACCTGCAGCAAGCTGTTGTATGCGCTAGTCAGTTGCAATCCGTGAGCTTTAGCATGCTCACGTCGCTTGTCGTGCTCTACTTGGACTGCCCTCGACTGACAAGGCTAAATCTCACAGGCAGTACAGCACTTTCACCGTCGGGAATGACTCTGGAGTGTCCACTGCTCAAGCAAGTCCAATGCGATGGCACGGCGTTGCGGGATGTCGTGCTATGAATATCAATCACCAAATCTCAGGGAATAAGTTCATAAATTAAATCTCAATTGCTAGACGTGGAAGAGCTGAATGACTTCACGGACGTCGGCTCGGCACACCGCACATTGCTTGGTTGAATGCTTGATCTGCTCGGCGCAACGCATGCACACGGCAGCATGGCCGCACGGCACGCAGACAGCGTTCTGAGGACCGTCAAAGCAGACGACGCACTCACGAGGGATAGATTCTTCAGGCTGGTAATCTGAGGAATGATCTTCAAGTGGTGGAGCTGACGCGGCCACTACTGTCGGAACTGAGGGAGGCTCATAGACTTCAACCGTCTTTTGAACTGGGGCAGCGGCAGGGGGGGCCTGCAGAGGTGATTGAAATTGAGAAGGAGCTTCAGACATATTTTCTTGATTTGGTGCCATGGATGGACACGGCGGCACTGGGTTTTGGAAGACAGTCGGTTGGGGCATCTGAGCTTGGACTGGAGGAGGCACCGAATATGTCGTCAAAGATGGATCGGACAAAGCTGTAGTGACTCCACCTCCGGCGAGAAATGTTGCCCAAGCATAGAAAGAAGCTTGATCAGTCGCCGCCAACTCACATGAGCGAAGAGAACCGACGATTCCTGGCCCAGTTTTGCGAGCACCTCGCACTGTGATTGCAAATGGCTTGGAATCGAATAGTTTGTTCTTCGTGTGCAACGTAACTGGCGATGGCACATGGAGCATCAATGTCGACGAGGGCAATGGAGATCTTTGACCTTGAATTACATCAAAGAAAGCCATTTCGAGGAAAAGAGGCGATCCGACGCGCAAAACAAGTACAAACCGCTTGGCCCAAGACTGCAAAGAGCTCATTCCAAGCAACGCTGAGCCAATATTCTCGGTGCTTTCGTAGAGCCATCCTTGAAATACTTGCGTGCGAGCTTCCATGAGTTGAACGCATGCAGCAGCACCTGGAGTCCCTGTTTCAACGCTCCGTCGCGCAACTTCAAGGGGAGATAGGCCTCGGGTATTCAAGAGGTAGGGACTTACACCCGGGAGGGATGTGAGGTATTCGACAACTCGTGCAGCACCATCCTTACAAGCATGGTGAAGGGGCGTGTTACCCTTGACATCGGTGGCATCAATGAACGCACCATGCTCCAATAGAATCTGCACACACACTTCAAAGTTGTTGGAACACGCAATCATAAGTGGTGTACGGCCCCGGGAGTCTTTGTACTCGAGTAATTTGGGTAGAACGTTGGGATCCTCGCTTTCGAGAATTTGAAGAAGCGCTTGCAAGTCATTGTTCTTTGCGCAGTCGTACACCGTATCGGTATTGTCGCCAAATGTGTTTTTCACCCATTTGAACACATCGTCGAGTTTGAAAACGACCTTGCCTTTGTTGCTGCGAACAGACGCTTCGATTTCTGATGCTCGTTGCTGAATATGCTGACCAAACTCTTCAGCGCGCGCACCAAGAGCTCGTGCGTGGCGCTCGACGTTCTTGGCCTGATGCTCAACTTGGCGCGCAAAGTGGTCCATCAACTTGGTCGCAAATGTGGAAATGCCCGAAAATCACCCAACTGAACGGGAATGTTGGTAAGAAGTGCAGGAATGCTTGTTTGATTGGCCAACAATCTTCGCAAATGTATGTTCTTTGACTTCTTGCAATACTCCGTAGTACTATTGCAATCCCGAGCAAGATAATTGCAATGCTGGACACTGTTTGCCGCCACATGCAAGCTCCACCACCTTGAGTCTGCGATACTTGACATGAAATGGTTTCACGGGAGTTTTGAAGGCAGACTTACTTACGCCGCTTCTGTGGATAGTTCCTTTGAGGAGGAAAATGTCCAGGGTTTGGACTCGAAGTTGTTATAACGGAAGGCGGTGTATAGTGAAATGGATGGCGTACAAGCTGGGGGGGGCTTATCGTGGGAGGCTGGTCTCAAGAAAAGGGGAGTAATTGCAGCGAATTTGACGATGCAAATGACTGCGATTGAGATATCTCGTTCCTGATTTTCGGGAGAGCCAGGATTCTCCTCGTTCTTGAACCGAACCAGTGGTCGTGATGCGTAGGGATTACAGGGGCTACTATAGGGTGAAGATACAACAATAGAGAAATCAGAGAAGACCATCCAAAGAAATGACAAGCTGATAAGTATTCAGGACATTTGAAATACTATTGCAACTGTCTAAAAATGCGTTTGAAATACTATTGCAATGGTCGGGACAATACAATGTTCAAGTGAATGCCTATGGGTCGGAAACAGCCAATCAAATGTTAGCATTGAGACAGAGGACTTTTTTCGCCAGGCATGAGCGAGACGGTGTGGCGATTAGGCGAGCGAATGACGAGCTTTGGCAATCAGCTGGGCCAGAGCCTGGATGGCTTAGGCGTCAGTATTGCAGATTCGTTGGAGAAGCAGACGGCGCATCTGTCGACAATCGGTGATCGCGCGGCTGCCAAAGTCCAGGCCTCTACAGCCAAACTATCGGCCCAAGAAGATCGTCTACGTCGAGCTTCTGAAGAGCGAGCTAGGGCAGCAATGGAACGTCAAGCCATGGAAAGCCAACGCATTGCTGAATATAACAGGGAAATGAGTAAGTTACAACAGAAAGAAGCGAAACTCCGTGAGAAGGAGGCAAGAAGACGAGAGAGAGAACTCAGACATCGAGAAAGAGATGCCATTCGAATGGAAAAAGACGCATCCAAGAAAGGAATGGAATGGGCACATAAAATCGAAAAGAATATCCAAAAGGCCGTGGCCCACATGGAGCACCACCACAAGACGACTCCGATTGTACTGAAATTTGGCAACGAAGACTCTGAGCGTGAAGTCGTTATCAACCAACCAACTCCACCAGCACCTGCTGAACCTAGCGATGTTCTCTACAGAGCAGCCAGTGAAGGCAGCGTTGATGCCCTGGTTCGCGTAATCGACCAACGACATCCTCATGATCTGATGGAAATGCTTGAATTTACTGATGCCGATGGCTTCACCCCGCTTCTCATCGCAATCTCCCGCGGTCATGTCAATTGCGCTCATTTTCTCCTGGATCGCGGCGCAAGAACAGCAGCTCAAGACCGATTTGGCAACTCTGCTCTTCACTTAGCTTGCCTCCACGGCAATGTCGCTGCAGCGGCTTTACTCATTCGACATCCTCGACAACAATCACCATATACAATCAACGGCAAAGGTCAAAGTCCATTGGAAATGGCACGGCAAGTCGTGCGGAGTCAAACAGCAGCAGCCGCAACAGACGTCGCTCGCTGCATCGAAGTTCTTGAGCAGGTAAGCAAGCCCCGTGAGGCTATGACGAATATTAATGTGCCTAGCGTTGCAAAGTATTTGAAGGCTGGATCAACCACTTTCGAGATGGACAATGGACACCGAGATATGCCCTCGTCCTACGCACTGGATCGCCTCAAATGCTTCAGATGGCTCTACATGATGTCGATCAAAGCCTGCGTCGCCCCGTGCCAGAGTACGTTTCCGTGGATTTCTCTCCAGCGACTCACCGTCGTGGTAGAATCGTCTTCTCCTTCGATATTCACAAGCCCATAATGCTAAAACGAACGTCAGCTTCCAAGCCATTCTCAATACAAATTGGCTCGACAATCCTCGCTGCCTTCAACGAAGCTGGCTTTGACGCATGGTCGCATTTCCTCACTCAGCAGTTGGTAAGTCCATGGCCTTCGACGCGGGCTCACTTGTGTGTAGGAAGCAGCAGCCGTTGATCCGTTTATGCCACCGGGTGACCTCCGCAAAGGCCACCCTGGTCTTCCCTCGAAAAAACAAAGTTTGCACAACTTGGAAACTCCAACCAAGCCACCGACGGCGTTCGCAGCATCGGCTCCAACTTGGACTCCAACGGCTCAACGAAAAGAATTGAATATCGCGATCGACTATGACAGTCAGCAAGAGATCGCGCCATCGGCTCCACCGCCATCCATCGAGTTTGAAGAGGATGAACGAGATATCGCCCATTCCAATCGTGAAGAATGCGTCGTATGCCTCGACCGAATCAAGCAGACTGTATGCGTTCCATGCGGCCACGTCGCGGTCTGTGTTCCATGTGCTGACAAAGTAATCCGCACGTCACGGAAGTGCCCCGTCTGCCGTGCTTCTGTCCGTGAAGTTGTCAAGTTATTTCTAGCATGATATGCCTATACTAACTTGTCTGTCGTCGCCTTTCAAGGCCTTTCCTACACTCACCGCAACGAGGGTTCATCGACGACTCCTCTACTGCATAAAGCGATTCGATGCCAGCTTACTCATCGGCAATGTCGAAGTGTCCCCACTGGGAAATAGATCCAACAACGTTGATGAATACCTTCTCAAACACGTCAATATTGCATGCAGAGCCCTAAAAAGCCTCTTGTAAGACACCTCTCTAGAACATGCCTCCAAAGAGAGAGAGAGAGAGAGCTCTGTTCATACTGCAACGTGTTGAGAGGCCATGAAAAGCAACCTCGACCGTCAGATGTCGTTGGTGAAATGCTAATTCGAGTTGATCGGTGAATCGATTCGGAGTCTCCATTGCGTACACGCTCAACAGTACTGCGAACACATAGCTTAGACTCCATGCCCAGTGTTATCACCTCACGCTTTCGAAATGTCACCCTGTCTCTAATTGAATTCCATCGTAAAAGCCACGAAAACACAATGGCAATGACAGATCCACCATTTCGCACATACCATGGACTACTTGAGAGAGTCTCAATGCCGTCATCCTCGTCACTCTTGGCATCCAACAGAGCGAGCAAGAAGTTCTCGTCCAGTTCGTCTCTTGAACGATGACATGTGAGTGTAGGTGTCGCATGGTCGTAATGCCACGTTGGCATCCCTTCAGTCATTTTTCAATTCTCTATCACAGGTGACCATGTGGACCTCGTTCGTATCCAAGTCCAAAAAGCTCTTTAACCCTCCAGCACAATCGACAAACACTGAACAAGTCTCGAATAATTACACAGCGGATGCTGTGGAAAGCGTCCACAACTTGTCGCGTGACCCACAGGCACAGCAATGGGCCCACAACCGTGGACTCAATATTGTCAACGTCTCGTGGGAAGACTGTGCGAGATACCAAAATAGCTGCTGGGGACCTTGCATCTCCGATATGACGCTCGTCGTGAACGATCGATGGATGTCAGTCCTTCGTGTTCCCAACTTTACAGGTAACGTTGATATTTTGGAGTCAGTGATCTCACGGCCTTTAGATCCCATCATGAGCGTCCCGTCGTCGCTGATTCAAGTGCCGGTCGGCAATGAATCTCCCTACGACGTCCCTCTCACCAAGATCTCTCTTGAAAACTACCTCCAAAACATCTCCAAGTACACAGAACTGACCAACAACTTGTACATCCCGGAGAAGGACGATCAAGTCGTGGTAATGATATCTCCATCACTCTATGAATGTGGTCACTGATGAGATGAGCTTAGGTGAGCACGCAGTCGTGTTTCTTGCCGATTCCACCATCGGGAGAAGTGGATTTCCATGTTGGATTGTACAATTACCAATCCACGCCATCTTCTCCTGCCGTTTTGGTCCTTGTGTCGACGGATGCTGGCACGAGTGCTCAAGTGATTGGAGGCAACCGCAGAGGAGACATCTTGTACTTTAATGATCGCGGCACGAAGCGGACGTTCAAAGCTGAGAGTCTCAGCACGGATCGAGCGAAACGTGACGTTGAGCTGAGTGGAGAAATGACCGAAGAGGAAGAAGCCCGCAACTACATCATGATCGTCCAGATTCCACTGATCCTCCCTCCTCGTGTTGCCAGGCCAGTTGCGCTTGCAGTCGATCTCTCTGCACAGTCAAAGATGTTTTACAAACAGGCAAATAAGTCAGGTGCAAAATTAGCTCTTCCATCATTTTCACGCCGTGCAACTGCCGCTGTCGAGCCTGCCATGGTTGGCTTAGGTGAGTTTGCTGTCGATTTCTTGGGAACTCATTCATCCTTGGCGCGTAGGCACATCTCACGGTGCGTTTCCAAAGTTGAGCGAACATGCCAATATCCAACGCGATCCCAACTTTCCCATTCGCGTCACGCTCCAGTTTTATCAAGCCACGAGCAATGGCATCGTGACCGAGTCTATCATTGACAAGCTTGCGAGACAAATGGAGGAAGTGAAGACCAAGGCGACGTGGTGTGGATCTCTCGTTGTGCGTAACTAGCGGCCTTAGTCTCCTTTAACTTTGAATACCAGACAACACTGCGAATCTGTTCGTAAATCAGGCAAAATACTTCACACAGAGTCTAAAGGATCTCTGCATGTACCTTCTGTATTGACCATGCCATAAAGAGAGAGCTCACGACCGACAATGCTGTACTGGTAGGAGTAGCGCGTTGAGAAACTACTGAAAACCAACTCCGTCAGGTTTTGTTGGTTCGCTCTTCACAGCATATACGTTCAGCAGTTGAGCTGGCCATTGTCGTTATATCACACCGTCCAAATGTCACTCTCTGGTTTGGATGGAACCAAAGCTTGCAACTTCCAACAGCCCCCGATGAAGTTTGGGCTTCAATCATCAAGGTACAAATCATTTGAACTCTGATCAATTGACAATGTAGACAAATCCCTACTGCAAGAAATTTCGATACAACTCCTTCCCTCTGTTTGAGCAACTGTCGGAGCTTCTTGATGGATCCTACGCAGACGGAAGGTTCTCATCCATGCCACCCGGCGTAGAAGCTGACGAGTTTGAACGAGATGTCGAATCGCAACCTCTTTTTGCTCCAAGAGTTGTCTCAACTATCGAAGACAATGATGTATCGGATGAAAGCTCGGATGAATCAACACCACCTCCCAAGAAAAAGTGCCAACAACTCCGCAAACGCGACAAGAGAAGTGCTGGTGCTGTTATTGGCGATGCTATTTCCAAGCTTGTTGAAGTTGAGGCTTCAAAGGTGAAAAACAACAGCGATCCCCACGAGCGTGTGACATTGGCAATCAACTGTTTGATGGAGAATTACAGCCATCTCGATGGCATGAATATTGCGAATTTAGTTGATATGATGAGCGAAGGATTGAATGCCACAATATTTATGGCTCTACGTGGACCGGCTCGGGACGCATGGATAGCGAAAAAATGCACTTAATGCATAACACGACAGTTAACCTTCGTTATCTCTAACTCGTTGAACGCAAACTTGAATATTGTTCCAACATTTTTGTAGCAATTGCATCGCGCATAGCACCAGCTTCTTCGGAGTGATTCTCAGCAATTTCAGATTCATTTTGAGTGACCTTGGACCTTCGCCGCTGTCGACGACGCTTCTTAAGCAGCTTTCTTTCTCGTTTCTTTCTGACCTTCTCGGCAAGTCGGGCAAAATGGGGGTCATTTTCAAGCTCCATGATTAAATTGTGCAATGCGCACAATGACTATACCAGATCCACTTGACACGAGAATGGATATTCTGGTGGACTCTCGAGAATTCGAAATCGCTTTTTGAGAACGCCAAATATGCGTTCTATGCAGTTTCTTAGATTGTACAGCTCCCTTGAATTTTGAGGTCTCGTATTGCCATTTGACCACTCTCGCAAGTGGTAACGAACTCCTCGATAAGGTGTCAACAAGTTAGTTCTGAGGCCATATCCAGCATCCCCTACAAATCATACTGATGATGATCACACAAACGACAACATACCTAAATAGACCTTGCCATTTGGAATCGTGAAACCTTTTGCCATCTGTGCATCACTCAGAACCCGAGCATCAGAAGCTGAGCCTTTCCAGCCCGCCAGAACATAGACAAATCTCAGATCGAAAGTGCAAGCCGCCAAAACATTTTGGCTCATGTATCCTTTTCTATTTCGAAATGCCATGCAAGAATCTTGGGGTGGGGTTGCTTTGATATGGGTTCTATCCAAGGCACCAATGCAGTGCTCAAAGAATGGGTACATCGTGGGATTTGAATGAACCTCGTAGGGAATATCATTAGTGGGTAGAGTCACCACATCAGGATAGAGCCGCAAGAAAGCAGCAATGACCTAGTGCTTGTAAGATGACTTTACATGCAAGCTTGCATCATTCATGGATTGAGTAATTGTCCATCCACTCCTCTGAAATCTTTCTTGGGCTTCCCTATTTGAGCCGGCATTGCCCACAATAAAAAGAAACGTTGCGAGCTTCTCCCTTGCAGATACGAAGCGACTCGACTTGAGGGAATATTTCGATTGTAGCATTTCCAGGAGCAACAGAAATGTGGATGGTAGCATACGAAGCTGATTTCTGAATCGTCGTGGGTTGCCTCCAAGTAGTTCGGATATCCATTCCTCCCCTTTCAATGCTGACGTGTGGCAAGCTTCTTTAACAACGTAGTTTGCCGCCCACCATGCAGCACATCCAACAAGCACAGTGAACATGATGATTTGGACCAAGTTGCGCGCGAAATGGAGTTTGGGACCTCAAAAAAGAACCCTTCACCTCTTTTTTTTAAATGCCATTTTTGGCCAAATTGTCAAAATAAAAATAAAAGCTAATTTTTTGCCAGACAGCACGGCCAATTTTTCAAATTGACATTTAGGCTGAAAATGGCATTTTGGCATTGAAAATGATATTTTGGCCTTGAAAATGACAAAAAATCAGTGTTGCCAGACGGGCACACCCTGACAGCTGAATATTCGCAGTCTCCAGATTTTGGGTGGAGTTTGTCTGGAAGTTGTTGGATATGATCCAGTATGAATAAAAATACGATATATTTGTATTCACAGATTCTATGTAGTATAATATACTACATATCTTGATCGACATGAATCTTCTTCATTTGCGAGTCAAATCAGAGAAGAATTACGGCTCGTTTGAAATTTTCAATCAACCAGTGTTAACTGACGTTGATTCATTCAGCGTCATTGCAAATTTTACAGTGTTAGATACTTGCGACAAGATGTAAAAAAGACGTCTCGACATTTTTAGGATTTTTGATCAATATTATGAAAAGTTTTTTAGAGATTTTAAATATTTTTATTCAGAATTGTTATTTTCGAAGAGTTTGTACTTGTAAAATTAGCATTTTTTGCTCATCATACTCGCTGTAAATCGTTCGCTTGTTGTGGATGTGAGGAGACTGCGCTTAAAGCGTAAGCGGTCTACAAAAGACGAGTCCGCTGGCGATGAAACCATCGACTTCGCCGACTTGCCAAAGTTTTGTCTCCAACCTTACTGTCAAATCGATGAAATTTGGTCAAGATATACAAAGAGTCACTGGCTTTTAGTATAATTTGAACGTCTTCATGAAAATTCAACTTGACTGTCATGGCATCGACAGCGATCGTTCATTCCGGCCGTGTTGAGAAACTCCCTGGCGGAGTGTGCTCCATTGATCACTACATCAAAGCCCCCCTCGACCACTTTTCTCCATCATCCCGTGAGGCTATCACTGTGTACGTCCGCGAAGTCTTTGCTGAAAAGTTTGCATCGAACGCGTCCTTACCTCTGCTGGTGTATCTGCAAGGCGGTCCTGGCTTTCCATCACCACGACTGACTGCTCCGCCGTCTGGCTGGTTGAAGACAGCATTGAGTGAATTCCGAGTCTTGCTCTTGGATCAACGCGGTACCGGATTATCGTCGCCGTTGACAGCTCAAACGTGTCGCCATTTCGCCGATCCTGCTGCTTTAGCTGCCTACCTCACTCATTTTCGAGCCGACTCTATTGTCCATGACGTTGAATTATTCCGAAAGACGCTCTTCCCGACGCAAAAGCTCACTTTGCTGGGTCAATCGTTCGGTGGCTTTTGCAACTTGTCCTTCTTGTCGTTCTTCCCTCAGTCACTCGAGCGCGTCATTTTCACTTGTGGTTTGGCTCCCGTCGGTGCCACGGCTCAGGAAGTATACGAGGCCACATATGCCAGCGTCGCCGAGCGCAATCGTCGCTACTATGCGCGCTACCCCGGCGACAAGCTCAAAGTTGTTGCGATCGTCAAGCATTTGATGCAGCATCCAGCCCCTCTTCCTTCAGGGGGCGTGCTCACTGCCCGACGCTTTCTTACTCTTGGTATGCCTCTTGGTACTGTCACGGGAATGGAAACTATCCACTACTTGATTGAATCTGCCTGGGCGACGCATTTCCATGGCCAACAAGCTGACGCCACCTCCGCCCCTGAACTCTCCTATGCGTTTCATTCAACGGTTGGGTCGATGCAGTCGTCGTTCGACACGAATCCCATCTACTGGTTCCTCCACGAATCGATCTACTGCGATGGTCCAACGTACTCACCCTCCGCCTGGGCCGCTGAGGCTGTTCATGCGCGTACTCGTGTTGGCGGCGTTGCGATGTTTGATCCTACTCGTTTTGATGGCCTCGATGGTGAAGCCTTGACCGAGGCGGTCAATGCCGCGCCGCTCTACTTCAGTGGTGAGATGGTGTTTTCATGGATGGCCGACGATTATGCCATGCTCAAGCCGTTTAAAGCAGCCGCGGACATTCTTGCCCAGAAGAGCGACTGGCGTCCATTGTATGACCAAGCCAAGCTGCGTAACATTGACATTCCATCTGCCGCACTGGTTTCATTTGACGATTTGTTTGTCGACCGAACTCTGTCCCTTGGAACTGCTGCGCTCCTTGGCGACACTTGCCGCGTATTTGTCTCGAATGAGTTCCAACATGGCGGCCTGCGCGACGACCCATCGATCTTCGAGAAGCTGCTCAAGATGACCAAGGGTGAGATCATCCTGCCGTCGTAGAGTTATGTGACATTTCAATAGTGTGAATCTCGAAAGATTCGCTTTCTGGATAAAAATTCAATTAACCGGTTGATCGATGCTGTGAAGGATAAAATTGAATGTGTTGCGATGCTGGTCCGAGACGCATTGACGACGCGTGACCTCTTTCTGTGCGTTGCAGACTTCCAAGACGGCAGCTTTAAGGACTTGATGCCGTTCCGCCATGTCAAGAAACCCCCGCACTCTGCCTATATGCACAAATTGCCCACAGCTCTCACACACCTCCATCAATTGCTTGTCCCTTGGCTCGCCACTTATGGCACGGCTCGCCTCGACAAGCTATTTGGCTACATGCCTCACATGCGAGATCTCATCATTCTACACTCGGTGGTCTTTGGTGATGTGCCGACCTTGACGTATCTCCTTGAGCGATTTTTGAAAGAGATCCATGGATTCTCTGACCCACTGCTGGATGTTGCAGCAGCCTATGGCCAACTGGCCGTGTTGCAGATTCTCCACGCGGTTGAATACCCAGGATGCACTCGAAATGCCATCGACTGGGCAGCGTTTCACGGCCATCTGCCTGTTATCTTATTCCTTCACGCACATCGAAAGGAAGGTGCCACGACGAAAGCCATGGATGCCGCCGCGATGAATGGACATCGCGAAGTTGTGAAGTTCCTCCATATGCACCGAACGGAAGGATGTACTACTGATGCAATGACCGAAGCTGCATGGAATGGACATCTCGATGTTGTTATATTTTTGCACACCCATCGGTCTGAAGGTTGCTCTATCTGGACGATGGATCGCGCAGCTTGGAGTGGTCGCCTTGCTGTCGTTCGATTCCTTCATGAAGTTCGAAGCGAAAAATGCACGGCCCAGGCAATGGACATGGCAGCGTGGAATGGTCACCTCGACGTACTAGAGTACCTCCACGGAATCGGTGCACCTTGCACTGCAAATGCTCTACAGTACGCAGCAATGAATGGCCATTTGGAAATCATCAAGTTCTTGGTTTCTTGTCGACGAGAAGGTAATTTTTCCATGGCTATTGCGGCAGCGGAGCAGCGAAGCCAAAGTGCTGTGGTCCAATATTTAAAAGCGCATGCAAAATGAAACGTTTAGTGATGTTATTCAAGAGTTAAATCGGTTGTTATTGAGTGTCAAAAGGCCTAAGCGACTTGTCAAGGGGTGCGAGTGGCCGCGCGGATAGGTCATGATATGATGCTTTTAGAGATTCAAGCTGGCTCCGGAGGTCTTGAATTGCTGACTTCATCTTGTGCATTCGAGCTTGGAGTTGGCGTTCTTTCTCGTCCTTGCATTTCTCCCATTCCAGCTCTAGAATCTCGCGTTCCTGGGTCACTACGAGCGCTTCGTCCCGCATTGCTCGAAGGTTTGTAGAGGACGAGCAGTTTGAGCAGAGAGAGTGAAACAAACCTTCCAAGTGAAACCGCCAAAGTTCCATCCGCATTGACCAACTCTGCTTCTTGCAATGTGAGACAAAGTAATTGATCAAGCACCTCAACGCCACAGCGAGGAACGGCTTTGCATGCACGCTCTGGAATTGATCCGCGGCGCGTTCGACTTCATCCTTCATCTCATCGTTGCGCCCGTTTCAACCTTGTAACCGCCAAACCACTGAAAATAGTTGTGGTTTGTGAAATATATGAGCCGGATACGAACAGGGAGTGTGAAATGTGAAATTTCACACAGCGTATAGACGGGATATTTTTCTACTCCCTCCGTCCAACAAGAATTGCTCGATTTTGAGGAGGGTTGACATGACAACGTATTATATTTTCAAGAAAATTTCAAATCGAAATATTTTCCTCCTCATTGTGAATTGAGTTAATATGATTGGACCAAGAGAAAGATGGCGCCAAAGTCTACACATTCATGCAATTTGCGAGGGAATTTCAAATGAAGACGTTGTGTTAATACCAATGAAAAATTATATACAATAAACTATATAAAACATTCATTCTGTGACAATCATTTTGGCATGGGTGTTGGAAGGCGCGATCTGACCGACGTCGAGCGTGAATCAATCATGAGAGAGATTCTCTTGAGAAGCTCGGGGGCAGTCATGACGCGAATGCCCAAAGGCTTTGGAGAGATGCTCGCTGATAAGTATGGTTGCCACGTCACTACGATCCGCAAAGTGCTGGCACGTGCAAAGGAAGAAGGTATGGCGAATAGTAACATGGCAGCTTCAGTTCGAGGAAAAAAGAAAGGACGAGTGGGCAGGAAGTTCAACTTTACTGCAGTCGAAGTCTTGGATTCTTTGCTGCCATCCAATCTCTACAGCATAGACAGTCAGCAAAGTCAATTGATGAACTTGTGGTCAATGTCATCAATGCATTCGAGACCTACCCTTTTGAGAAGCTCAACAATGCGTTCATTACACTCCAGTGCTGCATGATCGAAGCCATCAAGTGCAATGGTGACAACACCTACAAGATACCTCACATGTCAAAAGAGAAGTTGTCACGTCTGGGCATGCTACCCGAGAAAGTTCCTTGTGATGAAGAACTCTTTCGAGTTGCCTTGACTTGTCTTGACGCCCACGACCAAGAAGAAATGACCAAGATCCTCCAAGCAGAGGTTGAGGAAGCGCGTCAAGAAGACGATTTAGCATCCGCTCTCGTTGTCAGAATTAGGTATAGAACCAATAAGTATAATGGAATAAATACAGTTTTGAGATCATGCATGTGGGTATGCTGAGAAGTTGGTGCGCGCTGTAGGAGGGTTCTCGAGGTAAACCCTCCTCCTGAATCCGTTGGTGATGTCAGATTTCCCCCTGCTCAACTTTGGATCGGTTTTGCGACACGTATTTTGCTTGATCCGATTGGCTGAGTGTTACGTTACACCTTTCAAAATTTATTCGTTCAATATTAAGTATTGAGGTGTTGCGCATGTTAATTGGAGGCTCCATACGCCAAAATTCTGATTCGAGCGATTTTTGTTGGACGGAGGGAGTACTTGAGATTTGTATTGAATGAAAATATCATGATATATATTGGATTTGTGAATCAGGCATATCCGTATGCTTGCCGACATTTCGTCCAACAGTGGTGAATTTGCCCGTCGGCACGCACAATGAGTTGCAACAACGATGGTATACGTCGGTGGGAGGCAGGCGATGACGTTGTCGAAATGCGTCTCTCGACCAACACACGCTATCAGTACAATACTATTCTGCGTAGGCTCCAAAGCTGGCTAGAAATGAACCATCCCGCTTGCGTCGAAGGTGGCAAAATTCGACTGCCTCTCGACCCCGGACTCTGCAAATTGTTTCTCTCTCACGAATCCACCGCTGTGGGAAAGAATCGAACGTCGAAAACAAAGTTTAAATCGTCTTCTGCAATCAGTGGATGCAGGAGCGCCATTGTTCATCTCTACAAAGAGTCAAAGGTGAAGATGTCCGATGAAATGACGAGTCTGCTTTCTGGTAATCTATGCCGTTTCTGTCTTCTGTGCTAAACTATGTAGATTTCTCAAGCGGGTATAAGCGCAAAGTGGCGAAATTGAAAGAGGAGGGAGAAATGCCGATAGGTGAAGGCAAAAATGCAATGACGATAGATGGTTGTATTCGGTGTGGACGTTGTCTCATCTTTCTCAGGCTACTACTTCCTGTCACGCAAGGCTATTCAGCGAGGGGAAAGCTACAAAGACTATCCCAATGCTCATGCCTTCTTGATCTTCTGTTGGAACCTCGTTGCTCGTTGCGCCACAGTTGGCTCGATTAGATTCGATCATATCTCTTGGGAGGGTACTTGTGACTACATTGACTAGACTCAAACTGATGTAGTTGATGCATTGGTAGTACAAAATGGATTGATGAAAAACGATAAAGAAGGAAAGAACTGTTCGCCACGCAGAGTCTTTGCGAATCCACAAGATCCATATATCTGTCCCATCCTGAGGTAGTACAGTTTGAACACAGTCGATTCTACAGTTCCTCTTAGTCTGGCACTTCTAGTATTTACTGCTTAGTCTAGGAATATCAGCGGATGAAGTTGGCACCCATTCATTTAGAAAGGGCGTAGTGAGCAGCCTCTCCAACAACCCTGGTGGTCCAGCGCATGCGTCGGTGTGTCTACGAGCTGGATGGTCGCTCGGGCCAGTTCAAGGTCGATACATCTTCTCTGGACCAGGCGGTGACCAGTTTGTTGGCCGAGCAGCAGCAGGCTTGTGTATGTTTATCCTCTAATCTAATTGCATGCTAGGGTTGGATGTCTACACTAAAGATTTTGCAAGTCTTCCACCTCATTTTGTGGGACAAGTTCTCAACTTACATGAATGGGAGACGATTTTGCCTGGCTATATAGACTACTACCCCTCCTCGTTTCGTACTGCAATACCCTTCATGCTAGCATCATTGGTGTGGCATCAAAATTGGCTGAGAGATACACTGGACGAAAAGCACCCTTTGTTTTTTTCTCCTGTATGGATATCTGGATTGCTTCCACAGCTTATTCAACGAGTGGAAGTTGGCTGTTTGTCTAATGAGATGACAAAAATGAAAGCCACTGGAATTCCTCCTCATGTTGTCATATCTGATCAAATCAGTACGCTTCAGCAACAAATGCGGGAAATTCTATCAAGTATCAATGACATGCCATCGTCCGTCGCTGAAGCTGTATTGTCTCGACTCAGAAACGTCGAAACGTTTGAGCCCTCTGATGGCTTAGCTCCATCAATCGTCGACCAGCTATGCTCGAAAATTGTTCATGAGCTCCAAAAATTGAACCAACAAAATGTCGATAATTCTGCCTCTCGCTCGAGTGAGCCACATCCAAGTTTGCCAGAAGTCAATCCTCCATGGTGGTCAAAAGAAAACCAATCTCAAATTGCAAATGTAACTTGCCCTAGAGGCAAATTGTTTGATATGTGGAATCTCTGGTGGGGCGGTTTACCCACCCAAAAGCTGCCACCACTCCGACTGCGGTCGGCGAAAGACTTCTCTCGTTCGGTCGACCGTGTGAGCTATTCAAAGCTTTCAAAAGTCATGAAAACACTGTTGTCTTACTCGGATGTAAACCCAATTCATGTTCCCGGCCTCGACAATCCATCTCGTGCTGCTCTCTTCGTGTCGTGTGTCGACCGTCTCGCAACAGACTTGAACATTGGGACGAAGAAAGAGCGGAAGTTGGATGAAATGATGCACTCTACGCTGTATGCACTTATTGTGAAGCATGAGGATCATCGAAACTAACCATAATGAACGTTGTGTATATCTTCAGTCGTCCATGTCTTCATGCCACGCCCGCAACCTTCGATCAGAGTCAAAATGCAAGAGGAACAAAATGATTTGACTCGTAAACTTAATATCATATATTGAGGGTTTCACGAGGATTTCACAAACCCCTCTCTATCTGTAAATAATCTAGAAAATTGAAAATAATCATTTTAAAATGAATTTGGTTTTAAATTGTTTTTGATTTTGTTTTTAATTTCGACTTGGATGACAGAAATGAAGCGAAGCAAGACAACCCAGTCGTCGACGAGTGGCGTTCTCACGTCGCCTGACCTCTTGGCTAGGATCCTATCGTTCCAGTTTGGTGTATATAAAGACATGCGTGCATTTCCAAAGCTGAAGCTACCAATTGTGACGGTCCCGGCTATCGTGCGCAATACAATTGACCAAGCTGGCATCAACGCAATCAAAACCACCCTTCATCCTTGGCTCAAGACACACGGCATTGGCCACCTCCCACGTTTATTCCAATGCCTGCCACATATGAAGTCGATTGTTGTTTTTTATGCCATCGTGGTTGGAGACTGTGCTGTTCTTGAATACATGCACAATCAGTTTCCCAAAGACTTTCCCCATAACACATTGGATCTCGCCGCATGGTTTTCCCAAATTGACGTGCTTGAGCTCGCGACGAAGAAGAATATTCAAGGGGCAACAGTTAGTGCCATGAACATGGCTGCCTTGCGAGGAAAGCTCGACGTTGTCAAGTGGCTCCACCGTAATCGCTCTGAAGGCTGCACGACCACTGCATTCGATGGTGCAGCCACGAACGGCCATATCCACGTTGTACAATGGCTTCATGCAAATCGAAGGGAAGGCTGTACGACAACAGCGATGAATGGCGCGGCAATCCATGGCCACCTTCACGTCGTGCAGTGGCTTCATACACACCGTACTGAGGGCTGTACGACAGATGCCATGGACTCAGCAGCTCAAAAGGGCAATCTCGACATGGTGCGATGGCTGCATTTCCATCGAGCTGAAGGGTGCACCGAACTGGCCCTTATAGGAGCCGCTGCCGGTAACCACCTCGCGGTTGTTGAATTCCTCTATCATCAAGGCTATACTACTGGTAGAGTTGAAGCCGCAGCAATGGCCAAGAAGATGCATAATGATGCTGTCTACGCCTACTTGGCAGCCCACATCGCTCGAGACTACTCAACCTCCGTCCAAAATTTCACTCAAATGCTCAATGATCGATTTCATTGACCTCGTCATTACCAATATGGTTAATCGCCGATCTCGCTTTCGCTACTACTCCCTTGTCTACGAGAGCCCAGAGATCTCGGAGAAGAGCTTATCCACGAATTGCACCATGTACTCATGACGCTCTTGTGCAATGCGACGACCGGCATTTGTCTTCATCATGTCTTTGAGCTTGAAGAGTTTCTAATACAGCTTGAGCAAATTTATGGCCCAAGATGTGTATTGTTACCTCATAGAAGTGGTTGAGAGTGTTGCCATTTTTATTTGCCATGTAAGCAGCTTTATCCATAGATTCAAGCGGCGGCACATCTCGATCGTATATGGGTCTCTTTTTGTGTCCGCCGTACGTGAGGCATCGTGCGATACCTATGGCGCCAATGGCATCCTATTCATTGTGTTTAGAAATGTCATCGAGCAGGTGCTAACCAAGCGATCAGCATCTTGGACACATGCTAGCTCAGGGAACACTTCAACCTACGGTTACGATAATGTAAGACTCATTTCGGCGTCCAAGATGCCTTCTTGGCACCGAGCTCTTCTTTGAATCCAATGCCTTGGATAATTTTGAGTACAAATGCAGTAGTTTCTTCATCGAGGTCCTAGCTTAAAAGATGATCATGTTGTCCAAGTCGCTGAATGTCTACCTGTGATTGCAAAAAAGCTTTTGCCCGATCAGTCGAATCGGATCCCGTGTACTTCCAGTCATCGATATCATGCAAAAGAGCAGCAAGTGCAACGCAATCCATGCGTTCAACACCTTCTTCTTGAGCAAGACGAACGCTAAGCCGCCACACGCGCTCAATGTGGTTCCAATCATGGGAGGCGTCATTGGACTGAAGCATGCCACGTACGTACTCGACAGTCTTTTGGATCAAGACACTCTCGGTCTCCATGGGAGCCCCGAACTTGCTCGCCCACTCTGTTGATGCTGCTGCCATGTCGTTTTAATCCGCAAACGAACTTTGATAGCTCTCCCATGATGGCACTTCAAACCGCGGAATGACCTTTTAAAATTTCCCGCCCATGTCAAATTTCGCATCGAGTTTTAAAAGCTTTTAAACTAACACGTAAATTAACAAGATTAAAATTGAGCAAAATTCCAGTCAATTTGAGCGATTCCCAGCAATATCACAGCGTTACCCTCGTCCACGTCATTAGAGTTTGCGCAAAGTGTGATTATGCTGTAGGCAGGGTAATAGAGATAGATTTATGGAGGAACCTTTAATAACAAATAATTTATAGTCAAAGATCGATAGTCACCACAACTATAAAAGCATGTCTATAATCTTCGAAAACAACTCTAAGTATTGATAAGTTGCTAGATTCAATACAATGTCTTTTCACGGGTTTCCTGTTGGGCAATGCCCATTGCGATCCAGCCAGTTCACAAGCAGTCAGATGACCTGTACAACGGTCGAGGCTCCGCTGGAAGTTGCCAGCAATGAAGAACGTGTGGCGCTTACCCCTGCCGACGACATCAAAAAAGAGAGGAAGACACGATTTGCTTACAAGGAAGCCGACGATGTCAAGCTGCTGCAAGAGATCCTTAGTGACGACGGACTCTTCATCGATGGCACCAAGGAAGTCTTGCAGTGGCATGGCATTCATAAGCGCCTGCAGAGTGGTGGTATGGATGTTAGTGAGCATAGTCTCAAGCGTCGACTCAAAACAATCCACGACACATTCTGTGTGGCCGAGCGCACATCCCAAAGAGCTTCAGGTACAACTACATCACTCATAACCTATCTATAATGCCCCTTTTAGGCGTTGAGGAGCCGCTCGACGAGAAGACTCAACTGCTTCAAGAATACCATGAACTTTTATGCGAGCGGCAGGCCAGTGAAGCCGAAAAAAAGAAGACAATGCGAGACGCCGACAAGACAAATGAAGCTGGTGGCCGCGCTATTCGTGACGCGGCCTTGAATACTTTCGATCGTTCGTCGAGTCTCGAGAACGAAAAAGATCCACTCAAGTTTGATGTCAATCAATATCTTCGAGAGACTTTGAGAACACGTACGATGGAGCATGAGGAAGAAACCGAGTGGAAACGACGGCGCCTGGAGCTGGACAATCGACTCATCTCAATGCAGGAAAACATGATTGAAATGCAGAAGGAAGCAACACGAATGCAACATGAGACCATGAAGATCATGGCAGCTTTGATCGAGAAAGTGCAAAAGTAATAAAATACTTTTAAAAAATATTTTTAATTTTATTGATGATATTTTATTAGTTGTATTAAAATTTCCTTTATTAACTCAAAAATGTATACAAGTCTATCAAGTTAATACATTACTCTCCAATGAGATCAAAATTAATATTTTTGACCACATCAAAATTGAATTTCTTTCTTTGAGGTAATTCTCCAAAGACGGCGACGCAAGGTTGAAGTATTGGCTCGTTTGGTTGCCAACGATGGTGTCACGGCTGGTGCATGCAATGCAATTCGAGAGGAGAACTCCAATCAGGTACATCTTGGCTACAGGAGAGAGGAATACCTTTAGATTTTTCTTGTAGTCGAGAAACGCCCAATCACGGAAGATACCGGCAAAGCACCATTTGACAGAAACACGGACGGAGCTCATCTTCTTGTTGAACGAAGCTTGAGCCGAGGTTAGCCTAGCCCCCTTGTAGGGGCTAATTAGCCAAGGACGGAGAGGTAGGCAGGGTCGCCGTAGACATAGGTACCAGGACGCACCTGGGACAACCACTTCTGGCCGACACCGCTTTCCTTCAGTAGAATAACATCGTGGCGGCGACCTTCAATAGGTCCATACATCGATATAATAAGACTATTTGCGAGTACAACGCTTTGGAACTTGATTGAATGGACTCTCTTGTGTCCACTGTACGCTTGTCGTTGAAAATATGTTGGGCGAGAGATCGGTCGCACGGTTCCATCAATAAAAGCGGCACAAGGTGCATCAACACCGGCTTTCTTAGCAATAGCTTGAGCTGACGCTGCTGTCCACGCAGAAACCATTGCTGTGTCAAACTCAATCTTCGTTTTGTATTTCATATACAATGCATCAAGTACATGCAGAAAAATTCTACAAAGCTCGGGCGGTTCTGTTCCAAACAACAAGGACAGCTCTATCCATCGATTTGGATAGCTCAATCGATGAAAGAGAATCAATAAACCATCTACCGCACTTACTTTGAGTCTACTCGTAGTAACCATGACCTCAGGGAGACGCATGGCCACAAGAAGTCGGCTGATGTCCCTTTTTGAGAATCGAAACAACGCCACGCATGTTTGCTCACACACTGAGGTCAGTCGAAATCGTTCCTGGGGTATCAGGAGCCTTTCCCAAATCGAGCGACGGAGGAGCAAGAAGACCAGGTCGTCATTGCTCGTGGCGATCAGCACCATCACTGTCGGGTGCATATCTTGTTGTCGATGGAAATGAGTATGTGAACGGCTGGTCCAGAGATTCAAACCAATACAACCACCAAACCTCTCTAAATCTCTCATTCATTTATGGTCAATTTTGTAGCGTGCACAATCGCCGTTAGCAATGAATTATATTATAGATATGACCATGCTCCAAAGTATAAACTATAGTATAATCACGTTTTGCGCAAAGTCTCTATTAGCTAACTCTGTAGCGTGGGTAAGGAACTGCCATTCAATCCCATGTTGACTTTCTCTGTCAAAAAAGTCATAGGAATTTTAAATAATATTCCTACAGCTTGCTGCATACTGTAGGTTTTTAAAAGCTGACTCGGTGTATTTTATGTGTGGATTGCCATCAGATTATTTTAAATACATTTAAAAAGTATTTCAAATGTTTTTGAGCAGGATATGATTGGTTTGAAGCAAGGCGAATTCGATGCAACTTGCGCGCGATCGGACCCGCGACCTCATCTCAAGATGTTTTGTGGACGTCTTAGGGCACCGCGTCTCTGCGATCTATGCGCCAAATGTAGTCAACACGATGCGAGGGAAGTGGGAGAAGAATAACCAGCCGACCGTCACGACAGAAACGGCACGGTTGTGGGGCGAGTACATGTCTGGAGCAGCCATGTTGAGCTCGTTCTTTAAAGGCGAAGAGCGCGTTGCGATGCGAGTGTTGACGAATGAGTACAGCGGGTACGTTGAGTCGATGTGCGTTGGAGAAATCCGCGGGTTCATGCACCGCTCCGTCGATTCAAGTGTCTCTTCGGTCTTTGAAGTCAACAAGATTCTCTACGGTGCTGCCACGCCATACAAAACCGTCTTGACCGCGTCGGGCAATGCAACAACTGACTGGCAAGCATTCTATGATCAGTCCGAGCAGACACCGACGCTCGTCAAGCTCGAGACGAAAGCTCTTGACAACAATGATGTTGTGTGCTGTGGTCTGACGATCCAAGAAATGCCGGAAGCCAAGGTTTCACTGATGGAGCGGCGCGACCTGTTTGATAACTCTGTCATGATGGAGATGGTTCAGACAGAAGGCATACTCGCGTACCTTAACACTCTCTTTCCCGAGACCAAGTTGACGAAGGAACACATCAAGCGCGTGCCAGTCGACTATTACTGCCGCTGCAACAAGGAACGGTTCGTCCAAAAGCTCTATACTGTACCAACAGACGAGCTGGCATCACTTGCAAAAGAAGGAGTTGTCGTGTTGTCCTGTAGCTATTGCAATGAGAATTACTTCATCGCGGGGCCAGAGCTCGACTCTATCGTGACAGACAAGAAATAAGATCAATAAGAACAGTTTACCAGAATGTCAGCTCCAACAGTTTCATTCGTAACTGTCGGTGATCCAAGCGAGAGGTCATGAGCAGCGCGAAAGCCAAACCGACTGCAACGCGACGTGGATCACGTTCTGATGAGCGTGATGACCGCAAAGATCCTTTGGCATCGCGGCAACTCTCCTCGCTCGACGACTTGGACACGTACATGGAAAAATTATACGAAGAAGAATTGGAGTCCAAGCTCGATGGCATAACGCAAATCCTCAACTTGTCTGAATACGCCGCCAACATTGAGATGCTAGTGCAAAACGAGGCTCTCATGGTAAGCGAACGAACGAATGAATCACTTACACGCGTTTGCAGTGTCTTCTCTCTCGTGTCTTGAACGATGAGTACAAGAAGAGCTACGACTTTACCCTTCATCTCATGCGCATCTTTTGGTGCTACTCCAATTTTTTGCAGCTTCATCCAATCTTGACCAACTACCGCATCGGTGCCATTACACTCAAGATCGTTGACTTCGAAGTAAAGCGGCACCAACTGCGTCTTGAAGAGGAGAAAATCTTGGAAGGAAAGACGCAGAATGACCCGGAGGTACTTGCCAAACTCAAAGCTGAGAAGAAGAAGAACAAGAAGAAGGCTAAGAAACAAGACCAATTGCTGTACGATGTCACTCGACGTACATGAATGACATTTCTGTCTCGTAGGTATGTCTGCTTGAGCGTTCTCTTCAACTTGGCCGAAGACATTCACACTGAGCGCAAGATGGTCAAGAAGAAGATTGTGAACTTCTTAGCGAAAATGCTTGACCGTGTTAATCCTGATCTTGTAATTCTTACGCTTGGATTCCTCAAGAAGCTCAGGTACGCGACTGCCTTCATGTCGTCCAACTAATAAAGTTTAGTGTATTCGAAGAAAACAAAGACATGATGATCGAGCTACAGGTACCTGAGCAAGTCATTCGATACGTCAAATGCAATCACGACAAGACCGCGCAGGTATCATCTTTCCAGCTTGATCGGGGTTTTGATGCAATATGGTCAGATGGCACTCAAGCTCCTCTTCAACTTGTCGTGGGATGCACGAGTCCGCGAGACAATGGTGAAGAATAGTCTTGTACCGAAGCTTGTAGAGCTGCTCAAGAAGCCGCCATTTCGAGCACTTACACTTCGTATTCTATACCATTTGAGCATGGACGATCGATGCAAGTCAATGTTCACATACACTGAGGCGATCCCCATTGTCATGCAGCTTGTCATCAATTTCCCGCAACCTATGGTGGCGAAGGAGCTCATGGCACTTGCTGTCAATTTAAGCGTCAATGGCCGAAATGCTGAAATGATGGCCCAAAATAAAGGTTTGGAAGCCCTTGTCCAGCGCGTTCTTCGCACGCGAGATGTCCTGCTGATGAAGGTCAGAATATTCAGAATGGCCAGAGGCAGCTTACCATTGACTCCAGTGTATTCGCAATATATCTCAGTGGTCGTATGGCGTTCAAGAAGACTTGGCCAGCGAGAAATTGTACAAATACAAGGGTCTTTGGGCTCCATTTGTTGTGCCCCTGTTGGAACTCGTTCAGGGTTCTGACTCGCACGACTTGGTTGTCGAGATTCTTGGAACTTTATGCAACTTGACCCCTAATGATTTGCCCACGAAGACGTCTTGGGACAAGATCCTCGCGCAATACTACTCGGTCATTCCATTTTTGAACAAGCTTCTCGTGCCTGGATTCTCGCAAGTTTGTCGGGTAGACAAGATCCTCTTGATAATATTTTCGTAGGATGACATTGTGCTTCAAGTGGTCATGTTCACGAGTGCACTCATGCTTGAGCCCAAGTGTGCACCTTTGATTACGTCGTCTCATATTGTGCGAAGCTTCCACACGATATTCCAAGACCGACAAAGTGACAGTGAAATGACTCTGCAGCTCCTCTTTTGCTTCTATCGAATGCTTCGCCACCCTGAGACTCTTGACGAGGTTCTCTACGGAACACACATGCTTCCCGATCTCTTGCTTGCCGCTGACTCTCCAAACATTGAAGTTCGCCGCATGTGCGATGCTGTTCTGGATTTGATTCTGGATCACGACATCCATGAAGGAGAAATGGGAGAATTTGGACGCCAAATCCGACGTCGGCGCTTCGAAATCCACAATGCCGAGTACCTGAATATGATGCACCACGCTTCTAATCCGACTGCCTTGGATCACGACGATGACGACGACGTCCACTACAGCCAATTGCGCAAGTGAAGTTTGGCGCGCAAATTCGAAAATGAAACGTTTTTCGCTGCCTGTCAAATTTCCAAGTATTGAGAAAAATAGAAAATAAACTTGGAAATACAATGAAAATTTGGATTTATTTTACCAAAATTTTGCAGTTTTAATCATTTCATTGTGATTCAGGGTCCAGGGGCCTCTGGAGTTGTATCAAAGCAGCAGCAGAGGAAGTTGAGATGGCGCCGGACATCCGTGGCTTTGATGACGAGTCGATGCAGAGGCAAGACGAGTCTATCGACGACGCGATCTTCCACTTTGATGCAAAGAATGTCTTCTCCCTCAAGAACAATCCAATGTGTGGCATTACCTTTGGCCAATGGCTTCGAGTGTTGCACGAGAACGGTCGCTTCATCGAGTGGAAGTATGCTCCACGAGCGCTTTTCCTCACTCTCACTGCACTCTTCAATTCTCTTCTGGCTATCGTCGAGTCAATTTTGTATCCCGATTCCCGCATCGCACAAGTCAAGCTCCCAGACGATCCCGTCTTCATTGTGGGACACCCACGCACAGGCACGACTTTAATGCACAATCTCCTCGCATCAGACACCGCGACATTTTACTCGTGCACAACGTTTTGTGCTGGCTTCCCAACGTGCTTTCTCTGGTTTGAATCGTGGGGCAAGTGGCTCTTCGCTGGCATTCTGGATAAAACTCGCCCGATGGACTCGATGGCGCTCCATTTCGACTTACCTCAAGAAGACGAATGTGCCACAACGATTCTCTCTGCTGGCGCGAGTTACTACATGCCTATCTACATGATGACTCGAGAAGCTCAATTCCGCCGCTTTCTCGATTTCAGTCCAGAGCAAGGCGCTACACCTGAAGATGAAGCTCGATGGACGTCGTCATTTCTGTACCTCTTGCGCAAACTCACAATGCGTAAGCAATTGCTGAAGCTTGGCGATCGACTCCTCTTAAAGTCTCCCATTCATGCCGCTCGTATTCCAATCCTTCGCAAGTTATTTCCAAAGGCCAGGTTCATCTATATGCACCGCGATCCCTTCGAGACTATGGCATCATCAGCGCATTTGGCCAACACAGCATTTTGGTTCATGTATCTCTCCACGCCGACTGACGAGCAGGTAAATAAGCCTCTCCATCTATAGCTCGCCAAGACAAGCTGTAGGTGACGGAATACCTCTTTTGGAACTTTCGCCAGCTCTGGCTCAAGTATAACGCTGCAGCTGAAGTGAAATCATCGTCGACATCGTCACGAGTCGTTCACGAGGACATCCTCGAGATGTCATACGTCGACTTGATCACAAAGCCCGAAGAATCCCTCCGTCGAGTCTACACCCATGCGAAAGTGCCATGGACCGAAGCCAAACGAGCACATTTCGCCGCGGAAATGCAAGCCCTGTCGTCGTACAAAGTCAACCAGCATCGCGTGATGGTGCCAGCAATGCGAGCACGCATCCAAAAAGAAGCGCAGCAATTCATGGATGCATTTGGGTACCATTAAGCCACAAACAGTTTGATAAGTTCACGCACGAGTGTCCGGCACACTGGACATCGTCGTGTCATGCGCTGAAACCATTCAGCGCATGGGACGCACGCCGCAACGTGGCCACATGGAACGCACACGGTTTGTTTTTTGCGGTCGAGGCAGACAATGCATTCTTCCCGACAGCCATGCAAACATGGATTGTGATCGATGGTAGGTCCATCCTTCAAAACTTTGCAGCGCTAAACTTTCTCAAGCGACGAGCTATGTAGCATCAACAAAGGACCAACCTTTTCGTGAACTTCAATACACTTGGCAACATTTGTCCAGCCTTCACGCTTAGTCTGAACGATGAGCAAGTCGCAGCGCTGACAAACCATTTTTGTTTAGCATATAAGGAGTAGACTTGAAAGCGGTCCGTCCTGTCAGCAGGAAATTTCAATTAAAGACGCAATGAAATGCTATTCAAGTCACCGAATACCCGACTTCAGCTTTACGAACAACGACTTCGACGAATGGTGCCAAATCATCCTCCACACCAAAGAACGCTGCTCTTTGTTTGGGGGTTTCCAAATTCAAAAGAATGGCTTCATCGATGTTTGGAAACGATTTCTTGCATTGGTAGACAAAATGTGATTTTCCCTTGAACTTTGACGACATGTCCTTGTCATAAGAGGTGCAGCATACGAATAAGACGCGAAGGTAGCCCGTACTGTCAATCCTGTTGAACATTCGGTCGAAAACATCACACTCCTTTGAAAGATCGTTGTCAGTAAACGGCGTCTTTGCGTAATTCTTCACTGCCAGCCCACACACCACTTTCACTTCTTTCCCTCGAAATCTCGCCTTGGTGACTAAGAACGCATCGGATGAAGCTGATTTTGGAAGTGGTTTCAAGCAAACATCTCCCAACAAGGCGATCCTATCCAGCAAAACTTTCCACCTATCCGGGGACGCAGTCGACGAATGAAGATTCGGGAAGCGGCTCCCGTTGGAAGTGATTTTCGGCATTGGTTGGGTGAACGTCGAGAATGCCAGATCGTCGCAGCTTCCAAATATCGGCGAGTCGAAAAATTCTGGCATGACAAGTCGTGGCTGGCTCTTCACGGAGAACGCCTGCTGGAATCTCTTGATAAACATCCATTCGAACGCGTTTGGATAATCGACCGATACTTTCAAACTCTTCCCAATGTACTCGATATATTCAGCAAGCGGCATCAACCAACCCTCCAGATATGATTTCACCATAGGATGGATATACACGCGAGCTTCTTCTGCTGTTCCTTCCCAGTCGACACAGGATTTGTTCGCAATCACATCAAGAGAAACTGCACGCTCGCCACGGTCAGGGATCAACTGCAACATATTGACACGGTCCTGTGTTTCGGCAGCTTCCAACAACAACAATACTTGCTCTTTGTGTCGAACCGAGTCGTCATAAAACTTCACCAAGTTCAAGCCTTGTAGAGGAAAAGCTCCCTCGTAGCGAAGCAAATCTTCCAATGATTTGCTTTGTACTAACGCATGGAACAGTGATCGAGGATGGCCGTTCGTTTGGTCGAATAGATGTTTTGCGACGGTCTTTGCGGTTGAGTTGTTGAGCCCAAAGTAATCCCACAAGGACAATTCGGTTGAGATCCACGTATTTTCCAAAATTTCCTCGATGGCGTCCTCTCGAAGTAGATCAAGTTTCAGACGTTCGAACATGTGCATTCTTGACGAGAGCTTCAGATCTTCGGGGCGACGCCCAACATAAGTAAGAAACGAGCCACGACCAACAAGCACAAAAAAGACTTTGGGCAACCAAAGCCACTTTCCAACCACATTTGAGCAGAACGACAAGAATGTTTTCCGTTGCTCCAAATCATTCAAGTCATCGGCTGAAAATGCAGCCCCGATTTCATCCAACACAATGAAGACTGGCCCACAAACGTTGGTGAAATTCTCCAGAAATCTGTCCGCTGTCTTTGTCTTTGGGTTGGACAGAATATCGGGTGGCGTTTGAAACTTTGGCTCCAGCGCATTCATCTAGTAGCGCAACATCACAGAGTCAAAATCGTCTTGCAAAAGAGCCCCCTTTCGAAAGGTAATGGAGATTGTGTGGCAGTCGCAGAGTGTGTTTTTGAAAGGACTTCTTTCTTTTGCTTCGGGCCATGTCTCTCTTGACTTCTGAATGAAATGACAACCAAAGTCTGTCTTTCCAAGACCCAACACATTGTCAGCAAGAGGAAGCACCCATTCAGGCCCTGGGCGACCAAGCGATCGTTCGAATTTGTATTGAAAAATCCTTTGTAGGTGTTGCACGGCATCTTTACAGTTCACAAAGTGCATCCTTCCCATTTCGAGTGAATAAACGATGGGCTCTTCGTCCTTCCACCGACAGGCCGATGTGCGTTGTTTCTTCTTTGGTCGAGATTCATCAGGGACAACGACCAAAACGTGGATATCTCCATCTTTCGGTTTAAAATTCGCTCCAATGCATTTGGGGTTCTCCATCGACAAAGTTGGATCCATCACATCAAAACCAGCAAGCTTTCCATCTTCGTCAAATGCCACAGCCTTGGCGCCATCGCTATCCAACCACGCATCGCCCGTCTTTGCCAGATAAAGCTCCAGTTCCCTTCCACATACATCATCATCGTTCTCCACCTTGATCAATTTCTTGAGATCGTCGACAGTATCGTCCGCAGCAATGTTCACGAAGAAAGGAGTTCCCTATCCGACGACCATGCAAAACAATTTGAGCATTTTTCGGAAATGGACGCTCCCAGAAAAGCCGCTTCAACACTTAATAAACCCTGGACGTGAAATCATCGTCGACGTCGTCACGAGTCGTTCACGAGGACATCCTCGAGATGTCGTACGTCGACTTGATCACAAAGCCCGAAGAATCCCTCCGTCGAGTCTACACCCATGCGAAAGTGCGATGGACTGAAGCCAAACGAGCACATTTCGCCGCGGAAATGCAAGCCCTGTCGTCGTACAAAGTCAACCAGCATCGCGTGATGGCGCCAGCAATGCGAGCACGCTCCAAAAAGAAGCGCAGCAATTCATGGATGCATTTGGGTACCATTAAGCCACAAACAGTTTGATAAGTTCACGCACGGGTGTCCGGCACACTGGACATCGTCGTGTCGTGTGCTGAATCGTTTCAGCGCATGGGACGCACGCCGCAACGTGGCCACATGGAACGCACACGGTTTGTTTTTTGCGGTCGAGGCAGACAATGCATTCTTCCCGAGTCGAAGTAAAGCCACCATCAGCTTCTTCCATAGCAGGAGCAGATGCAGCCACAACGGTCGCCGCCTCAGCGGTATTGCTCTCACCCACGTACATGGAGATTGTCGAGAGTTTCTTGGACGAGGGGGAAGCTGCTTTGGTAGATTTTGATGTATCCTCCACAGAAGCTTGCTTGGTGATTGTGGCTGGTGGCAATGGCATTGCATCATCCCAAGATGGGGCAGATGCTGTGACTGCAGTAGGGGCTTCAATTGTATCTCCTATGGCGAGTTGCTTGGCATCTTTTCGTAGTGGCGCTGCGGCAGGAGGCGGTAATGGCGGTGGAGGGGAGGTCTTTGAGCTCAAGGGGTGATCCTGAGGAGACGACCGGGCCGCAATGACTTCATTAGGGCGAAGATTGGGGTCATGGACAGCGATACTCTAGAGAAGAGTTTGGGGGAAAGGTGCCCGAAGAAAGACATACCGCTTGGACAGTCAAGAAGCGCGACCAGGATTCAAACCCTGCTTCGTCCAAGGCGGCTAAGACTTGGTTCTTCAGCGCAATTGCTAGAGGTTTGCGGTTGAGTCCATCGCCGTCACGGTAGAGTGTCACGGGCTTTTGAACATCAATGTCAAAGACCAACCTAGTGCAAAGCATGAGAGAGTGTGACCAAGACGACTAGCAGACAATGGAATGGGAGTTCGGAGACCATTTCGGACGTCGAATAGATGCATTTCAAGAAAGAGAGGAGAGCCCGTGCGGAGGACGAGCGCATAGCGAGCTTCCCATGACTGCCATGCAAACATGGATTGTGATCGATGGTAGATCCATCCTTCAAAAACTTTGCAGCGCTAAAGTTTCTCAAACGATAAGCTATATAGCATCAACAAAGGACCAACCTGTTCGAGAACTTCAATGCACTTGGCAACATTTGTCCAGCCTTCACGCTTAGTCTGAACGATGGTACGAGCGAGTCGCAGCGCTGACAAACCATTCTTGTTGAGCATATAAGGAGTCAGTCGCCGAGATCGATGCGTGAGCAAGAGCGAAACAACATCAACATGTCCGTGCATACAAGCAAGGTGGAGCCCAGTATTACCGTAAACGTCGACGGCAACGTGGTTGGCACCGCGGTCTAACAAGATGCGCACACAATCGAGATGGCCATACGTACACGCGGCCAAGAGTGGTGTGCGTTCTTCAAGGTCTGTGAATTCCAGGTACGACGGAAGCAAGTTTGCTCGGATTACTGCAAAGAGATATTCCAGCCTGTCAATCTGACCGCTAGTTGCTGCTTCGTAGAGATATGGGACGGTACTCGAGTCGTCATCGGCCGATTGATTGCTCGACGATATGCGCGGTGGGAGCGTAGAGATGCTGTCGTCGGGTTTCTGCATGCTTTTCTCGACTTGTTTGCTGAGTTTTTCCCCCAAGTCGTCCATTTTCTTGTCGAATTTGTCGCCAAACGTGTCGAGAGACTTGCCCCATCGATCCCAGTGGTGGTCCATCCTGTGCGGCAATTGCACTGAAAAAGCCAGACAGGCAAAGAATGTTGGTGAGTGGAATGTTGGTCGTTTCTTATTGCCAAGAAGATCGTGACTCTTCGCACTTGTGGACGATTGCCACAGTGCTTGGTCGAAACTCCTGCAACACAGCCGCCAAATTGCTGGCGAGACTGAGAGCCAAGAGCCATAGCCATACATGGAATGCAGCTACAGTGTAGACCGTCGGACAAGGTGATTGGAGCCAATGGTTGAATTAAAGTGTTCCGCTAGTAGACGCGGTGGAGACCGGCCAAGTCAGCTCCGATGGCTCGCAAGACCAATCGAGCGTGGTGCTGAAGTGCTGTTTTGCAGCGATCAACGTGTTGGTTGCGTCCAGCGTTGCAAGATAGATGACAATGCTCAACAAGGCGAAGCAGCCACTGAATTAAGCATCTCCTTGCTTGATTTTCCGGAATCGCTGTCTATGGCATTGATGACAGCTATGTCGTATTGGGGGTTGATTGCTATGCGTCACCATGCTTACATTCACGTTGCATGGTTGAACAGGCCAAGTCAGTTCAATCGTCCATGCAGTCGGCAAGCATACTGCAGTAACGAACAAGTCCCAAGCCATCAAGGTCGTCAGGAATTCCCCAGTCAACTGTGGAGGCCGTGCTAGCTAGGGCGTCGCCACAATGAAAATGTCGTCCGAACTCAATCTCGAATCGAGATTGGGGTGGGTTCGACCATGGGAACGATATCCATGGTGGCCAGTTCGTATCAAAGAGATGGATCACGAGCGCTGGAATGAACTTGTCCGAGGTACTTTCTAGCTTTTGAAGGTTTCCTGCTGATGCAACGGACTATAGATGGCTATGTGGCGCCAGATCAAGATCGCCATGACTTCTGTACCGCTTACCACTTTGGAACGTGTCGATAGTACGTCGTCTCAAGCTGCAAACAATTGTGAAGAGAGAGTTTCCTCTAGCGCAAACTACCCAGTAGACGCCATTGAGTCATGGGAATGCGATCGACACGAAAAATATCTACGTGGCATGCCCAAGTCAAAGCTTGACGACCTTGAGATTGAAGAGCTTTTTCACAAAGCAATCGCAGGGGCGACGGTATGCAATCTGCCATCTCTAGACTGTTTGTTATGCGTAGAGCTATGCTACATCCCACGCGGAATATCAAGGCACGCTTGAGGTAAAACAAAAGTCACCACAGCTGGACCCTCCGATTGAATTTGAATCCATCGTATGGGCCAAAGTCATCGGCTACCCTTGGCTTCCAGCGTATGTGCTCAATCCGTTTCACTACGACACGCAAGCGAAGGGTAAACCCATCGTCCGAGAGACTCTGAACGTTGTGCTTTAGCTGAAGAAACAACAGAGCAAGAGCTGATTGAGGAACTTCGTGCGGCGCAGCTTCATCCCAAGACGCATCGCTTAGTATATTACTTTCAATCCCACAACTTGTACGCGCTGGACTATGTCACAACTCACTGAGGTTGAATGGCTACAGTAGCTTGCACGTTCAGGATCCCAACAAGCCTCCGTCGATCAAGCCATGGATGTGTGACGAACGATCGTCCTATTTGTACCCACGATATCGCCGAGAGTACCAACAGCAAAGCTATTCGCAGCAACTTGCCCGTGCGCTGGAAGAAGTCGCAGTTTGATCACACATTCGATTCATCTCATCACCGCTAGGAGTTCCAAAGGCTCAACCCAAATGTGCATGATCTCCCCGGCATGGAAGTCCTAAAGCTTCGTGAGATACGGACGAAGAGTCTCATCCTTCAATCCTCACCCCAGGTCAAGGACAAGTCAACGGCGGTGAGCTCATGCCTTGAGGTATTGAAGCTGATCCCATCTTCCCCCCTGTAGAGAAAGAGCGTCCAAAGTGTGACTTCACCATCGTTGACTCTGGGATGGCACAGCAAGGACAATCAGCCTTGGATGCCCGTTGTCGTCTTTGCCATGGACACATCGACGGCGCTAGAGCTACTGCGTAAGCTATCGTTTGAATCAATAGCCTGATGTATGTTTGAGTAGAGAGGTTGAGTCGTCCGACTCTGAAAGTCATCAAGAAAGAGCCTAGTAAGTACCGCGTGCTCTACCACTTTGGCAAGGGCAACATGTGTGTATTGCAGTCAAGGCGTCGTGATTCAGATGTCGATTAGGTCGGTGAGTAAGGCATGTCATATACGGCCATGGAATAGTCCAAACTTGGAGCAGTATTTCCTGGGGACCGTCGACGGCCGGACGTTTTCACGACTGGCTATGAGGCGACTCGACGCAGCGTTGGATGCCTTCGAGGTACAAACGGACCTTACCACGAGTTTTTGATGGAAATCCCGGCAGAGCTACCTCCTTGGCCTCCCTCTGAAGCGTTTGCAAGACCAAATGAGTTTTGAAGGCAAACTTGAAGAGTGAATTACGAGAGGTCCTCTCCCAAGGAAAGCAGGGAAACTTGTCAGTGGTCAAACAACTTTGTTACTCGTATCATTCTGAAGTCCAATCGTGCGTTGATAGAGAGGCTACAACTTTATCGTGGCTGTATTTAGCAGCATGTTGAGATGCAAAGCTCGCGACACTTTGTTTCGAAGCCATTCAATACTTGTCAAGCATTTTTCACACATTTCAAACGTCCTTTTACAGCCACGAAGTAAATAAATCCATGGCTCTAATGTCTCGTCCGCAAGATGTTGACAACATGGAGATGGCCATTCGCAGCCGCGAGCACCAAGGCAGAGGTAGACTGGCAGCCACGATCCAGCAAATATTGTACAACCTCCACATGGCCATGAGCTGCGGCACCATCCAGGCAAGATTCATCGTCGAATGGGTCATCAATCAGCTGCTGGGAGGCAATAAAGGCGATGATATTCACGTGGCCACTCCATGCTGCTAGATCCAACCACACGAGGCAAACTGTGGACGTTGATAGATGGTACTGGACCTGATTTGCGATACCACACAGCCACTTTTCAGGATGTTGAAATCCTCGCTGGAAGAGCGGTAAATTGCCAGTCGTAGCTGCATGCACGAGCAGCACACCTTCCATGAAAGGAATGCCTTGAATGCGACGAGAAATGTCGTCCAGGGAGCTCAGAGTGGCGAGCCAAAGCTCACACACTGCATTGAATTCTTGAATGCGGTTCCAAATGCCTTGGCCGCGAACACTTCGAAGGCTCCACTTGATGAAATGAATCGCCTTGGTGGTCGTGCAAAGGCGGGGAGATCCACTGCTTGCTTGAGGCGGATAATGTCTTGAGGGAATCCATCTTGAAATGCAAAGATCAGACTGGCCATATCTCGATTCCGCAGCACAAAGTCAACAACATCGTCTGGCCTTGACGATTGCATACGAGTGGTTCCCATCGCGTTTTGGTATGAATGGGTTGAACTGGTCTCTCTCCCCACCACGGGACCTTGTTTCCCGTTGTTGTTGAAATTATTGAAAGTCGATGAAATTTGGATTTTATTCTCACGTGTTCCACGACAGAGTACCAGCAGTAGTAGAACAAAGAGCACGATGAGGACCAACACAGCATGGAAGAGCAAAAGATCACTGCAGGATGCTGCATGAACTTGTCTTTCTTGGCGTGATAATGTGCCACCTGATCGCAGTCGACGCTGAATAACCTTTTGGCGAGAAAATCACGCAAAATGGAGAGAAGTTGATTTACTTTGGCATTGTGTGAATGAAGCATTTGCTAGAACAAGTAAGAATTTGGCGGATCAAGGCATGAGGATAGAGCTTTCGATGGAGTCAGGCAGTGCCAATAGACAGCGGTTTGACGCCTCTTCTTCAAAATGGAGGACAGCAACGGATAAAGTGGAAACAGAAGGCAATCCAGAAAGTTGGCGAGCATTTTGCAATTGACTATCGGACAGTGTATTCATCCCGTTGAGTTAACCAGTCTTGCAAAAAGGTGACAATTTCACTATGGCCATGGAGTATGGCTGCTTCCGCAACCAGGTTGGCAATATCATGTCTTGAGTCTCCGTGATAGTTCTCCATCAAGCATTTCACACATTCCAAGTGTCCATTTTCTGCCGCTTGAATCACAGCTTCACGACTGTATGGTCCCGACCGCAAGAAGAGTACAACGTCATAATGCCCCTTCGCCGCTGCGTACTCGATGGCTTCGTCGGACTGACAGCCGTGAGCTGTTAAATATTGCACAACTTCCAAATGTCCATTGGATGCAGCGCCATGTAGACCAGCAGTCGCGCGAAACGGACTCTCGATGAGAGGCTGCGAGGCAATGTAGTCGACGATATGGACATGGCCGCTCCATGCTGCTAAATCCATCAGAACGCGACAAATTTTCGACGTTGACAAATTGCGCTGGGTCTTGTTCACAACGGTAGTCAACCATGCATCCGGGTGTTGGAATCCTCGCTGCAGCAAAGACAAATTGCCAGTCGTAGCCGCATACACAAGGAGTACATCTTCCATGTATGGAGCGCTTTGAAGATGGCGAGAAATGTCGTTCTGCGAGCAGAGAGTCGCCAGCCAAAGTTCACAAAGTGTGTTGAACTGCTTGATATGTTCCCATATTCCTTGGCCGCGGACTGTCTTGAGACTCCAATCGAAGATTGTCATGATCAGATAAAGGCGAGCAACGACAGGAGGCTCCATCGCTTGCTTGAGTTGAAGGACTTGGTTTGTAAATCCATGTTGGAAGGCAACAATCACGACGAGAAGGTCGCGATTGCGGAGTCCAAAGTCAACAGCCGAATACGACATCGATGGCATCCTGGCAGCTGTATTAAAAATGCCAATTCTGGTATTCTGGTACAGCGTGGACGTGCCTCCGTTGCCAAAATCTTTCGCGTCGCTCTTCGCATGTTTTGAATTTGTCAGCAACACTGCGGCAATTTTTTCAACAGCGATCCTGTTGCTGTGAACATGCAAACTTATCCGAATCCTCCGGATAAGAAGACGACGGAAGGAGTCGGCGGTGAAGAAGAAGCCACCATGGTTCACATCATCAATGGAGAGATCGTCCAAGACAACGACCCGCGCGTGCTCAATCGCAAGCGAAACGTACCGACACCAGGTAGGAGCAATGTAAACTCATTCAGCCACGGCGCGGCTCGTTCTGCTGCATCGCCAAATTCTCCTCCTCCGCAAGCCGGTGCCCCTCCCAACAACCCGCTGTCCCAACTGGCTACGGCAATCGGCCTAGAAGGAACTATTCTCGTCCCAGCTGTGCCTGCTTTGAATTGGCGTGCTGTGGCTGTCGAGAAGATTTACTTGGCCATCTTCGCAGTGCTGGTCGTCATGATGGGCTGGCGCGCACTTGCGTTTGGCGGCATTGGCTATTTCATCTACCAACATCAACTGAATCAACCTGCTGCACCAACTCAATAATATCTATAAACACAGAGCACATGAGTGTTTTAGAATTCTTGATTCAAGACTACGTGAACTTCATTAGAACTGGCGAGTTCGGGACATATTTTGCATCACAATAATTGCTCAGGCACCAACTTTCATGATTTCCAATCGTTCTAGCCATAACGGCAGCCTCTTTCAACAACGTCAACATTTACTGCTGGTTGAATGCAAAGCAGGACGCCATGCAAGTCACCCACGATGCTCATTCTTGCTTTATTTCAAACTAGCCATAGCGTAGAAGTCGTTGCCATGAAATACATGGGTCAAGTCGTCGCATGTCTTTCATTCACGTCAACTCACTATGCTCCTCCTCGGTGTCGACCGCCTTGTTTCCTAATTGCTACAACGTTGTCAAGGGATTCACTCCGTGCAACCAATGCTTTTGGTAACGGCTGCTGTCTCAAATAGTCATTGCAGCAATGGGGAATCCTCATGTGAACTTCTTCATGTATCGTCTCGTCAATCCATGCATCGGCGATCAAGTCGTGAAGACAGTCAATTCATGTTAAGGTTAATTTACTTTTTTTAGGTTTGAGTTATGGTATACACAGCGGCATCGGCCGAGGCAAGGATAAGTTAACAGCTATGGAGTCCTATCGTCTATTTCTGGGTTTGTGTTTTTAAATATTTTTGGGGGTTTCATAAATATGGGAATGCTCAAAGCCAACGGGGCCGCTTGTCACTGGGCGGAGGCGAGTAGGGCGAGTAAGGTGGGGAACAAGGCGAATATGGAGGAGATGCAAATCCACATTCGTCAATCGAACGCTTGCGGGAGAAAGTTGCCATGGGGATGTCGAAACATTCGTCGTCAAACAATCCCTTGTCAGCTGGAGGAGTCGTCACATCGCTTTCAAAGTCGGTTTCAACGTCTTCAACTCCAACTGAGGCTTTACGAGAGAGCACATGGGCAGCAGTAGTTTCAAATTCTTCCAATCCACGGTATGGGTGAAACATGTTGAGTAACTTGACAATGGAAGGACTCAACGTGCTTTCGTCAATGCTTGGAGACACATATACTTCCAAAATCATAGTAGCAGCGTCGATCAAACAGTTTTGATTGTCGCTCAAGACATATTCCCAAGTTTCACCGTCTTTGGATCGAACGGTGGAAGGGATTGTGTCGTCGATCGTACCAGCCAAATAAGCCGCACCAGCAGCGATATCTTCAGCGGAGAGGCGCAAGCACAATGGGGTTCGTGAGCAATCATTCAAAAAGCTCCAAGAGTTTCTCATCATGGTATTCGTCAACGTAGCTTTGTCTTCTTCGGACAGATGAGTGTGGAGTTCAACGAGGCTTTCAATCTTGTCATTCAAATGGATATGGGGAAAAGATACATCCAAGTCGAAAGCTAAAGCGTGAAGGACTGCGTATTCCTTTTGCAAAATGGCTTCCGCAATCATCTCGGCAGTGTGGTAGCGAAGGGCAAATTCCATTGTAACTTCCTTTCGCTGGGAAATATAGTGCTCAGCAAAGTTGTTGATAGCCAAAGGGTGATCTTCGGCTTTAGCACTCAAAAAGAGACAGGTAGCAGCGACCAAGTACTTGTCATGATCGGTGAAGGATTCTCGAATGAAAAATCGGTGAAAGAGCTGTTTGCCAGTAGCGATTGCTTGACGAGGGACACGGAAGATCTTGGCCATACTTTCATAAAAGATGATGCCATTCTTTCGCAATTCCAGCTCTTGATCCCATGAGATTCCTTTTTTGGAAGAAGGTGAGTTCTTCAACTCGTTGTCGGAAAAGATCCAATCGTTGGTAAACGAAAAGGTATACGACATGGTTGAATTCTATCGGTTTGTCCACATATTAAGCACATGTGTCGTCGCGCGGCACACTAACCTTTTCTTCCGATTCACGAAAGACTTGAGTGCTTTGTTCAGAGACAAGTGCTCCAAAAGTCTATGACATAATCGCACGGTCAATAAACCGTTCGTTCACGTCAAATATCATATGCATCCCGTCGAGGAAGTCGACGGGGATCGCACTCTATGCATCGCTATCATGGACCTACGACTCACCAGGTTCTCTGATTCCCGCCGCTGATGTACGTTCGCGTTGCACGCAGCAGCCAAGTCGAGAGTCGAGGAGAGTTTCTGATAGGTTGACAGTCGAGAGACGCTGGAGGACGACGTCGAGAGTAGAATCGGTTGAGCGCGGATACAAGTAAGAGGGAGACGGCAGACGATGGGCCAGGAAGGCTCTTCTTCAGTCTTCTTCTTACAGGGGAGCTAAACAACTGACGCCACAAAAAAGCTCCAAAACGGCTCCCAACCACTCAGCATACAAATCTCCATATATTTCACCTTTGCTATTAATATCCACTGGTGAATTTTAGCCAATCCACAGTGAGCATATCGCCTTCGTCGCAACTCCATACTGAAATCAAGTCAATTTCGGGAGAAGAATCTGGACGCAGGTTCCATGGTGGAAGTCACTTGTGTGTAATTAGACTTGAAGTTTGTATGCAAATTGCTGACGTCAGAAACGCGAGTCAAATTTGACTTGATTAAAGTATACACAGGACAAAGTCCTTAGAACAATTCGACCGACCAGAACAAATCGAACATGGCACGATCTCCGCACACCAGGCAGTGCGATCTCTTTCTCGTTTGCATATCTTGATGGAGATTAAGCGGGATCTCCACTGCGTATCGAGGAAATGCAAATTACCGCCTAATTTTGGATATCCCGCCATGTCTATGCGGAAATGTACCATGCACCGTGATATCTGACGAGATAAGAATTTCAAGGCCCTAACCGCACTGCAGCGCTCCGACGAAGTGGGGGGAACGAGGGGATTACAGGGGGGAATTCCACAGCTAAGTCAGTCACTCCTCGGGAGTTCTGTGCTTGGTGAAAGCAAGCGCTGCATATCCAAGACGAGAAAATAAAGATGAGTGGCATGGAAGTGTACATAGAAATTCTGGTTCGAGATTAAGAAGCTCGGAAATACTTCGATGTTGCAGGAATTGCATACTCTTGCGGGAAATGTGTGGAGGAACTTACACCCGAAAGGTAAGAGAGCCACTGAGGACACTAGACCATTGGTCTCTGCACGTCTTTCTCCATTGATGCACTCGGCCATCTCAGAATGGTGTGGTTCGTACAACAGCAATGTATCATTTCTATTTTTAGAACCGTTCATTGAGTTTGACCACACATTTTCTCCTTACGGCCTCATTCAGAGCCAAATACAGCATTTCCATTCCTTGCCTGGGATTATTGATCACGAGTTGTGGCAAATCCAGAACTTGTGCGTCTGTGACTGGTCCCTGATGTTCACTGGCGCTCAAACAATGCAATGTGAAAGATTATTGTAAAATGAATAATTGCCGACATTTATTCAATATCCTCGCTTGGCATACTCTTCTCCAACACCATTGCAGCATATGCGGACACTGCCAACGCCACGCCGGCTAGAAGTCCTTTTGGGGCGATGTGGCTTACGATGGTGAAGAAAATAATGTAGACAGTTCATCACAAGACACTTTCGTGCTTGCATACATAGCGTTAGATACGAGAGCAAAGTATGTTGAGTATAGCAGTGTTGCCTTGATCGTCACTTACTAGGTCGTTTGCTCCATGCCGAAGGAGGTTTTGTGTTCACTCTACGTAACCGAGCCGACACGCAACGATCAAGGGAGTCTCTCCATTGGGCCTAGTGTACACGAGAAACACTACGAGGGATCGTTCGCCTTTCTTGGCGACGAAATCATGCAGAAAGCTTGCGTTGTCCTTCTCTGTGGCTAGTCGTATGCAATTTTTTGCTTGTAGTCCATGATATGTTTTGGAGCCAATCTATGGGATGTTGTAGCTTGTGCCATCAAAGCGAAACTGACTTAATGACGCGAAGAAGGGCGACAATTGCTCAAGTCGAGCGATCCCAAAGTCAAGCGACTGACAGATGGCGATATTCCTGCTGAAATCAAAGACATCATGAAGCAAAATGGTGAAATGGATGCAAGGTATTTCATGTTGAACGCAGCATTCGTCTGCAATGATTGTATCCATTTCGCCATATTGCTTTATGATGTCTTTGATTTGAGCAGGAACCTCACCTAGGATCGCTCGACTGGAGCCAATCGTCGCCCTTCTTCGCGTCATAAAGTGTGAGGAAACGAGTAGAGGTTTCCCTCTTTGATCTTTTCCTTAAGGTGATCTTCTTCCTTTTCATACATGATGTCGACCTCTCATCATGGTTCACAAGGCGTAGCGTATCAATTGAGTCATAATTTCAACCAATCAAATGAGGAAATTTCATTTTCGATAAAAATATATTGTCTTTTTCATTGAAATTTGAATTTTTGACTAAAAATTGAAGTATTCTCGAATACTATTCAGGTATAGTGAGTTCAAGTGTGTCATGAAAGAAAATTTTTGAATGTGTGCTTTGTGTGTGTTTTTGTGAAGAAGACGAATACTCGATTCTGATTGGCTATAGATTCCAAATACATTTGAAAAAATAGATATATTTTCTACCCCAGACACAATTTAGAATGTATGTATCAATATTGTTGACCAATAAATATATTTATATTGGGCGAAGCATGTCAATCATGCAGGTGAGCACACCAACAGGCGATCAAGCCGAATGAATTTCAGCTTCGCCTTGATGGCACAAGCTACAGCATCCCATCAATTGGCTCCGCAGCTGGGAAAAACAGATCCTGGAGTCTTGCGAGCTCCTTCTACAAGCAAAAAGTTGCGTACGACGTGTTGATGGTAGCCACCCAGAAGGACAACGCAAGCTTTCTGCTTGATATCGTCGCCAAAAACGACGAAAGGTCCCTCGCAGTGTTTCTCGAATACACAAGACCCAAAGGAGAAACACCCTTGATCGTTGCGTGTCGGCTTGGTCACGTTGAGTGTGCACAAATCCTTCTTCAGCATGGTGCAAACGGCCACAATCATGGCAACACTGGTACACTCAACAGACTTTGCTCTCGTTTCTTACCCTATGTAACGTAAAGTTCCAATTTAAGGTCCGAATTCCAATTTAAGGTCGTGTTTTTGGGCCAATAGCATCAACTTCTTTTAGCGCGAAAACCTGGTCACTATTAATATAATAAAGCATATGTTTTATTTGAAAGGGCACTTCTCAACGCTACACTGCAAGTTGCAATGCTTTGCCGTCCGCGTCGACGTGACGCCGACGCAGAGGTTGAGACGGGAGTAAAAGCTGTTTTGAGTAGCTCAAAGTGACGAAGCGTGTCCGAAGAGACTCGTACTCCTAATGTGTCGCTTACTAGAGCGGTGAGAGATAAGAGACGTCGTTGTTCCATACCTCTCATTGTTGGCCAACTTGCTCTTGATCTGGCAAATACTGTACAACTCTGGAACAAAAGAGAAGGAATTATCCACTGTCGAATTGAACAAAACACAAGGAAATGATGACGTAATATTAGTGTTTTCGATGAATTTCGGCCATCAGCTCATTGCATGAACAGTACACAGGGTCTCCTTAGATAGCTCGTGATAGAAGTAGTCGGAAATATCTTTGTTGCGTCCAGTTCCTCCTTCTGCAACCACAAAACAGAGTAGATGCTTTGTGTCCTGAAAATGGAGAATGGATGTTAGCAACGTTCCACATGTTCCTTTAATATATTATATCCTTGTAAAATTGTTATTTTTCTTGTCATAAACTTATACCCTAACCTCTTTTCTCTCTATTTGGCAAGTATATTGAAAGCAAGTTTAAAAACACGACCTTAAATTGGAACGCCTTATTTTTTGCTGGATTGACTTTGACAGCATCTTTTTTTCATAATAACCTCCTAAAACAGTATAAGCTCTTTTTTATTGGATACCACGGGTTTTCGTCTGTCGCCTCATTTTCCAAGCATCGAAAAAGCCCTCTTGGATCCTGAGATACCGCAGTTCTGCGGCGGCTCCTCAAAAACACGACCTTAAATTGGAACTTTACGTTAGGGCTACATCACGCGTGTATTCATGGCCACGTAGATATCGTGCGGCTCGTCACGTTTAATGTGAATGTTTCGTTGCCAAACAAGAACCGTACGCGTTCGATCGACCTTTGTAGGAAGGAACTCTGCTCCAAGTCGAGGAATCTTCAAGTCGCGCGGTGCTTGGAGATTTTAGAAACGGTATAGTGAAGCGACGTCATGCACACAGACTTATGACGGTGCTGCAGAGGACAAAGCTATTTGAAGGCTTGGTTGGAAGTCAGCGAGGCCAGCCTTGGGTCCACGTTGACTGGTATATCGAGCTTCGAGACTTGGCATCGGCGGTTGAGTTCATTGACCAACTTATCGCTCAAGATCGTCTGCTTGTAGGTTTGTCGTTGTGTTCTCTTTGGGCTCATTCATTCAAGTCGAAGTTGCGATGTACCGAGTTGAGCATGGACTGCGTCTTCTGACACCAATGTAAACACAAAGCCAACTTCATGCCAAACTCACATGATGAATAGGTTCGAGTATATTGTTCCAGCTCAAACAGCTCTTGTGCCAGACGACGAAACTTGGCAACGACGACCGCATTCGTTTGCAGTCCTCGGAGCCCGAAAACGCCAAGACTACATTGATTCCCCCAAGGCCATTGAATTTGCTGTGCTCAATCCATCGGATTACACTGCCTGGTTTCGCTTCTTCCAAATCACTCTGGTACGTCAAGTGCTCATTAGTCGAAGTGACCATCAACGTCACAGAAGGCAGGACACCCTCCTAATGGCATCGAATCTGCTCGAGTTAGTGATGTCACGTGAACGGACCATGACACTGTGACAAAATTATACACTCAAGCAAGGGTGTTTGGAGTCTGTTCTCCATCACATGAGCAGCCAAGGATCGTGCGGTATAGCAGTGTGGGAAAGTTATTGCATTCGATCTGACTGCAATCTATGTTCAAGTGATTCTGGCCCAAGTTAGTGGATAGCACAACAAAAATGCAAACAAATCGATGCATATCTCATTTCTGTTCAACTCATGTTCTTGTGGGGGTGCGGGCTATCTGGAAGACCTAAACGATCCTTTAGCTCAATGTTGTCTACTTCGACGTGTCAATTATCGGAGTCTATACCGTTGGCAGATATCCTGAAGGAAATGTGAAAATTTATCATTTGGATGCACTCGATACGGCAGTTTGCTTGGTCGTTCATCCATGTCGAGGGCGATAGTTGTGCTATCAATGATGAAAGTCGAATGTAGACTTTTAAAATACAACAATATTGAATGCTGCAATGCGAATACCAGGTACGGTGCAGCGTTTGCACCGTTTGCCAACATCTTGCTCGTGTCACTCTTGGACACAGCTTGTGTGTAGGCTTGCACAACTCGATTATGTGCTTTGCATTGGGTTCGTCGACTGTCGACCGAGAACCCCGCGGCGATCAGCAGGGTCCTCAGCCGACATTCGACGCACACAAGCTGCGTTCAACAGTGGCACGACCAAGGCGTCCGCAAATGGTGCAAACGCTGCACCCAACTGGCGCGCAAACGAAGCCACCACACCACACGTTGCTTGCACCACCGTTGCGTACAAACTCGACAGCAACTTGGCTCGCACGCTTGCCTAGTCCGAGTCAGGAGACAACTTTTTCGACAATCCATACCGCGAGAGGCGACATGTGGTCCACCACAGCATTTTTCGACTCGACTTTCGCGCGTTTCAGGCAACTTCGCAACTTCTTCCAGGCACTCGTCATAGTGCACTGGGCACTGTAGCCTTCGAGGGTCGCGCGGCAGGCGTCAATCTACATCGACTGAGACACGGCCTACGCACCTTACAAAACAGCGTGTTCATCGTAGCAAGGGTCGAATTCGAAAATGAACTCGTGGTCGCGAGGACCTCGTGCGTTGAAATGGGGAATTATCCCATGTGACAGAAGACGAACCACCAAGTCTCAGACCGACGACACCACCGACGGATAGTATAAGGTGGCGATGTGTATCCTCGACTTCAATGCTGTATACTACAACCAACACATTGACGTCGAGGATACACATGGCCACCTTGTCCTCTGGCGAGCACACGACAGAACCAGGAGGCCACACGAGAAGTCGAGCACCATTCTATCGTCGTCTGCCTCATCCATATCATACCATAATATGGCATGATATGTGTGTAGATATTATCTACACACACCTGATCTCGGTCGCACTACTATTTCTTGAGATGTTGGTCGTCCTTGGAGCCAACGGAGACGTTCCATCAAGGGCGGAGGATCGCGCCTTTCTTGCGCGCTTTTCCAAAAGACAGATTCTTCAGAAAGATAGAAACCGTTTATCCGGAATGGCCAAGATATCAAGGACCCAACTGTCGAGTTGCGGGCAGTTGATTGGTCGAAACGATTAGTTAACACTGCGCGTCAACCAAAGGTGAACTGATTAGGAAGTTGTATTGGGACATTGGGTTATGCCCTCAATATATCCCGATATTTGAAATTTACACTCCAAACATGTCTGGTGGCAAGGGTAAAGCTACTTATACTCAGTTAGCCCTCAATATATCCCGCCAATGAGATCGCGTCAAAATTTGGCGATCAGCCAATGAATGAAGACCAGACTTACCACTGTAATGTATCGTATCAAATGAGATTACAAATTTCAAGTGATTTTTTTGTGTACTCAAATGTACTACAAATACAAAGTACTACGCAGTACATTTGATTGCCGCACAGAGCAGTTCTTTCCTCCTCATTCCAGAAATTGCAAAGAAGCCATGAAGTGGTGTACATCATGATAGGTGATGAGCGCGTCTTTGAAGTCGCCATTGAGGAAACGAAGGCAGTATCATATCTGACGAAAATAATCAAAGAGGGACACGGCTTCTCGTGTTCTGAAAAAGACCTCAAGCTTTACATCGCCAAGAAAGGGGGTATTGGCTCAAATCGAGCGATCCTTCCATCAAGCGGCTTGCTCATGGCGTTATTTCAGAAGAGATCAAAGGCGTGATGAGGGAGAATGGCCAAATGAAGTCCAAATATCTTCTGAAGAGCCAAGAGTTCAGCTTCCCAGACAAAAAAGATGCTAAAGATGGTGATATCCACATTCTGGTTGACATTTCGGAGAAAGTGAAGAACAGTATTCGCATTCTTTGGTACCAGCATAAGTCGTAGTTGCGTATTTGATTTCGATGTTGGTGGTGGCTGATCCGCTCTGTGAATGAACAGGACGTATCACAAGACTTGCCTATGGACAGTGGATTGTCGCCTGCATCGTCTTCGGACTGGCTTGCTATATTCTCTTCTTCACCGACGAAAGCCTGACCGAACACAAAGGATTTTTAGCAGGCACCACACTGATCTTGTTTCTACAACTTGTGAAGGTGTTGGCGAGCAGAAAGGATTATTTGCGAGAAAGAAACGATGAACTTCAACTCCTATCAGATTATGGAACACTGGCAGACATGAGGGTCGCTTAATACTTTCAGCAAGCACCCACACAAGAACATGAGTTTTAATTGAGACGGCAGCGATTTGCCTCGTTTTGTTTGCCCTTGTTCGACTCTTTTCGTTGCGAAAACGATGTTGTACGTAGACACTAATGCAACTATATGGCAAACGATCCGTACCGGTCCCTCGCTTGGCTTACAACTGAGGAGATAACTAACGTATTGCCGTGCTCGGTAGGCTGTTGACGCCTCTGGGTCACTCGCTAGACAGACAAGAGTACATGTACTTGAATACTAGCGACGAGAAACTCATGGTCCGAGAAGTTTTCAGGAGGCAACGGTAGCTTCAGCCGATTCAACTCCACTAGACGGCTTTCCATCTTTCTACAGAGTAGATCGTCACTTCGATAAATGAGCTCTTGACGTACCAGAGTGACTTGGAAGAAGCGAAGCCAGGCGTTGGAATCCGATGGATTGAGCTGCTTGAGCTGGAACAATATACTCGAACCTATTCATCATGTGAGTTTGGCATGAAGTTGGCTTTGTGTTTACATTGGTGTCAGAAGACGCAGTCCATGCTCAACTCGGTACATCGCAACTTCGACTTGAATGAATGAGCCCAAAGAGAACACAACGACAAACCTACAAGCAGACGATCTTGAGCGATAAGTTGGTCAATGAACTCAACCGCCGATGCCAAGTCTCGAAGCTCGATATACCAGTCAACGTGGACCCAAGGCTGGCCTCGCTGACTTCCAACCAAGCCTTCAAATAGCTTTGTCCTCTGCAGCACCGTCATAAGTCTGTGTGCATGACGTCGCTTCACTATACCGTTTCTAAAATCTCCAAGCACCGCGCGACTTGAAGATTCCTCGACTTGGAGCAGAGTTCCTTCCTACAAAGGTCGATCGAACGCGTACGGTTCTTGTTTGGCAACGAAACATTCACATTAAACGTGACGAGCCGCACGATATCTACGTGGCCATGAATACACGCGTGATGTAGCCCTACGTAGGGTAAGAAACGAGAGCAAAGTCTGTTGAGTGTACCAGTGTTGCCATGATAGTCACTTGCTTGGCCGTTTGCACCATGCTGAAGAAGGATTTGTGCACACTCAACGTGACCGAGCCGACACGCAACGATCAAGGGTGTTTCTCCATTGGGTCTTGTGTGTTCGAGAAACTCTCCGAGGCGACAAAATCAAGCAGAAAGCTTGCTGGCGCAATCAGTATTTTTTTTCGGAACTGTATGGAGTTTTCTCGGACATGACTGTGGCCATACTTCATTTCATGCAGTGCTGTGTTCGAGGAGATAGGGCATACTTGCAGTCTTTTGTGATTGGTCACTTTGGATTGTCAAAGTCAATCTTTGAAAAGATGTTCTTTCTCTCTCATTCCTGCAGTTGGCGACAAGCGATGAAGTGGTTGGCGTGCTTTGAGATCGGGTTCGAGGGCTTCTTCGTGGTTGAAATCGACGATTGGAAGGATGTGTCACAACTAAAGGAAATGATCAAGGATATTATCCTCTACTCATTTCCAGCAGAGCACCTCAAGCTTTATGTCGCGAAGAAGGGCGACAGGTGGCTCCAATCGAACGATCCAAGTATCAAGCAACTTGAAAAAAGGCTATTTTCCAGCTGACATCAAAGATATGATCAAGCAAAACGGTGAAATGGATGCAAACTATAGTATGTTGAACGAAGCTTTCGGCTTCCCCGACGTTGGAGATGCTGATGAAGAGGACGTCCATGTTCTGGTCGACATGCCGGAGTACGCCAAGAAAGATCTTCTCTTTTTTCGGTACAACTGTAAGTCTCAGTTGCATATGTGCTTAAATGGCTAATCGCACTGTGACAGACCTAGCGCAAGACGTGCCTATGATTCAGGACAGTGGATTTTTGCCTGCATCGGCTTGGGATTGGCTTGCTTCATGCTTTTCTTCATCGATGAAAGCTTCACCGACCAAAAAGAATGCTTAGCAGGCGCAGCGAAGGAACTGGAGATCAGGAAGGATAATGTGCGAGCGAGAATCCATGAGCAGCAACTTCTATCAGACCAAGGAACTCTGCCCAACCTCAGGATCGTTTAGATCTTTCAGATAGCACCCCCACAAGATCACGAGTTAAAATGGAAATGGCAGCGATGTGCCTCGTTTTGTTTGCGAAAAGGTTCCGAAACGATGTTGTACTGCGGCAAAATAATACAAGAATATGGCAAATGCCAAGAAGCGCTGAAGTTTTTGGCGTGCCTTGTCATCGATGATGAAGGCGTCTTCGTTGTCCACATCAAGGATTTGAAGGAAGTTTCGCAACTAATGGAAATAATTTCCTGCAAACCACCTCGAGCTTTCTGTCGCGAAGGGGGGCGACAGGTGAAACAAATGGCTCCAGTCGAGTAATCCCAGTATCAAGCGCCCGGAAGTTGGCGAGGTTCCTGCTGTAAACCAATACATGATGAAACAGAGTGGTCTACAATCTTTTCTTCAACGACGAAAGACACACCGTCCAAAAAGCATGTTTAGCAGGTGTTGGAGACGAGTAGGGGTTATTCAGCAACTCCTTTTGGACAACGGGTGCAGCATGCCACAAAGGAATTGTCATAATTACTTCATACAGTAAGTGTTAAAGCAAGGAAGTTCATGGAACAAGGAAATGTAAAATTATGAATAGTTGACATCTCTAATGAGTTACTGTCATCGTTCCAGTGCTCAACCAAATTGGTGAAAATACCCTTCGGGTTCTTGAGCAGCTCCTTTGGCGGGTCAAATTCAGCCGCACTGCCCTTGTCCATCACCAAAATGCGATCACTGTCCAAAATCGAATTGATACGATGCGCATTCGTGAGGCACGTGCAGTCTTTGAACAACTCACGAACTCTCTCTTGAATGAGACGATCCGTGTTCGGGTCAATCGAAGCCGTCGCTTCGTCCATGAGGATCACCTTGGATTTCTTCAACAAAGCTCGGGCGATACAAATCAACTGACGCTCACCCACGCTGAAGTTTTGGCCACGTTCGTCGACCTTGGCATCCAACGTCGCAACCGCATTGTGCAAGTTCGCACGCTTGATGGCCGTCCAAAGAGCATAGTCACCATACCGGTCGAATGGGTCCAAGTTGGAGCGAATAGTGCCATAGAAGAGGACAGGGTCTTGAGGAATAATGGAGATCTTGTCTCGTAGATCGTGCAATCCGATCGTAGAAATGTCAACACCCTCCATGGTGATTTGACTGGCGTCGAGTTCGACGAAACGCATGAGTGCCACAACCAACGACGACTTACCAGCACCGGTGGGCCAACGATACCGATATTCTCCCGTGGTTGGATAGTAAATGAACGATTTTTTAGGACAAGTGGCAAACCAGGACGGTAAGGCAGGTCGACACCAGCAAACGTAAGGGCACCCGCAGTGGGCCACTTTGCATTTTCCAACTCGAGTTGTTTGAGGGGTTCGGCTTTAACGTCAGCCTCAATGTCCATGGTAGTATACGTGTTGATTCGTTCAACGCTGACCATTTGGGTTTGGATTGTACTCAACGCTCGAACCGTCCTGTTGAGACTCTGGGTTACATCGAATGCATACGACAACGCCACACCTCCCAAACCTGCAAATGCCTCCCCGGCATGGACTTCATGACCACCACCGGCAAATACTGCAGCCGCTGTCGCCACAATCGTTCCGGCAAACTCCAGACGGAGTGCTAACCAGCAATTCGCGGTGAAATTCAAGAAGTAGGCGCGCTGATTTCGATCAAGTAATTGTTCATAGCGTGCAGAATAGGTTTCCTCAGCACCAAAAACATGGATCGTGGGCAGACCTTCCAATGTTTCAGTCAATAGAGAGCAAACTGGAGAGCGCGATATGCTGTCCAGACGTTGCAATTCTCGGGATGTTTTGATAAAAGTAGAGCTGGCTCGATATATAGATGAGAGCAAGAGGGATCAAAACGATAGTAAACCCTGGTGTCACGTATACAATTGTGCATAAGGGAGTGAGAACGTTGAATGCAGTCGCAAGAAACCAGCCCAAATTAGCTGGAAGCGATTCATCCAATGTGTAAATGTCTTTGCTCAATCGATTGACAATTCGGCCCAAAGGTGTTGTGTCAAAAAACGACATTGGTGCACGCAAGATCCGTACGATTAGAGCTTGAAACATTTTGGAGGAGTCAGCAAGACCAGCCATAAACAATGCCACACTGCACCCGTAATAGCTTATGATAGGTAGTGCTTTCAATCCGCAAAAAACGTACAGGAAATATACTAGCGAACTTGCATCAGTACCATTTTTCACTCCAGTAAGATAGCCAAAACGTAGACGCCAGAGATATGACATTACCCAGCACAAACTGACCCACGACGAGAAAGGTGACTGAAAATCCACCACAAGCGCGAATCCACACCCCGTATGTTGATAATGGTACGTCACCCGTACTGCGATCTTCGTCTTCGATTAATGTTGCCATCGTTGTCCCGTCGGCATTTGTGCTAGCATCAGTATCACCATCTTGAGTAATGTTGATACCGTTGTCTAATTCAGACTTGCCGTCAACAGAGGTAGAGCTATGAGGTGAAGTCGTCAACGAACTCTCCATCATTTTTGCTAAAGATCCACTGGTCTTCCCAGCTAATTCAGCATATTTTCCCTTTTCAACAATGCACCCTTCCTCCAGTACAAAAACAAAAAAAACAATGTCGCAGTCTTTCAGGAAGTTCAAGCCATTCGTGACTAGCACCACGAGTTTAATGGATCGTCCAGCAAATAAATATCAGCATCTACTCGTCGTTAGGGGCAAGATATTCGTGTAAAGATTTACCTTGATAAACAACTCGAGCAATTGCGACGCGAGTTCGTTGTCCGCCACTAAGATTTATGCCTTTTTCACCGATTTCAGTCATGTCACCACCAAGTAGAATCTTCAAATCATCAGTCAGGCAGCTCACACGGATTGCATTTTGATAGCGCCGATGGTCAAAAATGCGACCAAACGTAATGTTGTCCCTTAAAGTGGCGTTTCGAATAAATGGTTGTTGGCCAACGTATGCAATTGATCCGAATCGATGTAATTTTCCTTCGTTTATCGTGAGGAATATAGAGCTTTCAAAGACATACCTTTGGTACAACGGGCATCACCTAGAATGGCTGAAATCAAGGTGCTCTTGCCAGACCCAACAGCTCCAACGACTGCATGCAACGTCTTGTCCGAGCAATTCATATTAATTTCGTGCAACATTGACCCTTTGGAAGTATCAGTCTCTTTGTCGAACGACGCGTCCCACTCAAAGTCGGCATCTTCGACGAAAAATCCAGTCTCAGTCAAGTGACCTGACGTGACCGGCTCGCGCTCTTCCATGAGGAAAAATTCTTCCAGGCGATTAAAACTGACCTGAGCCTCCGCCCATTAATTGATCACTTGAGGTAGCATAAAGAGCGGAAAACGAAGAATATTGAGCAATGCAAGGGAAGTCAACGCCGTGCCGATGTCCAATGTATTTCCCAAATAGACATATGTGGCAAACGTAGCAATTGTGACGAAAGCTGGAACACCCATGAAGATCATATTTGTGCCAGCACTAGGCAGTAAATAGGCCTAGTTTAGCTCCTTCGTTCGAAACTGCATCACTCGATCGCTGTACGAATGCTCCCAAGCTTGAAATTTGATAATCTTCATTCCACTCAGCACTTCATAGACAACCTTCATCCTCTCGTCCTTCACTTGCATTAGCTTTGGTTGACGCCCTTGCATAATTTTTGATACGGCAGCTGTTGCAGGAAAAAGCAACAACATAACAGCAACACCAACGAGATACGAGTACCCAACTGGAGGTAGTGCAAGTAGGAGGCACCGATTACTTGAAAAAGGGCATACCGCACAGCATGAAGACCTGTTGGCAGGTCTTCAAGTCGTTCACCATCAATACTCATCAAATTCGTGATTTCACCTGTCGATTTCTTTGCCTTGGCCGATGCTGCCAACACAAGTGACTTTTGATAAACAGCAGTGACAACAGCGGAACGGAATCGCAAACCAGTTTCGAAGCTGAGAAAAAAATATTGACGCAGGGAAAAAGATTGACTTGTCTTCGGAATTCACAGAAAAATAATCCTACTCTGGGTATTTCGGCCAATCAATAATTATTAAAAGTTGTGCGGTGTTTAATTGGCCAAAAGCTCAAGTCGACTCTCACGTACAAGTCTCAAATGGCAATCGAAAATGCCTTTATTGACTGCAAAAGACAGGCAATCATCAGCACACTTAAGACTACTACCTCCGTTTGGTAAATAGTGCGAGTGGTTCCAAGTGAAACAGTCAGACATCTCTGATTGGCCTAAAAATTGGTGGCTATGCTCATTATAAGGAGACGAATCGAGGGGTATTTTTAGATTTTTTTTATTTTGCGTTTTGACGTCGCAAGAAACATGGACGAGTCCAATACAAACAACAAGAGAATTTTGACCAACGCTCAGCGCCGCGCTTTGTACGAGGAGTTGCTGAAGAGGAGCACAAATGGTAAACTTTCCAGCAGTATAATGAATGAAGTTTGCAGGCAATTCAATGTTCATCCAGCAACGGGTTGGCGAATTATGAAACAGTCCAAGGAAACCCCACCAGGCCTGCCAGCTGACGTGAATGTCCGTACTAGCAACTGAGGACGCAAAAAAGTTTACAGTCAGAAGGAAATTGAACGCCGCATCAAGGGAGTGTCGTTGAACTTGCGCCAAACGTATCGGTCGTTGGCAAAATGCTCGGGCTTGTCGACGTGGACATTATGGAACTACATTAAGAAACGCTGGATACAGAGACGTTCAAATTGGACAAAACCTGCGCTGAGACCGCATCAAAAAGTCCTACGAGTGTAGCATTGCGAGTTCTTTACTCAAGACTCAGGCAACGAGACTCATGATGAACATTTCAATGTCGTCCACATTGACGAAAAATGGTTCTTCATGACCAAGTTGCGACGCCGATTCTACATGTGGCACGATGAAGAAAAACCTCCTCCAAGACAACTTCACTCGAAAGCTCACATCACGAATGTTATGTTTCTTGTTGCCGTTGCGCGACCAAGACATGGATGGGATGGTAAAGTTGGTTGTTGGCCGTTTCTTCAAACAACACTAGCTATAAGAAGCAGCGTCAATCATCCTGCTGGAACCCCTATCGTGAGTCCACTGATTGTGAACAAGGAAGTTTATCGCAAATACCTTATTGATAAAGTCATCCCAGCAATCAAATCGAAATGGATACACTTCAACTCCAGCGACTCTCAACGGATTTACATGCAGCAAGACAATGCGCGACCTCATGTGTCCCCTGATGATACTGCAATTGCAAGCGCTTGTCATATTGATGGTTGGGATATTCAACTTATGAATCAACCCCCAAACTCCCCTGATCTCAACATCCTTGATCTCGGATTCTTCAATTCGATTCAAGTTTACAACAAACTATGGAATGCCAAGGCATCCCCGACTTAGTCGACGCGGTGGTACGCTCTTTCATCCTTTTGTCAGCTGTGACTCTCGACAAGACATTTGGCACTTTGAAGCGAGTCATGAGGGCGTGTCTTGATGCCAATGGCGACAACAAATATGACATGCCTCGACGAAAACCAAGCAAGAATGACAACGAAGCGGAGGTTGTTGACGATCTTGCCTTGCAAGCACTTGACATTCGACTTGAGGAAGAAGATCGCTTGGACGACTTGTGCTCTCTGGTCAACTCATTGACAACGATGGAGAATGTTGTTCTTTAGACAAAATTAAAAAAATACAGATTCGAATATATGAAATTTCGTATACCACAGAATGTCCAGTCGCACTATTTACCCAAACAGAGGTAGTACCTTAGAGTTTAGTGTTTGTTCTAAGGATGTTTAAATTGATGGTAATTATCTTTCGCCTGAATGAAGTCGTTATGATAAGTGACTGTGGAGACAAACTTGAATTGGCTCCTTGAAAATGCTGCATGTTGACACGTACTAGCAGTTGTTCTTTTGAAACATACTTAGCATGTAGACCTCCACGTTAGTAAGCTCAGAAGTGATGAGAAGTATATCCAGTGATTATCCCAAACGATATCAATTTACTACTACGTAGTATTACACTACTCGATCCGATTGCGTTTGTGCGTATGGTTCATGGAACATCTTTATGTCTGGACAAGTTCCTGCTGCATTTTCTTGTATCACTCACTACAAGCTTGCACGTAGCACATTGCGATTAATGTAACATCTTTCAAATGTCTATCATCAGTTTGTGAACTCCTTCCCAATGCTGTCCGCCTGCATGGCATAATAATTGCATGATTGATGCTATTTTTGGGATTTTCTCGAAATGTGATTGGCTCATGTTCCCACAGAAAAATCCCTCTGTGGATTGCATTCCATTCGCATTCCACTCAAACTTTATTTTATTTCATACAAAACGTAGTACTACGAAAAATTAAATCATGAAAAGAGCATTATGGAAAATACAGGACAAATTTTCTGTAGATATGTCGTCAAGGCATAGAGCAAGCCAGTCCTCAACTCGGCGTTTGGGTCCCTCAAAAAATGGATCATTAATTTAATCACCATTGGGGGCGACGAATTGCATCGAGTCGTGCAGAAGTTTTAAGAAGCCTGCCATGATAAATGGTCCACCAAATGATTTTGCTAAGGCCAGCCACAATCGCGGCTTCGACTTCATCATTTCCACATCCCAGTATTTCTTGGATATATTTATAGCTCGGTCATCCAAGTTGAGTTGGTACAACACTAAATTTGAGAGGACGTTTGTTTCCGAGATCCAGCAAAGGAGTGAGCCATGAAAAGAAAATGTTACTGCAGCAACCACCGAGTTCAGACGGGCTTTTATCGCCCAGTCCACGATCTAATGTAGCTTTGTCGAGGAGTGGCAATCGCTCGTCATTTTCACTTCGCATCATGCGAGCTTGAATTGACGAAAACGAGTGTGATGTTACCGAACAGTCAAAATGCCGAACAATAAATGGAACAATACGACAAGAAGGATGTCGAGACCAATTATTCCACTTTGGTTGGACGATTGAGTTCAAACTTGGCATTTCTTGGTGGAAATGTCGATTAGCCATCTCAGAGTTCAAAATATGATCACGGAGGTAAACAATTGCAGCTCAAAGTAAAATTTCCCAGCTGCATCAACGCAGTCAAGTTGAAATTGTTATTCCTGAACACCATTACATAGGTCGGCTTGTTCCGCGTCACAAGCACGCAGACTCTCAGTCAAAATCGACTTTTACCCTACAACTGACTCCTAATAACGTGGCAAAGGGTCAAATCCACCGACAACATCTTGAATAGAGAACCATAGATATTATTGGATCATATCTTTTCTTGTGAAATAGGTATGATCCGCGCATGAGCAACGATTCCCTGTCCTTTCGATGTTTGTTGCACTCCTTTCTTGTTGGTGCATGTACAGCACTGTTTGATGACAATTCGCATATTTTCCGGATATTCTGAACCTCTATAAATTTATCCGTTGGCTCGGCTGACTCTCCGAAAAATGAAATCGATCAAAGCGTTTCTTGGCATTTGGTATTCCCGTACTATAATATTATTATTTTGTCGCAGTCCAACATCGTTTCGGAACCTTTTTGGAAACTCGCTATTCAGCAAAAAGACCCACAAGGGCAAACAAAACGAGGCACATCGCTGCCATTTCCATTTTAACTCGTGATCTTGTGGGGGTGCTATCTGAAAGATCTAAACGATCCTGAGGTTGGGCAGAGTTCCTTGGTCTGATAGAAGTTGCTGCTCATGGATTCTCGCTCGCACATTATCCTTCCTGATCTCCAGTTCCTTCGCTGCGCCTGCTAAGCATTCTTTTTGGTCGGTGAAGCTTTCATCGATGAAGAAAAGCATGAAGCAAGCCAATCCCAAGCCGATGCAGGCAAAAATCCACTGTCCTGAATCATAGGCACGTCTTGCGCTAGGTCTGTCACAGTGCGATTAGCCATTTAAGCACATATGCAACTGAGACTTACAGTTGTACCGAAAAAAGAGAAGATCTTTCTTGGCGTACTCCGGCATGTCGACCAGAACATGGACGTCCTCTTCATCAGCATCTCCAACGTCGGGGAAGCCGAAAGCTTCGTTCAACATACTATAGTTTGCATCCATTTCACCGTTTTGCTTGATCATATCTTTGATGTCAGCTGGAAAATAGCCTTTTTTCAAGTTGCTTGATACTTGGATCGTTCGATTGGAGCCACCTGTCGCCCTTCTTCGCGACATAAAGCTTGAGGTGCTCTGCTGGAAATGAGTAGAGGATAATATCCTTGATCATTTCCTTTAGTTGTGACACATCCTTCCAATCGTCGATTTCAACCACGAAGAAGCCCTCGAACCCGATCTCAAAGCACGCCAACCACTTCATCGCTTGTCGCCAACTGCAGGAATGAGAGAGAAAGAACATCTTTTCAAAGATTGACTTTGACAATCCAAAGTGACCAATCACAAAAGACTGCAAGTATGCCCTATCTCTTCGAACACAATATCTATTTATTGAAAATAAATAATTTTGAACTCTGGATTTCATCCGAGCCAAGCGTTGCAGAGACAAAAAAATAACCACCACACGGACCACCACTTCCCGATCTGAAGGATGTCGAGCAAGCGAGGCGTAGCGCCGGCCGCCACGGCCACGTACGCTGTAGTCGCTGCTGGGCTGGTCGGTCTTGCTGGGTTTCTCGCCCTCAAGTACTTTGACAGCAAGCCAGACAAGCAGCCTGCCTCACGTTCGATCAAACCCAAAAACACCAAGTTGAGTCCGAAAGCAGCAGCAGCTGTGATTGAGAACGCTTTCGTTGCGCATAAAGACAATGAAAAATCGTCTCCAAAGGCCAAGCCACCTCCGTCACCACGAGCAAATGCAACGCCATCGCCACCACCGTCTCCGAAACAAGCCGCCTCTACCATTGAATCCGCATATCTTGCACACAAATCCTCGTCCACAAACGCATCCCCTGTCGCTTCCCCCGCGAAAAAGCCAGCAACACCAGTTGCATCACCGAAGCAAACCACACCCGTGTCTTCACCACGCGCTCGCAATGACAGTCTAAAGGAAGCGGAGGCTGCGGTCGTAATTGAAAACGCCTACATTGCACACAAAGCGTCATCGTCGCCAGTACCATCTCCCAAGACATCTCCCAAGGCCAAGACACCCTCGCAGGATCAAGTTGAAGCTGCTAGCGTGATTGAAAATGCGTACATTGCCCACAAATCGTCCCCTAAAGCATCTCCCAAGAAGACAACGCCCGTACCATCTCCTAAAGCATCGCCCAAGAAGCCCATTACGCCTGTAGCATCTCCCAAAGCCTCACCCAAGAAGCCAACGCCAGTGTCGTCCCCTGTCAAAGCTGTCGAGGAGGAAAAAGTTGCGCCTACTGAAGCGGCTACCGTGGTCGCAGCACCACCATCGCCAAAGTACTCAACTCCACCATCGTCGCCGAAGAAATCGCCAGCATCTTCTCCAAAAATCACGCGCAAGGGAAGTCTTCCACCGCCTCAGGATGCGACGGAGGTTGAAGTCGAAGCCGCTCATGTGATCGAGAACGCCTACGTCGCACACAAATCATCGCCAAAGAAAGCCGAAGTGGAATCGTCGCTCGAGAGCAGCGTCACAAGCGATGGCTTTGTCGAGCTCAAAGCCTCCACCGAGGAAACAGTCGCCGCAGACGACGACGACAACAGTTCAGTGCCCGCTGCGTCGCCGACAACTGACCAAGCGAAGAACAAGAAGAAGAAGAAGAAGAAGGGCAAGAAGTAAAGACGACAATCAATCTCGTATGAGTTCTAGAAAGTCTTTGATCGAGTCGATCTCACCAGCGCTAGTGAGTTGGAGCAAGTCCCACAGACAGTTTTCCAACGCGTGTCGGCGTTCCGCAAGGTAGTCGGGACTCAAGTCACGAAAGCATAAAAATGTCTTGGGCGGCTACAAAGACACATACAGGAGAGTGATTCAAGGAGGAGGACGCACCAGTGGCGGCAATCGAGGTCCCAAGCTGTACAACCTACGTAAACGCACGATTCATACCAAGAAGATCGTCTCTAGAGGTCGTACTGGTTCCACAGATCGACGAATTCTCGAAAACGACGATTGACGACCCAAGTGTCCTGCCCACTCTTGACTTCGATCGAGTATTCGGCAAACGTGTTGTGCTGGATGATGTAGCCCGTGATCGAGAGCGTGTAGAAATCCCCTCCTACGTGGTTCCATGAGTACGTGGAAGGAGTTGTGTGGACTGACCGTAGCGGGAAGACCACACGGAGGGCTTCAAGAACGTCGGGATCCTGCTCTCGCTTCTTTTTTTCATGCCGAGGGATGGGTTGGATTTGACCAGAGATCGTGCGAATCCCTGTCAAGTGCGAGCGAATACAACATCCGTCGGGCAGTTCAACATGCTTTGGACGATCTCCTCCCGACGCCTGGGAAAGTCACAACACACTTGTCTAAACTCTTCATGCATCCTGACGTCAAGCGACTCTCACAAGACTGATGGAAGACCAAGGTGCTGTTGGTACATCAAACATGCAAAGAACTTTGATGTTCTCGTCTGGCATGAATGTGTGGATTCCCTTGCGAGACACAAAGGCAAACACTCCTGCGCGCACAGACTTGAGATTGCTATGAATGGAGCAACCCCGTCAAGGCGATGACCACCAGGTAAAACCTCGTCACGTCCGTCGACTTCGTCATCTATGTCCCTCAGGATAAGAAGTCGCTTTCTTGCTCTCTTTGAGTATGACAGACGTAGTCGGCACCCCAGTCAAGCTTTTCCAAGATACCAAAGCAGAGACATCGACACGTCCATGTTGTTAGCGAACAGTCTGCGCGATTGTCTCTCTCTCGGGGTCGACTCTTTTACCAAAAGGTCTCGACAAGAACAACGAAGGATGCACCGTTAGATCAACAAGCAACGATCAACAGCACCGACGGCTGCGTGGGCCGAAGTTGTTCGTGGTTTCCACCAAAATCGACTCCTCATCGATCGAATTGAAGCAACGTCATTCGGTCGTTGTCTTCGTGTCTGGGTAGAATTGTGCCATGCGTTCGAGCAGAACTTTGGATTCGACTTCATGGTTGACAATGCGCTCGGGGTAGTCCACGCCAACGACACAACCTGCCTCGCGCTGAACGTCAAGGGGAGCGAGCCATGGCTCGAAGATGAATTCCGTCGGCATTTTCTCCAACGCCGGTACGTAGCGTCGAATGAACGCGCCGTCGTCTTTTCGAAACTTCTTGGCGTAGGATGCTGGATTGGGCGGAATAAAGTTTTTCGGCACGTAGCCACTGCCGCTGTGCCAGAGCCAGCCGCCGTTGTTCAAAGCGCTGTCCGAGTCGATCAAATACTTCTCAAACAAGTCTCGACCGCGTCGCCAGTCGACCCACAAGTCTCCCTTTGTCAAGAAGCAAGCTACAGCATTCCGTGCATGGTTGTGGATCCATCCCTCCGTCTTGAGTTGGTTCATCACGGCGTCAATCCACGGGAAACCGGTCTTGTATTCTGCCCATGCTTGAAAGTAGACGTCCGCGGCGTGGTCTTGGCGCCACTCGACCTGTTTGCACATGGGATTGCCCGGCATGTCGTAGAAATTCGTCGTGAGGTAGCTGCAAGCGTAGTAGAACTCACGACAGAGAAGTTGACCGAGGAGACTTTGAGGTGGTTTCGTCTGTTTGGGGCCACGAGAGAGAATGTCGATGACCTTGGAGCGCACGAGACGAACGGAGAGACAACCGCGGGCTAAGTACGGAAAGAAACAAGTGCCAGACGGTGGATCAAAGTCCAAGGGAGATGTCTTCGGCTTGGAGTACGTGCGGATCGCCTCTTCATCGGCCAGGATTGACGACATGCGAGCCAAAGCATGGGATTCCCCGCCGAGAAGGGCTGTTGGCTTGACCTCCTCGTCGAATCCAAGGTCGCGGAGGGAAGGAATAGAAGCATTGAAGTCTTGAAGCGACGGTGGAACTGGTGGCAATGCGTCAGGAGACGGTAGAGGCTCTTCGATCTCAACTTGGGCTACGCGGTTGCGGAACTCTTGATAACTCTGTGGAATATCGGCGCCGTAAGCTGCTCGGACGTCGTCGATTGAGTACAGTGTGTGGCCATGAAAAGAGCGTAGCTGGATAGAGGTCGCGGCAAGAGCACTGGCTACGTTAGCGTCACGGACGGAGCCGTATCGTCCAGTGTCACTCTACGAGCTATGAGTTGGAGACGTGAAGCAGCAAAGCACCTCGTGGAAGATGGTGGAGACGTTCCACAATTGAGCGTAGTGCGGGATGACATGGACAGGGTCGCCTGTCAAGACAACCAAGCGAGAGTTCAATCGGCGCAAGGAACGATCGAGATCATGGAGCGATTCGAGAAAGAATTGAAGAGGACGAGCGCCACATCGACTAGGATGAACGAGGAACGGGTCAATCACAACGAGAGGAATCACAAAGTTGGAGACTCGGATGGCTTCAACCAGAGCTCGGTTGTCGTGGAGCCGAAGACATTTTCGGAACCAAACCACACTTGTCTTGGAGGCTGTCGTACACATCGGCGCTCTTTGAATGGCTGAAAGGATCACAGGTGGCGACGAAGGTCGTCGAAGATCCATGGATATCTCAACTATGAAACCGATTTTCGGTTACAACATTGACAACCCGACGACATTGGTCAACCTCTGGAAGAGAAACGTCCAAGAGATCCTTCGTGGCTCCAGCCCACCTTGCCATGCATTGAACGGCCAGCGCATGGATTGCAATGGCGCTACCTTTCACAAAGTAGGAAGCTGCCAGGAAACATCACGGCATCGCTATCTCGAACCAAATTGATGTAGCGCATCAACGACCTAGAACTCGAAGGGGGGCCTGATGACTATTGACACCAAGTTGCTCAATGCATAGATATATGATCGATGGACGGCAGAGATTGCATCACCGTGATCTCTTTCAAAGTCCATAAGAAGTTAAATATATTCTTGGAAATAAGATATCGATCATCGCACGAGTACTTAGACGGTCTTTCCGTACACGGGCGCATCGTTCACAATCACCACGGGGGTCACCGCTACATCGTACGGACCAGGCGTTCCAACAACGACTTGTTGACGCTTGCGACAGCAACGCACGCCAAACTTACGGATCAAGACGCCGACGATGGCCAAACCAACGATGCCAATCAGGACGGCAAAGCCCCAGCCAAACCAAAACACCTCCGAGGAGTCGTGTGCTGGCAAAGCTTGCGTCGTGTATCGCGAGACTGCATTCGCGGCTGTCTTGGGGACGTAGTCGTCAAACGAGATGACGCCTGGAGTCGAATTGCCAACAAGGAAAATGTCTCCCGAGCCACGCTTCACTGAGACAATCGACTTGACGGCATTGGAGTAGATGCTGCCGCCTCCCGAGATTGCCGCGTTCACCTCTTGGGTGACGATGGATCCAGCTTGGATGGTGCCAGACCCGTCGACTTTGATCTCGTGCTTGGGAGTGACGCCGGTTTCGTAGTACGAGATTTGTCCAGAGCCAGTGACCAAGGATTTCATGCTACTCGTCGCGTTGAACAACGTCTTGGCTCCGACGAAGATCTTTCCACTGCCAGAGATCTTGTTGTCGACGTATTGCGTTGTGAGATAGTCGGTGGCGACCACAACATCGCCCGAGCCCGACACTTTCGATATCAAAGATTCACGCATGGTGAAATTGGAAATGTCGAGTTGAACAAGACCGTCGCCAGAGATCTCCGCAACGAGTGCATTGATTGCAATGGCGCTGTCTTTCACAAAGAGGGAACCGGATCCAGCCACCTTGGTCTGGAGAGTCTTGCTTGTGTCATTCACAATTGTGCCTGGGAGCATTGCGACATCGTTGTCGCCATGCAAAACAATGTAGCGCATCAACGACCGCGGCACATAGATGTCGAGAATGTACTTGGAGTTGCCGATGAGAAACGCACTTCCCCATGTATTCTTGATTTGGACGTCGAGCACTTTGACTGGGGTCTCGTCTTGAGTCTCTTTGAATTCGAATGCATTGACAAGACGCTTCGAATCGGACTTGATGACTGCGGAGACAGTTTGGACGCCTTCTGGAGCCGGGTACACAAACGCCGCATACTTGAGTGTGAGGCCATAAATGTCGGCGGAGGTGGCGTTGAAGACTTTGTAGTGCCAGTTGTCGTAGGAGGCCATGTTTGGAGTGTAAATTTGAAAATGAGTTTGATGTGTCGCGCAATGTGTTTCATGGAAGTATTGACAACTCGGACAGAGTCACACGGCGTTCCAAGCAGCAATTCACTCGACGAAGATGAGTTGACTCATGGGTTCTTGGGGGTGTTATGACAAAGTACTATTAATAGTACTACATTATTACTTTGGATGCAGTAGTTTGAAGTTCAAGTGCATATTGTGCTTTACGAATGTATGTGCCGTCACTCTCATTTGGTCCTGTCACAGTGCTTGATCCGGATAACGCAACGATTTACTGTGAAGTGCTCGACATTCAAGGGATGTTGTCACTGCATTCGATGGAGAACTTTGCAGTAGACTGGAGTCACAGCCTAGGTCAACTTGGCATGTTCTCTGTGTCTTAGAGAATGTTGGAGAAATATTCTTTACGACCCACAGATGCTTCAACTATCTCAAAATCGTCTGCTGCTGGTGAATACCTCACATCGATTGCTAATGCGCAGTCAATGATATATCTCCATCTAAATAACTTGACATAAATTATTCAAGCGGACCCCACACAAACTACCACAGAAGAACCCCCGCTTGTGCGCAGCAGGCGTGAACCTGGCTCGTCGTCAAGCTTTTCAAGTTGAAGTGTCTCGTCGATGAATTCGAATTTAAAGCGAGTTTTGGCGATGCCATAAGTCAAAGTGCTCGATGTCTACATCAAGAATACTTGGTGAAATCGGCTTAATTGGCAACTCCGCGAGAACGGTTCTTGTTTCAGCGTGACATCACTGGCTGATTTACAACATATCACTCGTGTCAAATGTCCAAAATAAGTAAGTTAGGGATATCGATCGTCCGGATTTCAACTAAACTACGCAGATGGTGTACCATTTTGGACCTTTCCTATACGTGTAGTACTCATAAAAGGCCTGCATCGTTCCCACAGAAAGACAACAGAAGCGGCCAAGCATTGCCTTTTGGAGAATGCACACACGAAAGGAGATGCAAATTCAACACTTGCTCTATCGAAAAGAGTGTATTCTTGCATCAATCCGAAGAACCGTACGCCTCGCATGTTCGACCACTGCTCCACTCCAACGGATCTTGTGAATCGACACCATGACACAACAAGATGAGAATGTTGTCCACCCATCCTTGCAAGTTGAACTTCATAGTACTCCGTAGTACTTAGGAGTACTAGTACCGAGGTACCCTGAAGTACCTACGTTCAATCAACTCGGATGTCCTCGAATTTCGTCGAGGCTCAGCCTTCTTGTGCAAAACGTTGTCGTGGATGCTATATAAAGTTGCACCGTACATTCGACGGTCAGCTCAATGCTTATGTCGAGCAAACGAGTTGGAAACATAAAGTCTACTGCTTGTTGTCTCACAATCATAGAGTGTTTGTCCAAGTACTTCACTCCACAATGTCCACGACCCAGTCTAGTCGTATGACTTCGAGTGCTCCCAAGAACCCATGAGTCAACTCATCTTCGTCGAGTGAATTGCTGCTTGGAACGCCGTGTGACTCTGTCCGAGTTGTCAATACTTCCATGAAACACATTGCGCGACACATCAAACTCATTTTCAAATTTACACTCCAAACATGGCCTCCTACGACAACTGGCACTACAAAGTCTTCAACGCCACCTCCGCCGACATTTATGGCCTCACACTCAAGTATGCGGCGTTTGTGTACCCGGCTCCAGAAGGCGTCCAAACTGTCTCCGCAGTCATCAAGTCCGATTCGAAGCGTCTTGTCAATGCATTCGAATTCAAAGAGACTCAAGACGAGACCCCAGTCAAAGTGCTCGACGTCCAAATCAAGAATACATGGGGAAGTGCGTTTCTCATCGGCAACTCCAAGTACATTCTCGACATCTATGTGCCGCGGTCGTTGATGCGCTACATTGTTTTGCATGGCGACAACGATGTCGCAATGCTCCCAGGCACAATTGTGAATGACACAAGCAAGACTCTCCAGACCAAGGTGGCTGGATCCGGTTCCCTCTTTGTGAAAGACAGCGCCATTGCAATCAATGCACTCGTTGCGGAGATCTCTGGCGACGGTCTTGTTCAACTCGACATTTCCAATTTCACCATGCGTGAATCTTTGATATCGAAAGTGTCGGGCTCGGGCGATGTTGTGGTCGCCACCGACTATCTCACAACGCAATACGTCGACAACAAGATCTCTGGCAGTGGAAAGATCTTCGTCGGAGCCAAGACGTTGTTCAACGCGACGAGTAGCATGAAATCCTTGGTCACTGGCTCTGGACAAATCTCGTACTACGAAACCGGCGTCACTCCCAAGCACGAGATCAAAGTCGACGGGTCTGGCACCATCCAAGCTGGATCCATCGTCACCCAAGAGGTGAACGCGGCAATCTCGGGAGGCGGCAGCATCTACTCCAATGCCGTCAAGTCGATTGTCTCAGTGAAGCGTGGCTCGGGAGACATTTTCCTTGTTGGCAATTCGACTCCAGGCGTCATCTCGTTTGACGACTACGTCCCCAAGACAGCCGCGAATGCAGTCTCGCGATACACGACGCAAGCTTTGCCAGCACACGACTCCTCGGAGGTGTTTTGGTTTGGCTGGGGCTTTGCCGTCCTGATTGGCATCGTTGGTTTGGCCATCGTCGGCGTCTTGATCCGTAAGTTTGGCGTGCGTTGCTGTCGCAAGCGTCAACAAGTCGTTGTTGGAACGCCTGGTCCGTACGATGTAGCGGTGACCCCCGTGGTGATTGTGAACGATGCGCCCGTGTACGGAAAGACCGTCTAAGTACTCGTGCGATGATCGATATCTTATTTCCAAGAATATATTTAACTTCTTATGGACTTTGAAAGAGATCACGGTGATGCAATCTCTGCCGTCCATCGATCATATATCTATGCATTGAGCAACTTGGTGTCAATAGTCATCAGGCCCCCCTTCGAGTTCTAGGTCGTTGATGCGCTACATCAATTTGGTTCGAGATAGCGATGCCGTGATGTTTCCTGGCAGCTTCCTACTTTGTGAAAGGTAGCGCCATTGCAATCCATGTGCTGGCCGTTGGAATATCTGACAGTTGCCTAGCTCGACTCGACATTTCCAGTTCACTTTCGGTACATCTTTGATGTCCTCAAGATCGACAGTCGCATGGTCACCACATAAATCTGTCGCGTGACGACGGGGGGTCGTCCTATTCTATCTGTGCACAGCTCTCTTCGACCAAACTTACTTACTCGATGACCACCATTGTAGCTCTAGACGTGTATTCAAGGAAGTCGAGTTTAGATATTCTTAAAAGATATCTTGGAGTCGTCCTGGAGTCCACGATGTCACGTGGCACTGCTCATCAAATTGCCATTCGTCCTCTGAGTGTAGTTTGTCTACTGCCTCAACGAATGACGGCTTGGAGTTTGACATGCAAAGAGTGTGGTTCCAGGAAGGATCAATCGACTCGACTCATTTTCCAATTTGTATTCAGCTCGCAGCATGTCCTCTTATGACAACTGGCACTCCAAAGTCTTCAACGCCACGTCCACCGATGTCTACGGCCTCGTGCTTAACCTCGGCGCGTACGTCTACGAGGCCCCACCAGGCGTCGAAACCGTCTCTGCTGTCGTCAAGTCCAACTCCAAAGGATTCATCGATGCATTTGAGTTCAAAGAGCGCACGATCAAGTCGTCCATCAAAGCACTCGACATTGGCGTCAAGAACACGTGGGGAAATGCGTTTCTCGTTTGGAGTGCAAATTATATGTTGACATTTACGTACCGACGGCCATGATCGAGTACGTCGATCTCGACGGTGGCAATGATGTCGTCATGTATCCTCATACAATTGTCAACAATGCGTCGAGGTCGCTTCAAGCAGAAGTGTCTGGTTCAGGCTCCATCTTCATGCAAGACAGCGACATTGCACTCAAGCAACTCCAACTCGAAGTCTCTGGCAGTGGTCTCGTCCAAGTTGATGTCGGCAACGTCACACTCACAGACCTGCTCCTAGTCAAGATGTCTGGGTCGGGGGACGTCGCCATCTCCAGCAACGCTCTCACGACGGGATCTATCCAAACCGATATCTCAGGCTCTGGCAACATTTACGTCGCTGCCAAGACATACGTCAACACGACGAAGAATATCGCCACCAAAGTGTCTGGCTCTGGACGAATCTCGTACAGCTGTACTATGAGATGGGAAGCTGTGGTCAACATGATGTCTCGATCAGTGGATCTGGTTCGATTGAAGCTGGAGGCATCACGGCCCAAACGACGCATGTGTCCATCTCGGGCAGCGGCAACGTCTATGCGAGGGCAGTGGAGTCGATTGGGACAGATATCAGTGGATCTGGATCGGTGTACGTCGTGGGGACGGTTCCTCCATCTGTGTCTGGCACGATCAAGACGATTTCGTCGTACCCCGTCTCGAGGTACACTTTGAAGGTGCTTCCAGACCATCGCGCGTTTCACCTGTTCCAGTTTGGCGTCGGACTGTCGATTGTGCTTGGCCTGATCGTCTTGGTGATAGCTGCCTTCTTGATCCGAAAGTTTGGATGCAATTGTCTCCGTCGCTGCTGTCGACGGCGACAACGCGAAGTGGCAGCTAGTGGAGATGCAGTCACTCCATACGGCGTTGCGATGACTCCAGTCGTGGTCGTCGCACCTGCTGAACCAACTTATACAAAGACGGTTTAGGAGCTCTCCATTCACTAATATATATCACAACTTAACCAAACTTGTCAACCCCACACTATCTTACGTCTCCACCTTGTCATATTTGGCTGTACATGCACTGACGAGGTCAAACTAGTCGCCAATCTCTCAAGGATAAGTTCCCAACCAGTCCGCACACCGACTGCATCTCTCTTTTTCTCGTTGTCAATACATTAAGCACATCATTCCAGCAGCCACACATGGACATACTGTCTTCTTTAAGGCTGCACCACAGCTCAGCGTCGAGTGTGTCCTGAAGGAATTCAACGCAAGTGCTGCTGAACAATTGTGGCAACCGCAATCTCAAAGATCGCAATGCAACAAGAGTCTTCATGGAAGTTGAAGTGAAATAGACTATTTTGATTGGTCAAAATTTTGAACATTGATTGATTTTCAGCATAAAAATAACTTCAATACAAATTTTCATATAAATTGTCGTGGCAGGTCGACTTTCTCTAGCATTTTGGACTTGAAACATGGCTCTCGAACAAGATGGACGGCATTGCATGTTTCCGAAAGAATACTGTGAGGGGAAGAAGATAGAGCGCTGGACGGATGTCAGATGACCAGCATGATAGAATTCGCGAGATTTTCAACTGCTTTACACCGTGTCCAGTGCTTGAATTCAGTTGAGTAGACAAACATCGACGACATACAATCCACAGAAAACGTTTCTTCGACATTTGGCATTGTGAGATTCGAGAGCAACATGTTCTGGGTGGTCTTTATCATCGTGATTGCGGTCCTAATTAGCATCCGACTCATCAAGCGATGCATCACAGCAGATAGACGCGAGCAGCATCGACAGCAAGTCCAAACCCCGACTGTGGTTATTGCTGTGCCTGCTTACGTTCCTCCTCAAAATGTTTCAAGTCAAGTGCCGACAACTACACCATACGAAGCAATTCCTGTGGCCATACCCACAGCCATTCCAGTTGCACGACTAGTCTAGCCGAGTGCTGCAATTAATTGTTTGTACCTAAGCGATCTTTCATGCCGTTTTTACACCAGCTTGTGTCAACGGCAAGGTTTTCCCACTGTCAAGAAACAAGATGGATGTCTTTGCCTTTGAAACTACGATGATGGCCTCATGGAGGTGTGTTTAAGGGCTTGATGTGGCTGAAACATGCTGAGCTTTGCCCATCTCCATGCCCTTGAGCATGCGCCATGGCTGCTGGATTTGGTGGGAAGAGCATCACACTATTTAAATAATGTAAGAACTCTAAATAGTATGCATCTGTTCTTCCGGCCAAGAAGTTTCTTTTTGTTCACAGTAACCACGACGCTTTTTATTTTATTAAAAAAATATATCATGTCTGACAGACACAAAATGTTGCTGATGAACAATCAAGTCCTCTATATATTTATTAAAATATACATGATTTTCTACAGGTCATGAGATATCGAAATCGTTGTCTGAGCTCATGTCACTTTGATACGCCTCGTCACCATCGGATACGCTATGATCCGCGAGATCTCAATCATTGATATGTTTGCTGAAGTCGGCAATTTTCTTTTCAGTATGAGTGATGCAATTGAATATGGTACTGCTTGACAGGTTTTCGAAAGCTTCATCCCGACGTCTTCGGACATCTTCAAATTTTGTGTCTGCAGTGTACTGCCGCCCCACTTTTCCCTTGATGTAAGACCAAACAAGCTCAATTGGTTGTAAATCCGAATGATAAGGAGGGGTCCACGCTACCAAATGACCCCTTTCTGCAGCCATCGTCTCAATTTGGGGCTTCACATTCAAATCCAAATAATTCTTGAGTTTCTCCCATATAACCACCTTTGACGACGTCGGATCCACCGGCAAACCATACGCCTCACATGCTTCCAGCATTGACGATTTCTTCATTGCACCGGTAGGTGTGCCCGCAGGCTTTCCTCGATGGTATTTTGCATTGTCCAAAGCAAAAACAACATTCGCTTTCTTTAGAGCATCCAGTTCATCCAAAACAGACTCAAACCACGCAACAAAGTAGTCATGGGTAAACATCGCATGGTAATATTTTGGCTGGTTGCGTCCACCCTCAAATATTTCCAATCCAACAAGACAAGAATGATCAGGGCCATCTTCAACAATCCCAGGGATGAAACAAAGCCGTCTGCCCTTATGCCTGGGCTTCCGTGGAAATGGTCCGACATCATGTGGGTGGTAAACGCTGTCATTTGCCCGCGTGTAGTGATGGTGAATATATGATTCATCAATATATACAATCGTCGATTTGGGAAGCTTGAAGATAGACCTCGCAATGAAAGACACATACCTATATAGATATTATTTGACTTTTTGGTAGATCATACATGTCCCTCTTGACTATGACGTCATGACTCAAGCCATAGCCGCCCCTTTGCGAGCCTCGCTTAAATCCGTGCTTCGAAAGATATGCTTGAGTTGCAGGCAGTGCGGCGGCTGATTGCTTTTCGTTCTCGTTGTCGTACCTGATGTGTTTTTTTGCGACCAACATGGAAAGGACATCTTTGGCGACGACACGTTCTTGATTCAACCTTCGCATTCTGACGAATTCAAGGACATCCTCCATGACTTGCTTCGTATGACGAATTCGGGTTGCATGGGTGTTGCGGTTGGCCGGCGGCAAGGCTACCACGACGTCGTTTTGGTTGCAGTAATCTGACCACACACTTTGGACAGTCTTGATGCCTCGTCCCAGTATTGTTGCGATATGAGCTGATGGATTAGGGAGCTTTTCGCGTCGGAAATAAGCCTGAAGACGCAGTATATCCAGTCTCTCGCCCAGCGTCAATGCTGGCGGTCGAGTCTTGGCAACGAAGTCCATAATGTCGTCGAAATCATCAGTGCGGGGCATTTGCAAAAATGAGCCAGTTCTCGAATATCAATACATACAGGTTTCTGAAAACATGATCCTCTAACATATTAATAATCTCTATGAATATAAATGTTAAAAGGTCATATTGTTAAGAGGGTAAATTCTACTTGTTTGGTTGGGTTTTGCATCATATTTAAAAGGCTATTTAGAATTGAAGAAATCAAGTCAGTTCTTTGAATTCGTCACAAAAAACTGAATATATGAGATGAAAATCTTGTAAAATTTGACAAAAATTTGAGAGAAAAAAGAGAAAGCGTCGTGGATGCTTTTGTGGACTATTAGAAATTTCCATCTTTTTTCCTTAAATTATTTAAGAAATTGTTTATTTTTTAGAAGAAATTGGGTCTGCTCCAATCGAAGCGAGCGACGGAGATTGACCCGAGAGATGGCACTGACCCGCCGAAGAGGATGGCTCTGTGTTTGGACAATTCTGGCTTCTTTGGTGCTTCCATGCTTTGGCTGGATATCGAGAAACCCTTATCCTGGAGTTATGTATGATCTCTCAGGAGGCGATGTTGATCAATCTCCACCCTACGATTCAGCGTTCGATCTTAGACAAAAGCACGTGCTCTTTATCTCGTTGGGAATTCGCGGCCATGCGACACCCTTGCTTCGCATTGCTCATGAAATGGTCAAGCAAGGATGCAACGTCAGTTTTGCAACGCATGATTCTGGCAAAGAGTGGGTACGAAGCACCGGAGCTACATTTGTTTCAGCGGGCGTCTTTCCCATATCTGCCGATGTACTCCGAGACAAGCTCCAAGCCATTACCCGAGATGCGTCAAATTTCCGTGGCATTCTGAATATGTTCAACGACATTTACATCCCTACTGCCCAGCCCATGTACGAAGCACTTTTCCCAATAGTCTCGGCGAACCCACCCGACCTTGTTGTTGTGGATATTGCTACCCTTGGCGGCCAAGATCTTGTGCACAAGTTGCAACTACCATATGTGATCAACTCCCCGTCAATCCTATTTGATATTGGTGGCACGCCTTCTTATGTCCCTGCATGGGGCACTGGGTTTTCACTGCACATGAGTCTTTGGAACCGGTGTATGAACCTTCTCTTTCCTCGGCTTCTATCTGTTGCACTTACACCTCCCTTCATGCAGGTACATTTTCCATTGTTCATCATGAAGTCAACCTAATCTAGATCAACAAAGCTCGTTGGGAACTGCAGTTGACACCCTTTCGATCTCAGCACGATCTCTTCAAAGGAGCTCGCATTCTTGTCAACACTGCGTATGGATTGGAGTACCCAAGACCTCTCTCGCCGCTCGTGGATCTTGTTGGGCCTATGATTCCCCTTGAGAATTTTGATTCGTCTGAGTCGTCTCAGCTTCCGCATTTGGTTCAGCAATGGATGAGCGGTGACGATGGCCTCCATGGAGTGATTTACATTTGCTTTGGCTCGATGTCGTACATCGATGCATGGCAAGCGATGGCCATCGTGGAAGGACTGTCGAATCCGAATGATCCAGCTTATCGAGTGCTCTGGACGCTTCCAAATGACCAGCGAGGTGCTTTGCCCCAGACATTGCCGCCAACCTTTCGCATCAAAGTCATGGGCTCTTCGTTTCCCCATTTACGAGTCTTGGCTCATCCCGCCGTCAAGCTAGGTAGAACTGCATCATTTGGATTTATACTTATTGTTTTGTAGTGATCTCGCATTGCGGCATGGTATCTGCACAAGAAGCTCTCGTGTTTGGCAAGCCTGTATTGTGTCTGCCTTTTCTCGTGGACCAGCCGGACGTTGCGGCGCGTGTAGTTGACGCAGGAGCTGGCCTCATGCTGGACAAGACTCATTTTACAAGCGAAGAAGTGCGACAGAAGGCATTGCTGCTTCTTCGCAACTCAACTTTTGCAGCGAATGCCGCAAAAGTTGGCGCCGCATTGCAAAGTGCGGGTGGCATTCGTCGAGCCGTGGCAATAATCGAATCGACGCTCAAATATGGCTCACACCATCTGGGCACAGTCGATCTCAAATTGCCATGGCACAAAGTGGTCATGCTGGACGTGTGGGCAGTCTATGCCGCCATTTTCTGTCTCGGTGTAGTCGTGATGCGTATCGTGTGGATTTTCGTCGTGCGTGGTGCATTCACCGTCCTCCACGCGTTCTCGTCTATCTATGGCACTCTCCTAGGTCCTGAAAACCTCGCCCCTCCGCTCTCGTCCACGCTGCCACCGCAAGGCGTCGAGAAAGAGAGCGAAGCGAGCAGTGCGTCGTTTGTCAAGTAATCGACTATTTTAATATATAATGAAACGGTATATAAATTCAGATAGGCTGGCTTTCTAACGGGGAATGAAAAGTTTGAATCTGATTGGCGGAATTTGGATTAGAATTTGATTTTCTGGCCTTTGATTGGCTGAAATTCAAAGGTCTGGATACACGAAGAAGGGGGTTATTGTTTTTCACAACAGAAGTCGATGCCGAGCACACCCGAGGTTGCCAAAGTGAAAGCGCGCCGCGGCCGCGCGACAGATGGAGCGGGAAAAGGAAATTTGACGGTGGAGCAGAAACGACGTATCTGTGAGAAACATCGCAGCACGCCCAAAATCACGCAGAAAGATTTGTGTCGTTGGGCCATGCTTGAGTTTCAACTCGCGAAAGCGCCCACGCAACCGACTATGAGCAACATCCTCAAGCACGAGCACTTGTTCCGTGAAAGTGTCGGTGGTGCTGCCTTCGATTTGTCCCGCAAAACGATCCGACCCACGAAATTCAATCATTTTGATCAAGCCCTTGCCAACTGGGTGTTGGAACGCCACAACAAGGTCAACTTGACTGGTGATGCTATCAAAGAAAAAGGTCGCGAATTGAGTGCTCAAATGGGGCTCGAAGGAAAACTCGCGTTCTCCAACGGTTGGTTGAGTTCGTTCAAGCAACGTCATGGATTCAAGAAACTCGGCATGCCGAAAACCAACACTTCCAACCCGATGGTTGCAATGAACTTGATCGACTCGACCGCGACTGCATTGATCCCCCAAGTCATGGATTTCAAACTGCCAGATGAATTGACCTCGGTCCACATCAAAGAACTCACGCAACATTATGCCCTCAAGGACATTTTCTCGATGGACGAAACTGGTCTTTTCTTCCGTATTTCGCCACACGTCTTTGCCGACCACGACAATCTTGAAGTTCATTTCGCGCAAGAATCAAAATTGACTGTGGCGCTCACCTGCAATGCCGATGGCAGTGAAATGTTGGAACCCTTCATCATTGGTGATTTGTCGCCCCCCAAGGACTGGCGCTCCCAATCCGCAGAAAAACTTGGATTCAACTACGTCCACAATGCCAAGTCCAAGATGACTGTTTACATTTTCCAAAACTGGCTCCGCGACCTCAATGCCCGCATGCAATTTGCGCAGCGCTCGATTCTCCTTCTTATTGACAACGCACCGTCGCATATCGTTGTTGGCCTTGAGCTGTCGAACGTCCGTTTGATTGTCTTTCCCCACACCATGGGATCGAAAGCTCAGCCTATGCACTGCGGTATCACAACTGCATTCAAGTGCCGTTACCGCATGAAGCACCTCGCCCATGCAATCGACCGCAATGAAGAAGGCGCGCCCGATATTTATTCCGTCAAGCAAATCCAAGCCATGCAATGGATTTCGGAAGCGTGGCGAGAAGTCCCCAAAGAAGTTGTGGTCAATTGCTGGCGCAAGGCGAATTTCGTTGCGGCCTACCACGGAGAACCCGTTACGAACGTCGAAGTGTTGGAAAAATCGACAGAAGACGATCTCTGGAGCATGCTCTACTGCTTGCAACTTGGTGGTGTGATCAATATCAAAGAATTACTCAACTCGCGTGGCGAAAACGATGTCCACAAGCAACTGAATGAAGAATTCTTTGATGAACCACGGGAAGCATTGGACGAATTTAAAGCACTGGATAACGCCTTGAGCGTCTCCCAAGCTGTCACGGATGTTACGGACGATGCAACTGGCGCTGAATCCCTCCCAACATTGCAAGAACACTTGGATGCGTTCCGGACAGTCATTCGATGCTTGGAAACCTCTGCACCAGACCAAGACGAGGCTCAGACACTTGCGGAAGTGCTGCAGTTCCTCAAGAAGAAACAACTCGGCCTACGCCTCAACCGAGCGAGCACAACGACGTTCACGTTATAAGTGAGGCGCATCTTCATGTGTCGATATGTAGGAAGACGGACAGAATAAGCGCTTCGTCATGATTTTTGGCGGCAATTTGAATATCACAATTTGAAATCGTGCGTTTTAATTGGCTCAGAATATATTGCATCATCCAATTAAATTTGCGTATCTTTTGAATACATGAAATTGATTGGATAGTCCACTTTCTATTTCAGCCAGTGAACACTTTGATCGGACAGATCAATTTCAAAAATGGCGCCAAAGATCCACGTCGCTGATGCCCGCGCGTATCATATTGTCTATGGCCAAATGACGGGCCAAGATGGAAATCCTATTGCAAGTGATGTTCTGCGTGTTGAAACGACAACCACCTCAAGTCGAGGGACTTTTGCGCTTTACGACGAGCTGAATACTGATGAGAACGGATCTTTCCAACTGCTGGTCCCTCGAGAAACGACTTGTTTGAGATTGCATCTCCGTGGACAGTCAAAAGAATGTGATATCTCGTGGCACGAACCATCTCTTTGGAATTGCTCCATGCAAGTAACTTCAATTGTGCCTGAGAAAGACCCTGTATTATTGCCCTCCAAGTCTTCCGTTTTTGACTTTAGAACACCACATCTCTGGTACCTTGGCGGCATACTTTCACTGCTGATCGCCGGTTTGTACGTTTTCACACTCAATCGTCGACGATTGCCCAAGCGCCACAAGATTACCGTTGTCATGCATGAAAATACACCTTCCATCAAGCAATCTATCCTCAAAACTGAAGATAAGATCGTATATTTGATCGAAACACGTCGACGTATCCAAATGGCCACGTAATCCATGCAAAGTTCATGTATTAATAATCAGCATAGTGTGCACTCTCCAAGAACGCATTCTTCTCGCCCTGTCGACGCTTTCTCTCATCTTTGAGTAGCTCGCTCTGCTGCTTTCGTGACTCGCTGTTCTTGGACTTCGTTGCACGCTAGACAAGACCACCCACGTTATTATCTTCTCCATAAAACATTGTCCATACCCGTTCAACGCGAGGATACACTTCAGCTGTGTGTGGCAAGCCAAACATTTGACGGACGTGATTGTTGAATTTGAGATGTTCCAGCATGCCCGATTGAAGACATTCCTTGACCGCTTCGTATTGCATGATGGAGCCCCAATCGCTGAAACGAAGAGTCTCGTTCTCAAGCGTAATCGACAAGTTTGGAGCTTCGTTGTCCGCTACAGTCTTGTACACATCGCGGAAGACCGAATGCTGCTCTTTGCGGTCTTTCTTCGAGAATTTCTTGCTGCTTTCTTTGCTCAATTCAAGCAGTCGAGCGACAGTGGCATTCTTCGAGTCATGGTCGGTGATGTGGTTTTTGTACATGGCTTCAAACAAGAGTGCAATATTTTCTCCTGCCGCTGTGCGGACGTCCAAGTCAGCGTTGCTCGTGAGATCAACAAACATGGCCAAATGCCTACAAGACAATATGAGCCTCTTGCTACTACTGCTCGCGGTCATACGTGTCCAAGAAACCTTCTTCAACCAAGTAGCTCGAGTCTAGCGTGGATGCAAGGGCACCCCATGTTTCAAGAGCAAGTTTGGACAGAATTGGAGATGCCTTGTTGTCGAGGAAAGGATCGCACATACCCATGATGTTTTGTGCGTTTTCTTCGTCCGAGCTGCAAGCAATGCAGACTATTCCCAATCCGTCCAACGACTAGAGATGACAAGACTGAGAACTTATGGGCGGCAAAATTCATACCAAAGCACGAACAAGATCGCTTTGCGTGGCTGACTTGATCAGTGGTTCCAAAACAGCTTCCACCTTGCCAAAGTAATGGTCCGAGTTTGGGCCAAGCATGAGACCCATAATGGCGTGGATGCGTGGAATAACGCGTCCTTCGTCTTCAGTGGGGCGACGTGCGCATTGCAAGACATTGTTGAGCATAGTATCAAACCTATTTTCGATCATGAGTTCAGAGAACATTTGGATATGAATACTTTTCATCAAAGAGTTCCGGCGTGATAAAATGCACAAGCAACTTGAGAATGCCTTGAAGTGCCGACACTCGCGTCGACGATCTATGCATGCCCATAAGATGTGTGGAAAGACGACAGCTAACTACCTTTTCTCGGTCAGTTCGTCAATATATCGCTCGAGCAAATCTTCCTGCGACGTGTCTTCCGAGACGCGGCTTCTCGTGCTCTCGGACGTTTCATTCGAAGCAACGGATTCACTATAGCTTCCATCTTCGGATTCATAACCATCTCGGCGCTGGCTGCGCTTGTTGCGTCCTTTCTCGCCACCGCGTTTGCTCATCTTGGGACCAACGACTTTGGATTCTGGGACAAGAGTGCAAAAATATACAAAAGCCCACAGGCGGCTATTTATATCTCAGTCTGAGCTCTGATATGTTCTATTTGCGTATTTATGCTCAAATAAAACTATTTTGACCGACATTTCCGCCGACGAACTGTTGAAATTCAAAGGATGAATCAATCCAAGAGGATCATCCTGCTAGATAGAATCTATTTAGTGACTTATGAGATGCTAGAGCTTGGAGTTTAGCGATAGTAAGTACTGTGCAATGCAATGCTATATGATTGAAGGAACGCACACTAGCTATTTTGAACAAATGGGTCACAATAGCTATAGCTGGTCATTTTAAAGAGTTTGTTGAAGTTGTTTTGGAGGAAAACGCCGACAGGATTGCAACGTGATATCGTTCACCGCTGATCTTTTTCACCTTCATTCACGAGAAAGAAGCAGACGGGTTTGATATTGGTGGCTACGGAATAGCTTATGTTAATGGTGGTGGCGACAGGAGTGTTCATCGAGAAGTCTCGTCCATGGAGCGTTGAAGTGGCTGTAAAGACACGCGACTCCACATCTTCACAACGGTGGCGCTTCCTCAGCTTCAAATACATCTTGCGCAAAGATGCGAAAGATATCTTGTTTCGTCAGTCGACGGTGTTGCGACAAGACAGACTCGACAGCCTCTTCCACAGTGTCGCGCATAACGTAGCTACAGTTTTCAAAGTTGGATACAATTGGGGGCATTGATGATATATCTATACCGATGGACAAAGGTTGGATGAGGTTGGTTGAGGCGCTTGACACGAGCCATGGCTTGGTCATGCAATGCCGGTTGGAGCGATGGCTCGAGCAAAAAGACATGGGTCGCTTCGACGAGGTTGAGCCTAGAGGCACAGGAGTGTCATGAAATGAAAGAGGCGCCGCACCCGTGGTTGTACTTTTTGAGGGGCAAAAGCAAGACTCGAAGGTTCGACTGGGTTTGGAATTGTCGGCGTAGATCCACTTGGTTGCCACTCTTGAGTTGGATGCATTCGAGGGGCACGTCAGAAAGCTGCTGGACGAGGAGATCGAGAACTTCAGGGTATTGTGAAAAGACGACGCATTTTTCGCGTGGCGCAATCGATTTGATATCTTGCAAGATGACGTCCATTTTGGAACCCCACACGAGTAAATGCGGAGGTAACGGAGGAGCTTTTGTCATTGGAAATGGAAGCTCTTTCGAGCACAAGCGGCATTGCCTTTGGCTCGTGCAACAGCCAATGCAGAATCGATGGCAGCACAACATCAATCGCACGTCAGATCTACACAACTTCAGAGCAAACGCGCAACGACTCGTTTACCTTAGCGTTGTTTGATGACACTCATCGCACTGAACCGTCTCGCTTGAGTCTAATGCGGCAATGGCATTTGTAAAATTGCGATAACAATTGGCCTGCTGAAATTTCTCCAAGGCAAGGTCAATACGCCGATAAGGCGTGGCTGAAAAGTCATGCAGAGCTGTCGACATGCACGTTTGAATGTCCAAAGATATCCGAAGCCAATTGTCCAGCAGCGTTGCGAGCGACAGCATTTGCTGCAGATTGGCCGTGGATTGATTCAGCATAGCTTGGATCTATTGATTCGACAATGTCACGACACGTTGGAGCTTCTAGCTTACCTTCATCGGCGCATCAGTTGTGAAGAAGAGGAGCATCAATGTTGGCGTCTTGCCTTCAGTGACCAAGAAGCTCCTACAACATGAATATTAGCCGCTAAAGTCACTCGTTTTCCTTACATTGCCATGTCGATTCGATTGCGCAGCGTACAGACAACGCAACGTGTACCAAGTGTAAGCTGACCACGTCCTTGACTGTGCTGCTGATCCCGTCGTTGCCATCGTTCTTCACGTCCAACGACTAAGGTTCGATCCATTCTTCGAGTAGCGTGATTGCATCGGCCATATCTGTTGTCCGTCAGCATCTTTTCAATCGAGTAAGACTATACCCTTCCAGAACTTGAGGCAGCAGGTTCTTCCAGTTTGCATGCATCAAATCATGGAGAAGTTTAAGGCTAGCGTTGTGCTGCTCAATATATTGAGACAAGAGGTCCGTTGTGACCATTCGAATCTCCCCCGAGTCGACTGTGCCGCTCTTTTTGTTTCTGTCAGCGCCTTTAGCGGATGAATACGACCTTCGTATCGTACCTTAAATAATGCCAAAGGGTTGGCCGCTCAAAAATGCCCACACGTGTTCTTGCTTCTGATAGCCGCATGTCCATGAACTCATTCAGCAATGCTTGCATCGGCGGCCTTGGCAGACGCATTTCTACATAATACTCAGTTGAAGGCTGGTTAACTTCCAGTACCTAATTGGTAAGATGCGATGACTTCCCGCTGGAAATCTTCCAACGAGTCGGGACTTGACTCTGACCAAAATGCCGCCGCCATGTTATCAAATACGGCTTTAAGCGGGGCTTGGTGCTCTTGGAGCAAGTGGTGCATTTGAGTGGAGAAATCTTCAACGAGGAACTCAAATACGCGCTGCCATAGAATTGCTGGCAAACGAGATGTTCGAGTGTCCAATATTGTGCGATGGACTTCATGGCGGTATCGAATCTGTGGTTTGACCGAATTCCGCGTGTATGTGGCCAGAGCAGAGAACATTTTGAGCTGAACAAGCCACGGGGTCGACAATTCATCTTTGTGTTCTCGCCACATCTTGTAGGCGATCTGTAGCTGGTGGGGGAAGGGAAGACAAGCTTCAATATACTGCGCCAAGGCTGAACTGCATTGATCACGTTGACGAGTGACCATTTGCGCAACAAAATGAGGGGAGTGCGGCTTGAGTTTGGTCAAGAAGGACACATGCGACGCGCCCTTACAGAGACTCAATACTGCAGGGTGATTTAAAATTTGCCGCAGCTCTGAAAGGGCAATCACTTGGTCATTGCCTTCAAAGGAGGCAATGCGTTTGCGGACATCTTTGATGTATCTAAGGAAAAGCATCAATGTCATGACGATATAAAGAAGCGATTCGCACTTTTCAAAATGCGGTCGATACGCTGCAAATTCAATGGCAGACATGGGGATATACGTCGTCTACGAAAGCAACTTAGTCTTCAAAAAGGGACTCTATAAAGGGTGTACTGGAAGAATAGTCTGTGACGGTAACTTTAAACTTTTGATGACATATTGGCTCCGTGTCCGCCATACAATCTTGCTCAAAACTGGTCGGACGAGGGACAACGCGGAGGTTCCATGTGTCCGCCACCAATGGCTTGAATCGTACGGTGCAAGCTGTAGAAATTGTGCTAAGCCTACAGAACCCACTTAAAGATGATCTAGACGCAACTCGACCTTGAATATCCACCAACTTTGAGACTGGTGTGCCTGAAAGACCCCAGCGAATCGGTGCTTCTAGCTGCTGAATCATCTGAGCTGCCAAGGATGATTTGCCAAGGATTTCTTGGACTTCATCGACACAAATACGACTCCACGACACGTGATACAATGTACTGACACTTCTGCCACGCTCACTGAGCTCACTTTGACGGCGGTGCCTACAAAACAAGCGATTTCACGGGGTTGTTCAATGTGGTGAACAAACCATTCTTTTGTGAGGTCCTTCATGAGTATCAGGACGATATGATGCGATGGATCAATGGGCTCTGTCGTTGAAAAGATGCTGGCCGCCCAAGTATTTGGAAGAAAGTGCGTCTCCATGTCTTTCATCCTAGAATTTATCCAAGCGGTAAGTCATGGATCACCAGCTCTTGATACCATTGTTCGGCGATGATTTGATTTGGCACGACGACAAGAGTCGGGCACTTGGAAGCGCCATGCTGGATCACACTGAGCATGGTCAACGTTTTCCCAAGGCCAGGTCCATCGGCCAAGACGCCACCTTTCAGCTCGCCGTTGGTGTGTTCTCTGCTAATAATCCATTGCAGTGCCAACTGCTGATGCGGATGTAGTGACGTCGATGGTCCCAAATGAAGAGAGTCTTTGATTTTCTCGTAGTCTCTCATGTTAGGGCAGTCGTGCGCGCCATGGACGGACGGAAGTAAGCCATCGCACTCGCTGGACATGGGGACTTCCTGCTTGGTGTTCTTTCGCAGTGTACGTTTCCCATTATCCGGATATTCCGGATAATACAATCCCAACAGCAAAAACACCCAAAATCCATCGTGACATCACTGACATCGCATCAACTTGTCACCGACATGACATGACCCTCCAAAGACGCTGCAAAATCAACGAGCAAGGAACGCCGATCCTGCAGAGCATAGCAAGTCTTGGCGCCTTTGGAGTTTGAATCTTCATCGTCGAACGGTTCTATGTCGCCTTCCAACTTGGAAGGCGACATTTGACCAAAATATAACTCTGAGGGGAGAGAAGATGTCCAGCTTCAAGTTGGTTTGGACTGATCTGAGGACCACGACTCAAGGAGGAATGACCTTGGGACGGCAGTGAAGGAGTCAAACTGGAGTCTTCATCTTGGAACGACGATTTTTCTCCCGAGATGGATAGGCTCAGGGGGGACGAGAGGGGAGTGTTCCCAGTCGATGTCGTTGGCCGCGCTTGATCTCGTGAAGAGCTTGCTGGGAATGATCTTGTTTGCATTTTGACCTTCAAATTCATCGTTGAAAGCACTGTCGGAAATCCCTTGGCGATTCAGGAAGCCCCCCCCTCTACTTTGTCGTCACTTACGCTGAGGCGGCTTGTCGTCATTGGACGGTCGACAGCCACGCCCCTTGTTCTCAAGGAGGCCTACTCATCGTTACTGAAGATTTTAACCACCCCTCACGAGATTTACGATGTCTTACCAGAGACAGACTGCACGTTAGCTTTCGGATGCACCCAATTCTGTGGTAGCATCATCTTTCTCATCGAATTTACATGCCCCAGCTATGCACGACGCTTGCGTCACAACGTTGGCTCTACTTGACGATGCTTGACGCTTGGCCTGTGATTACAACTTCAAGCACATGAGAATCTTGCTGCCTTGCAACTTTGTTTCAAGGTCGCCGCAAAGCGTACTGGTGTTGATGCATCGCAATCTCGTTTGCGAGGTGGCCCCGTACAGCTACAAACGACGCTCCATTACTTTGTCTTGCTATCACGGTTGGAGGATCTCGAGATCTTGTCGCTGTCCAGAATTTACGCGGTCCAGCCATGGCGTGCTTGTTGTCATACACCCAAGATGAGAGATCGTCAGCACCTGAACATTTCACACGCCACAATCCCAAGCACTTCCCCCAGGCAACCCGTGATGTGTGGGGCCAAAAGATGCGTGGGAAGGTGCTAAGCCGAACGAGGCCCTCTGCTACATTGCTGCATTGTTTGGCGTAGCTCCAACAGGAGCCACATGCTGCACTGTATGACGTACCTCATACAGCATGGACGCTACTGTGGTTGTAAAGGCCATGCAGAGGGCAGCCACAACAGTACGGAAAATCCAGTCGCGTGACATTTTCAAGCGTCAACAAAACAGTTTAATTGGCTGAAAATTTATTGTCCAATCATTTAAGCCCAAATTTCATAAATCCCAGTCACTTGACTGTATAATTCCAGTAACCCATTGCATAAAAAGGAGAGACATGTTGGCTTCAGGAACCGGCCACCCCAAGGCCGCGAAGGCTGCCCCCGATTGACAATGCAGAGGCAAAGGCTATGCGTCCAAGGCTTGTTGATTACGTGGGTTGGCGGGAACTACTTGGTGAATTTTAAAAGATCAACCTCGCCAAGCCTCTTCACTATTGTACGAAAAGAGCGTCTGGGCCAATAAGGATTTAGCCGGTGCTCCATCTGGATTCAAAGAGCAGGCCGTGGGTATGGTGCGCTGGTTGCACACATTGGATTGCTCTGGGCTGACGTCCAACCTCTATCATCTTCATTTCCACATTTGAGCCATGATTCGCACGTTGCTGCTGTCGGTTGTGGCCTTGCTTGCCGCTGGCCAGTCGTGCTCTTCGCCAGATTATGATGTTGATTATTACGGCAATGACATCAAGTCGACGAAACAAAGCTCTGCCGACGCTTGCTGCAGCGATTGCCAAAACATTGCAGGATGTGTCGTCTACACATGGCGCAATGGCTATTGCTACCACAAATATGCCAAAGGCAATGCTGTGGACGCTCCAGGAACTGTTTCAGCGTCGGTGGTGTCCGCGAGCAATCAATGCGGCGTGCTGGAGCAAAACACCGACTACCCTGGCAACGATATTGCTTCGACATGGCAAAGCAACCCATCTGATTGCTGCAGCGACTGTCAAAACACCCCAGGATGTGTGGTTTACGCGTGGCGAGATGGCATTTGCTACCACAAGAGTGCCAAAGGGACCAGCCAGTACGTCCCGGGTGTGATCTCAGTGGCCATCCCATCGTCAGAGCGTCAATGTGGAGTCCTCGAGCAAGACACGGATTATCCTGGCAACGACATTACACGAACAGACACGAACACCGCTGAAAAGTGCTGCGAATTGTGTTCGACGAATCCCAAATGTGTCGTCTCCGTTTGGTACAACGGAGCTTGCTACCTCAAAGACCAGATTGGCAGCAAGGTCAAAGTAAAGGCCGCCAAGGCGTACCGCGTCAACTCTTCCAACAAACCCACCTCTGCACCAACTCCTCCGCCATCTAATGGAGATCTTGGCGCTCAATTGGTCTATCAGCTCAGCGTCATTCGCCAAGCCCATGGTTTGAATGCTGTCGAATATGACTACGACATGGCCAAGCAAATGCAAGCGTGGGCTGACGATTGCTCCCAGCACCCTCAAGGGGGACATGGTGGTCCTTATGGCGTCCAGAACTTGGCACCTGCTTTGGAATGCGGTGACGACTGCATGAAACAAGAAGGTCCTTCGTGGTGGTGGTATGATGAAATCAAGAACTGGGATTTCAACACCAACAGTTGTACCGACGAAAGTGGCGCCAACGGTGGCTGTGGCCATTTCCAAAACTCTCTCGGCACGTGGGTCACGGCCATGGGCTGCGGCTGGTCTTCTTGCTACAACTCAAACATTGGTCGCAATGATCCATTGGTGTGGTGCAATTACCGTGGCAATGGTAACGACTATGCGATTCCACGACCAAAGAAAGATTTGAACTCCATCCACGCTGAGCTCACCGCAGCATTCAAGTAACTCTCCAAGTAATTAACAAGTATTTGTGTCATGTAACGCATGTCGATGCAAGCAGTTGGAGCTAGCGCTAGGACTTGCAACGACCCCCGAGGTGTGGGGAATGCCTCGACATAACATAGCTGACAGCTAGCAAAGATTGCAAACTCAAGAGGTGGTGACTGCTTAGAAGGGAGATGGAATGTACATGTTTTTGTGTTTACAAATGGAGGGAGGCGATGGTGGCAAATCCAACGACAGCAGCTCCGACGGTCGAGACGACAGAGGCACCAGTGGCGCTCGTTGTCGAAGGGGCCGAGGTCGTACCCGTTGTTGAGGTGTTTTGGATCACAGGTGGAGCCGACGTGACATTCGTTTTGTCAGGGTCGACGGCGCTTGGAGTGAGCGAGAGGGAAGAAAACTGCGCTTTCATGATGCCTTGAGAGTCGTAAATACCAAAGGTCGCTTCGACTGTGTTGGGGTCCTTCTCTTGGACGGTCTTCCACGAGTCGTCAAAGGCGGCAAAGTAGTAGTACTTGAGGTTGTGCGTGTTGGCAAAGTTGACCAAGTCCACGAGGTATTTCTACAATCAGCACAGTCAAGCAAGGCCAGTGGAATGAGTATACCGCTTGGTTTTCAGGGCTTGCGACCGAGGCATTGGCATTGCGGCCACCTGACGCCCAGCCAGTTTCACTGATTTGAATTTCTTTGCCCTTGGCGATGGCTGTCAAGTTGTCGAGTTTGAGGCGGAAATTGACCATGGCTGTATCAATCGCAGCTGGCTCCCAGAATGGGAACTCATTCGCTTGAATGACGTCCACGACATCAAGCACTTGGGGATATTGCACGAACGAGTCGACAATGTCAGCAATCGTGACGTTCAACTTGATATTGTTGGTCTGCAAGAACGTCTTGACTTGCTTGAAATACGCAATTGCCTACCCAACCGTGAGCTTAAACCAAGCAAGCCAGGTGAATAATCAAACCTGGTCAGGCGTGAGATCCTTGCGGTACAAGTTTTCACTTCCGACATGCAATCCAATGACATTGCTGTCAATCAATCCCTTGGTGATGAGTTGCTGCAACGCGTTTTGTTCCGCTTGAAGACTCGCGGGGTCTTTTGTGACCCACATGCCGAGCCACACTTTAAGGCCAGCTTTTTTAGCAGAATTCAGGACCAATTCACCCTGGTTGCAATCCGAGAGACTGTAGATGCGGACGCGAGGAGAGACGGCCGCCACGCGAACCATGTCGGTGTCAACTTGATCTTGCGATTTGCATCGCTTTGGATCCCAGTCCGCGCCTTGGCGGGCGTTGTAGTTCAAGCCATAGAGCTTAAAATCCAAGGCGCAGACCGAGGCCGCGAGGAAACAGAGCGCAGAGAGCAATCGGACCATGATTTAGTTGCGCAAGTGTTCTCAACTTTATGAATGCGATACATACAGTGCGCTTGGACCATGGTAATGTTCGACTTGGGAAGTGAGTAATAGGTTTAACCTATAGAAAAACGTGCTTGGATATCTCATACTGACCAATCGAAACACAATGTTACATGTCTCGATTCTGCATCTCATAATGGCCGCAAGCGTAAAATCAAGAGAAATAGACTCCGTCTGGGTTTACAAATTTATACACCAACAGAGTACAGACAACTCACAGTTGTGGGACTCACAGCTTGAGAACAATCACATTTGAAGGCATCAATTTTCTCGGACAAAAATAAGGTATACAAAAAACAAGTATAAGTGTTTTACATCACACTTGGTGGACTGAAGAGCACAAGAACAGTGACGAGGGTGATCAATTTGATCTACCCAAGAACATTTTCTATATACTTCGTAGGTTTTGGATTGGGATTTGGAGTCAAAACTCTCCTCCGAACACCAACGCAGCATGCTATAATCGTCATCCCTTATGGCGTGTACAATAATTAAATATACCTTTACGCATGGTGCAATGTTGTTCTATGCACACTTTGTTGCCGGATTTGCGTCTGCAATGCATCAATCCAGCTTTTCAAAATTAGTGGAGATTAAAACAAAATCCCTCGCCATGATTCAGAGAGTATTTAAGCTTATAATGATCACAAGCTTCAACTTGAGTTCCTGGTCCATCACTCTTACCAACGTGAGAGTGTTGGTACCCCAATTGTCAATAGCCCTATAGCCCTAAAGTCTTAATATCCCTAAATATTACCTATACTATAAGCAAGTCATGTTCTTAAGAGGAGAGGTTGAATCCAAGAACAGCCCTGTGGTTGAGGGACAAATCGTGTTCTCCAACTGTGAGTTGTCTGTATACGTTTTTTCATGGATTTGGAATTATGACGTGGCAGCACAGATTGCAAGAATTCGACTCAGCGACCAGAAATTGACGTCACGACCGAAAGCGACTGCGCCCACTTGAGCTCTGGACTGTCTTCAGCAATAGTAGTGGGCCACACGAGCGAATAAAAGACGGGAAGAATGGCGTTGTCGTGGTCGGTTGCAAGGGTCTTCGCACATGCCTTTTCGAGTTTCTTGGTCACGGCGGTGTCCGGGTTCTTGGGCTTGCTCTGGCATAGATCAGGCACGCAAACACGCAAGACATAGGAGCACAGGCTAGGCTCATCGATCGTATCCACAGTGACATCCTAGAATGACAGGATTCATGTCAGGATAAGCAAAATTGGGAGAGAGGTACATGTTGTTCTGGACAACAGACGTATTTGACAGTCGTGCTTCGAAGCTTACCATTCTCATCGCAATGCTACAACGAGAGGTCATGTATTGTCCGATTGCTCTAGGCGGTCGTACCTGTCCGCCACTAAAATGATGGATAATTTCTTTGTCAGTGCTGCGATCTTCAGAGTAATGTCCTAAACTCCAGTCGCTTGGCTTGGTTCCATCCGCTTCCTGTGAATTCAATTGAGAGTCTCATACGACGAAATCACTCAAACCTCGTGGTATTGTCGAATTTCGTTCTTGTAGCAATACTGATAGGACCACCATCCATTCGACATGACGTGGCACTTTTGGTAAGAAAATGACGAGTCAACAATCTCAGATAGTTTGGCTCGAGTGCCTTTCTTCGCTTTTCCTCCACCGTTCATGTGATTTTCTGTCTCCATCATGCATTGTTCTTGGAGAACATGCGTAAATTTCCACCTAGAGAGCCATTTAGGGCAAAATTAGGCGGAAAGTCTTACCCGACATGCTTAGCACAACGTGGACAGGTCAAGGAGCGCCAGTTGTATGCGTCAAAGAAGGTGTCGTGTTGTGTAAATGAATCTGTTGGGATAGCTTCGGAATCAACGAAGGACGCCAGTTCAAATTCGACGCCTGACGGGTTGTCAAAGTAAACCACTTCGCCGTCAGTGCCAAGGGATGCTTCCGCCCGAGTGTACTTGGCTCTAGCTTTGGATTCGGATGGTAGGTTCTGATAGTGGCTACGTAGCAGAATGATATGATGAAGCCTTTCACCGAGTGCAAGACGTACTGTTTCCACGCTAAATGCGCACCGCAATAGCGGCAACGCACAGAGATGCCCGAACTATCGAGCGTTTTGTGATCTTCGTCGTCAGGGACAATTGAAACGAGAGAGTTGGAGGCCGCAGTAGCAGGAGAGCGTTGCGTTTCCCCATCTGCGCCAAGCACAACCTCTTCCCGTGATCTCTGTGGCTTGACATTTGCCCTCGTGGGCTCATTTCTTGGAGCTTCTTCGGCACAGGCCACGGCGAGAGCCAAAGCGACGACGAGCTTCGTCAAATTCATCACGAGCAAAGATGGCAGAGTGTGGAAAAACGAGTTATCCGGATATTTCAGGCATATCCGGATAAATCAACTCATCATGACGTGGCACGTGGAGCTGAGCTGTCGAGCCCCAATGCCGCAATAGAAATGCTTGTATTTCGGCCATTTTATCGACAAAGATCAGTCTAGCAATGTCCTCGTTAATTAGCCTCCTTTGTTCGCTACATCAAGACTATTATGAGTGTGTATTGATGTATTTGCATCAATGGTCATACGACAAATATAGGTTGTAATTTGTGGGGGGGGATCTCAGTGGAGGTACGAGCCTTCCACGAGGACATCACGTTCATCTTTCAAGACCTTATGCACATTTACAACACTTTGATCTTCCATACCAAGGATACTCTGATCTGGTGTGTGGCATATGCGGGCGGTCAGCCAGCAAGATCTTTTTTACCAAAGTGAAAATGGATACCGGTGGACTTCCAGTCATTTGGGCCCTGATACCAATGCACCCGGCACGTTCGTCACCATTCTGGAGGAAGGTGCTGCAGTTCAGTCGCGCTGACTTTGCAAGTTTTGACGTCAACGCAATCTCCAATCAAGCGATGAACCAGCTCACCCAAGTCAAAGTGTAACTTCAGATTCGTGTTGGATCAATCTTCATCGTAATAAATGGTGGTGCCACCGATCATTGAGTTTTGTGCTAACAACTTCAAGATGTGAATTCACGACTTCAATGGGTAGTGATATGAGGCATTGCGAGACTCTTACTCACGCATCTCCACATCACTGGGTTGATTCGCCCGTTAACCATGTCTTCCCCCAAAATAGCAAACTCTAAAGATGGTCATGCGAGCAACTTCATCCCAGTAGAATTGAAGGCATCGTCAATTTGTCAGGAACCACAATGTCAACGGGACCCACAGGGTACGGTAAACGAGCGAGCTGCTCAAACACGCAGTACAGTCGTACTTGGTGATTGTTGGAGTGGCTACACTGGTTTAGTCCTACTTCGAAGTAGATGAGATGAATCAACGACATGGAGCACACACAGTCTCGGCATTGTCCATGTGGAAGCGGCCATTCTATTCAACTCGAGCCACCACATATCGTTGGAAGCGAAATCCCAAACGTATGCAGCCAGCCTCCTTCTCGATCCAATAATCGTTTCAAAGTGCGCAGAGATCGAGTCCTTGAGTCGTCTTGACCAAGTCCATGACCACGTATATTGTTTGGACATTTCGCCATGTGAGTTTTCTCCAGTTCTACAAGTTTTCTGTCATCTCTTCCACCGAGCGATGGCTCATTAAACACCAAGTTGTATTAATACAATCATACCGTACAAGTTGTCGCAAAGGAAAGGGAGGACCTTGCAATGTTTCCCATGGACGCTTTTCCTGAGATTTCGAGTCTCGATATATCATCGTCCAGTGCGAGACTGGCATGCATGTACGGGACGGGCAGTCCTCCGACGAGACTTTTCAGTGCGACCTCCTATGCACTTGACTGGAAACTGGGTCGAAACAATCTCATGGATCGGTCGTCGTTTGGATCGACAGATGGCCATTGCAAAGGCCTTTACGTCTGGACTGTAGCAACAGATCGTACTGTCATCGTCACAAGATGCTGATTACAATCCAAGCTTCATTTTCAATTCCACTAGACTGTGTGAAAAATGCGGTCATTCCTGTGGTTGAGTCTGGTGGCGGCGTCAGTGGCAGCCGATTGCTCAGCTATCCAGGACAACACCGACTACTACGGCAATGACATTGCGAACGTCGTCCGCCCGTCTGCCGAGTATTGCTGCGCCGACTGCCTTGCAAATCCAAACTGTGTCGTGGCAGTCTGGTGGGATGGCGTTTGCTACCTCAAGAACAAAATCGGCACCAAGTCATCCACGACTGGAGCTCGAGCTGTCATTCCAAACAGAGCGGCGGCAACCTCGTGCCCTTCCATCCAGGAAAACACCGACTACTACGGCAATGATATCGCAAACGTTGCTCGTCCATCCGCTGATTACTGCTGCGCGGATTGTCTCGCCACTACGAATTGTGTGGCTGCTGTTTGGTGGGATGGCGTCTGCTACCTCAAGAACAAAATCGGGGCCAAGTCGTCGCTGACAGGAGCCCGAGCCGTCATCCCCACGAGAACGACTCAATCCACGCCGGCTCCAGCTAGCGCTCCGAAAGACTCTTTGCCTGTGAGCAAGGTCCGAGCTGGATTCACCTATCCTTCCAACTACCGCAGTGGCTCGTACAGCATGGTCACCGACTTGAATGGATGCCAAAAACGAAGTGTGTCGAGTGCTGGCCCGATCGCTCCGTACCACGAAGACGTCACGTTTGTCTTCCGCGGGCCGATGGACATTTACAACATTGCGATCTTTCAGCCGGCCAGCGATGGCTCTTGGTCTCGCGTTTCGAGCTACGACCGATCGAGTGGCGCGTCCAACTTGGTGTTCATGAACAACGCCAACCCTCAAAAGTACAATGGCCGGTCGCCGCAAGGCTACGCCACCAGTGACGGCGTTGGGTTCACCACCTCGGCCACGAAGTTTGGTGGTCGTCTAAACGACGGATCGAATCCAAGCAACATCTACGGCGGTCCTGGTGTAGCCACAGGGGCGGAAGTCAACATCATGCTTCCATCCGTGTGCACTTCCAACACTTGCAAAGGAGCGTTTGATCCCGTGTACGGCCTGCGCGGTTGGTCGGGCAGCAAGATCGTGGTCACCAAGGTGAAAATGGATGGCGGTGGCCTTCCAGCCATTTGGGCTCTCAACGCTCAAGTGGTCCGTGCAAACCAATACGGCTGCAACTGCCGCGGCGTGGGCGATCCTGGTGGATGCGGCGAGCTCGACATTGCCGAAGCCATCACAAAGGGCTCCAACACCCTCGCGACTCACAACTACTGGCTCAATGCCAACCCATCGACCGGCCACGATACCTGGACCACACGTCCAACGAATGGCGCGGCGACTTTTGTCACCATCATGGACAAAGCGTCTGGTGTGATCAAAGTCTTGCAGCTCCATGGCGACGACTTTGCAAGTTTTAACGTCAACTCAATCTCCAAGCAGGCGATGAACCAGCTCATCCAAGTCAAAGTATAGCGCCCTAGACAGTAACCCAAGTGTAATAATGGAGGAGGGGGCTTTTAGATTTTGCTGGAAACGAACGCTTGGCAAAGCATGGATAAAGACGTAGTCGAGTGTCGAATCAGTGGATTTGGCCATGGATTGTGCCTCGTTTCGACATTCCGAGCTTTCCAATACCGAGTGGTTCGTAGCTCTTCTTTTCCAGTTTGATTGGCCAAGTGAACTTTGCACATTGGACCAACGTCGAGAGCAATCTTCAAGTCGCAACGTCTCGACAACGCCGCCGAGAGCATGATCAAGCCGAATCCCCGCTTTGGTGTCATTTGCTGTGTGATTACCAACTTGATCTGGGGCGTCTGTCCGATCTACTGGAAGCAAATCACGCAAGCGCCGTACCTCCAGCTCCTCTGCCATCGAATAGTGTGGGCGCTCCCGACGCTGCTCATCTTCCTCACGGCCACTTGTCAGATTCAGAAACTATGGACCGCCTTGTGCGACTGGAAACTTGTCCTCCGGTATGCCATCTCGGGGATCATGCTCGGAGCGACACTCTTTCTCACGGTATGGGCGGTCAATTCCGGACATATCGTCGAGATGAGCCTGGCCTTCTTTATCAATCCACTATTTAATGTCCTCCTCGGAGTCGTGTACCTACGAGAGACCTTGCGTCGGTGGCAATGGGTTTCCGTCGCCTGTGCCGCCGTCGGCGTGCTTGTCGTGGCCATCTCGTACGGCCAAGTGCCATGGATCGCATTGGGCATTGCTCTCAACTTTAGTGTCTACGGCCTCGTGAAGAAACTTGCTCCTTTGGATTCCGTCACTGGCGTCACGATTGAGCTCACTCTTTTGTTCATCCCTGCCATTATCTACTTGAACACTTGCCACCACAAAGTGTTTGGTCACTTGGACACCAAGACGGATCTTTTGTTGGTTGGGGCTGGCATCTTCCCGACTGCAATTCCTTACGTGCTCTTTTCAGCATCCGCTCAACACATTTCGATGCTTCTCCTGGGCGTGCTGCAGTACATTCAGCCGACGGGACACTTCCTCATCGGTGTCTTCATGTACTACGAACCGTTTTCGACGTACAAACTGATCGGATTTGTCATTGTCTGGGTGGCCCTTGGTATGTTCACCGTCGAGAGCATTGTCTACCACCGTCAGAAGGCATCGACTCCTCCCATCTCCCCAAGCTCAAACTCTGCTGCCGAGTTTGTCCAAGTCGACGACGGCGCTATGAAATCGCCCCAGGCCAAGTACAATGCCTCTATGTCTCCAAATGTCATCAAGACCGTCTAGCCAAAGGCGGATTTGTTCATCTCCCCCTTGCGTCTTCTCCAAGAGATTCCTTGCAAATCGCCTTGAGCATCAAGACAAACTACATTAATGATGAATATACGTCTGCAGGTTATGGGCAGTAGACCACGAGAAGTGTTTCATCCGCTGGACAGTCTTTCATCTTCAAATCGTCGTAGGGATAGTTGTAAGCATCTTCGCACAAGTCGTGGAGACAACGCACATCGTGGCAATTCCCTTTGGTCGGGTCGTTGTTGTATTTTGTCGGCAGGATGGACACGGGGACGTTGTAGCCTGGGCGACCGCCGTTCACGTCCAAGCACTGCTGATGGCTGCGACCTTCGCCGCAGTTGGGGGGAATAATGCTGATGTCATACCACAGCTTGCCTCCCTTCTTGCTCACCTCGACGAGGGTTACCTCGGGGGATTTCGTGTGGCGAAACATTGGATGTTCGTCCACTTGGAGCCTGTGGTCGCACGTTTCTCCAGGTGCAAGTTGACAAATTTGCTCGTCGACTTTATGGAGGTCGATCTCGTAGGGGCAATGATTCGCAAAGCTCATCGTGGTGCCATTCGCACTTTTTCCAGCGGATGGAATGAAAGCAGCCTTGGCCCCCTCTTTCACTGTGGAGGGACCAGCCTTGTCTTTGAGCCAGCACACGCCATCGTGCCAAACATAAAGATGACACGGAGGCTTTGCTCTGCACTCGTCGTAGCAGTCATCAGCATTGTCGTGAGGAACAGAGTCAAGATCGTTCCCATGGTAGTCAGTATCATCGTGATACTCAATTGCCGAGGCAATCGCTGCAAGTGCAAGCCACAGGTGCGCTTTGAGGACTTTCATTGCGTCTGTTCGAATGCAAAATGCGTCGCCAAGATGGTGAGCACGACGGTAAGCGCCTAACACATGTAATATCCTTGGGCTGAAGCTACGACACCGCTTCACACAGTGTGAAAGCGTGCTAGCGCAAAATCCTCGTCGAAGCGAACAAGGCCATCTTTCTTACGAACTGTAGCTATATTGGAGTCCGTGCACACGAGAATGTACAGAATAAAGATAAGGAAAGGTATTGCAGAGATCAGCCATTCGGATAGTCATGGCAGCGGCAGGAGGCATAACTATTCACGTCAAACCCTTGTGGTGGCCATGAAAAAAAGGTTGGGAAGGAGAAGAAGAAGCGGAGCATCTCCCTCTCTAGTGCTTACTTCGTAGGCCATCCTCAACTACAAGTTAAACAATGAAAATATACTGTTTTTAAGTTTTTGAGTTTTACTAAATGTTAAAAGTCAAAATATACTGTTTTATAGTTTTATAGTTTTCAAAACTGTAAGACTATAAAACTCACTTTTCCAAGTTGACCCCACTGAAGTATACCCCTCTCATGTATCAAAACTCTAAAACTCTAAAAAGTCACTTTTTCATAGTTGACTTTTCAAAACATCACCCCTATCAATTTGTCGAAATTACACTAATTATCCCCCATATGGTTTCACCTGGTGTCTAACGTTAGACACCCATACATCATACTGTGAGAATTTGTTCTTTCACCTGTGAGAATTTGTTATTTCACTTGCAAGAATTAGTTATTTCTACGGTTTCACACTGCGAGAATTAGTTATTTCTTTACCACATGTCTCATATAATTATTTGAATTTCTATTTAAAGATAAGACTGTATCATATATATATTATACAAAAAATATTTTATAATATATACAAATGACAAATCTTGAAATCGAAAATTTAAAAAATGAATATTTAGAAAAAGTAAAAGAAAGTAAGAGTAAAGCCGATTCAAGGAACATAATAATTTTTACTATTAACGCTGAAGACGATATTATAAATGCTATAAAGGAACATAGAGAAATTACGAAAAAATGTATTGAGGTTAAAAATAGTATTAATATAATTAGCTTAACACTAAAAAGTGTGATAAGTGAAAAAGAATTAATAAAACAATATGAACATTTTATCATCCATGCAGGCTTCAAAAAGCGAGATAATATTATAGATATAAATAAAGACGATAGAACAACTCGATACTATAAAAAAATTTGCAATGATGATGACATAGATATTAATGATTTCTTTAATTTACCAAAAAAGCAATTTTTCCAAAAGTATAGAAAAATTACACTTTCAAATAAGACAATCGAAGCTGTAAACGATTACCACGAACAATTAAAAATAGAAGAAATTAAAAAAAACTTTGATCATATAATTTGGGGCTCTATGAATAATAAATTTCAAATAACAGTATTAGATATTTTAAAAACTAAACCTCACCCGAGAAATATATATTTAGTGCAAGACCCTAAAGGAAATAATGGAAAATCAAAACTATGCAGCTATATAAATACATTATATGATATCTTAATAGTAGAAGGAAAGCCTGATAATGTTTATTTCTAGTTAGCTCAAATGTGTAAAGAAGGACTTGATCCAAGTGCTTTAATATTAGATATTCCAAGAGAATCTGAAAACTATTTACAATATAATACAATTGAAAAATTAAAAAATGGTTTAGTAAACTCAGGTAAATATGAAAGTGTAAAGGTCAATATTAAATCACCTCACGTATTTCTATTCTGTAATTTTAAAGTAAAAACTAATTTATGGACACACGATAGAATCAAATTTATTAATGTTCAATCCGGGGTAATTACTAATATGGATAATAATGTAGAAGATATCCATGGAAATGTCATACAAGAAAATGAAGATGAAGAAGAACTATCCGATGATGATGATGAAATTGATTATAAAGCAAAATACTATGAATTAAAACGTAAATATGAAAAATGAAAAAATAAATATAAACAAAAATAAATATAATAAATAAAAAAATCCATTTTAAATATAAGATTATATATATACTATACGACCATGACAGAAAAAACTATACAATTTGGAAAATACAAATCTAAAACAATTGAATATATAATTGAAAATGATATTAATTATGCTAAATGGATGTTTGAACATCGTACATTAATATTAGACGAATATATCACAAAATTATTAAGTGAAACTTTTCAAGATAAAGATGAACATTATTTAACTTTTGGTAAATATAAAAGTTTAAGTTGGATTAAAGCAAATGATTTAAAATACATAGATTACTTACAAAAAAATGAATATGTAAAATCAAAAATGGTTGATTTACATAATGCATTATAAATATTATTCCTTACTCTCCACCAGTTTATTTTTTTCCTTTGTTTCTAATAAGAAGAAATGATTCTTAGTCTTAATGTGATAATATTTTGAAGTTTTATTAATTTGCATTCCGCAATCACAGACAATAAATTGTTTCACATATGGACGTTTAAGTTTAGTACTTTCATAATAAGCCTTTGCATATTCTGGTGAATTAGCTGACATTTTAATTTAAAGTATATATATATATGTATACCTTATATTTAAATTGAAATTCAAATTAATTATCATCAGATGAATCATAATAAGTTAATTCAGTTATTATTTTTGGTTTATCTATTTCTCTTAAATAAGATGGTTTTAAATATTCTAATGAATTCATTTTAATACAAAATATAGAATTACATTCAACAAAGGATTCGTGATGAGCTTTACGATATTCCATGCAATGTTTAGTATGTGGGAACCATCCTGTTGTATTATCTTTAAAACAATTATTATTACAGTATTATTCATGTGAAACAGCTATATCATGACATTTTTAATAAAATTTTCATATTTTAATTTATGGTTATTATCATCAGAAAATGAAGGCATATTTATTAACACACTCGTTGTGTGAATTAATTATTTTTATTGTATTATATATTATATATATTATATATATAATTATAATTTTATTATTTTAAAATGCCTTATCATTCTATTAAACTTAAGATAACACCAAAGCAACAAAAAACTGCTATTAAAGGTGGTTCAATTCGCTTAACTCCAAGTTGTATTGGAGAAGGTCAAACTGTAATGGTTCATCCTATGAATTATAAAAAACTAACTAATTCTAAGGGGGGAGTAAATCTAAATTTATCACCAGGTGAAATAGTGGCTACAGCATCTCACCATAAAATGGTACCTGATATTAATACTGAAGGATTAAATGGTAGTGGATTTCTGGATTCCATTTGGAGTGGTATTAAAAGTGTTGGAAGTTGGCTCAAAGACTCAGGCGTTGGAACTGCTCTATCAGATGTAGCACAAGGTGTTTTAAGTCCAGTATTAGGTGAAAATGTAACTAAAGGATTACGAGAAGGATTAAGAGGAGCAACTGGTGTAGGACTGAAAAAAGGACGTAAACCAAAAGGTACTGGATCTGGCTTATATTCATAAAATAAATTTAATTTAAATATAAGAATTATATAATTATATATAATAAGACAAATGATTGGAAAGGTTTATAAAATAATTCATAATCAATCTAATATTATTTATATTGGTTCAACAACTGATACTTTAAGAAATCGTTGGCAAGGTCATAAATATTCTTATAATAAATATATAAATAATAAATATTCACCTAATACTATTTATCCTTATTTTAAACAATATGGAATTGAAAATTTTAAAATTATATTAATTAAAGAGTATGAAATAATTGATAAAAATCATTTATTTGCATTAGAAACATTATGGCAAAATAAATTAAAACCGATTAATGATAGACCAGCATTTCAACCATTAACTAAACAAAAGGATAAATTATCTCGTAATTTGTATAATGAAAAAAATAAAGATAAAATTAAAGCTTTTAAAAAAGAATATCGTAAAATTAAAGTTATTTGTGAATGTGGGATTGAATTTATTAAGAATAATAAATCAAACCATCTTAAATCTAAAAAACATATTCAATATACATCTTTAAATAATTTATTGAATTCTTCTTTACTCTTAAAATTAACATAATATAAGAAAAGTGTTGAAAGTTGCCCACAATCTTGAGCTTCTATGCTTTCTACCTCTTTATGTGTTGAAACTAATTTAGCATTTTTAAAATTAAAGGAGGTACTTGATTATAACTATCAAAATATAAATTTTTTGGTTTATAAAAACTTACCCAGTGACTACCGTGGTTGACATCATCTAAGTTGACAATAAAATTATTTATTTATTTATTTTTCAAATATTTTTTTAATTCTCCTTTTCTACAAATGATAACATTTTTGATACCTAATTCATCACATAATTTATATAATTCTTTATCTGAAGATTTATTTTTTTAATTCATTATTTATTTTATTTATATTTATATATATATAATATAAATTTATTTAAAAAAATATGAGTTCCGATGGTGATCAAATTGCTTTCCATAATTCTATAAATGATAATATTGCCGATGCTACTAATGTACCTTTTAGTGATAAAAATTATACTTATATTACTGATTCAACAAGTAATTCTGGAAGTTTTAGTTCTGGACAAATTCAATTTGATTTATCTACTTTAGCGTCATAATCATCCTGGGTCAACCTTGCTGAAGCAGTAATTGAAGTTCCAGTTAAAATTACAGCAAGTATTAATACTGCTGGTACTTGTGCTAAAACTACAAAAAGTATTGCTGCTATAAATACAGCTGTTATAAAAGCAGGATGGCACCAATGGATCGACTCTGCGCAGTTACAAGTGAACTCGCAAACCATACAGAGCGCGCAACCTTACGAAAATGTTGCTGGAACTTTCCGTATTCACGTGTCCGCTCGGAGACATCATCAAATGCTGCGAATTGGCCTCGTTGTGGTGTGGATTTTGATTCTTTGAGTTGCCACACTCTTTGTTGCTTACGACGTCTGAATCACCAAATTGACATCCGACTCACGAAACCTAAGTACTTGGTCTCAAGATACTTTACAAAAAATGGGGCCAACTTGTGGATTTGCGCTTGATGATTGTACAAGTGATTCCGATGTTACAACAACTATTTCGAATACTGTTAATATTGGTAATGCTACTTATTCTACTGTAGCTGCTGCTGTTAAAGGTTTTGATTGTATTAATAATCAATCTGTATTATTTAATAAAGGTATTCAAACTCGTTCTTCATTTACGAATTATGATATTAATCCTGCTTCAGCTAATCTTCAAACAACTATTCTTGGAGCTTCTGCAATGAAAACTGCTGGACGTAGTCATGTATCATCTGTTGCTGCTGGTTCTAATACTGCTGCTGCTTATATTTATTCTGCTTATTATATGGCAACTTGTCGTCTTAAAGATTTATGTGATATTGATGATTTCCCTTTAGTTAAAAATATTAAAGGTTATTTATATTTAAGTTTTAATTCTACTCAAGTAAATCTTACTGATACTGCTGGTTCTGCTGTTTTATCTGCAGTTGCTATTACGCCTTTGACTGGACGTACAACTCCATTTATGATTAATAATTCTTCTACTGGAATCTTATTAGGAAATTATGCTACTACTGCTCCAGTAGTACAAATTGTTGGATCAGTTGATGCTACAACAACTTGTGCCGGAACTAATGCTGGTCCTTTATTAACTAATGCTCGTCTTGTTGTACCTTATTACATTGCTAATCCTAAAACTGATATGGCTTTAACTCAAATTAATAAATTCTTTACCACTTATGAAAAAATTGTTAACCCAATTACTTGTGTTGCTGCAGCAAGTGTTAATTACACGATTACTGTAGGTGTTCCTAATGCTCGTAAATTAGTATTGCTTCCTATGTGGCAAAATTTAGGTGGAGTTACTAATTTAACTAATCCCCAAGTATCACCATTTGATTCTGTACCAGCAACATCTGGACCTTTTGCAACTCTTGCAAATTTACAGGTATATATGGCTAATAAACCATTATATCAATACCCAATTCAGTATGATTATGAACAATGGAATGCTGAAAATTCTCAATTAGGACTTAATGATAGTATGATTAATGAACAAACAAGTGGTTTACTTTCCGAACAACTATTTGAACAAAATCATAAATTTTGCTATGTAGATTTATCACGTCGTATGGAATCTGAAGTTGGCACCTCAAAATCAATCCAGGTAAGTTTTACAAATCCATCTGCGTCATTTGGATTAAAAGTTATAGCTATAGTCTTTTATGAAAAGAAATGGATTATTAACACTGCTCAGTGCCAACTTTCAAGTGCTTAAATATATATTATAAAAATATAAAACTTTATTTTTTTTATATAGTTAATATAATATATATATATAAAAATGTTATTTTCATCTTCATTAGAAAAGCATATGGCAGCATATAAAAAACAAGTAGAATTAGATCAAATTAATATTGAATGGCAAGCAATGGAAAATAAAATAGTTCAAGAAGCACAGCTAATGGATTTATCAACTGCTGATATAATTAATAAATTAAATCAAGCTAAACAAGAATTAATTAATGCAACGCTTAATAAAATAATTCCTTTATCTCAAACAAATGCTCCTGAACCTACACAAATTAAAACTCCTTTTATTAAACCAACTGTAAAAATATCTCCAAAAACATTATTCCCATTATTTGAGGAAATGAAAGGTAAAAAATTAAAAAAAACTTCAGCTACAGAAGTTAAAGAAAAAAAATATCGCCTTTTCAAAAAGAACTTAATGAAAGACTACAATCACGTAGTCAAAAAAATAGTCCTATTTCAACACAAGCAACAACTGCTTCTACATCAGCTGGTTCTCCAACTGAATTATCATTAGGTAGAGGAAATTTTATGAGAGAGAAAGCTAATTGGATAACTAATAGAAGACAAAATAATTTACATATTCCAGAATAAGTATTATCAAAAACTATTACACAAGGTGAATTTACTAAAATTATTAGTGAATTAGGTGGTTCTGGATTAAGAAAAAAATCAAAAAAAAAAAAGTAGCTTTGCTTGGTTCCAAAGAAACCACTCTTGGTTTAACAAATTAAATTTAATTTAATAATTTTTCTAATTTTTTTAATATATCAAATATATCTTTTTTTAATTTAGGGTTATCATTTCCAGCGATTCGCATGTAGTACTTTATGTAAAATTTATTTTTAATTTTATGAGGATTCATTAATTTTTACTTATATTAATAATTATATTTTTCTTTTTTGAAATATTAATTTAATTACAATATTTCTATCTAATAAATCTACAAATCTACCTAGTTGATCATAGAATTGTAATGTAATTGTTTTATGACTTCCTATACAAGGTACAAATTGTAATTGTACTGGTGTAGCATTTATTATTTCTCCTATTGAAGCACCACCTGAAGTAAATACGTGTATTAATTGTGAATTTGAACTAAAAGGATTATAACAACAAGATAATCTCATTTGTACAGCTGAAATTGGACTTACATTAGGTGGAATATCACTATCTTTTGTATAAATACCTGTATTAGTAGCAGAAGTAGGATATGTACCAGCATTATAACCTATTATTTCTTTAAAGTTAGTAGAAGATGATATTATGATTTGTGGATGTTGGTTCGAACTTAATGGAAATGTCATTCCACCGCTTGTATAACCACTTGGTAAAGATGTTGGTAAAGGATTTGTAATCCACTGAATTGAATAACCAGTAGGACTAATTTGGAATGCACCATAATAAGTATAATAACCAGTAACACTATTAATTAAATAATATCCCATAGAAATAAACCAATATTGTAATGCATTATTTAAATCAGTAATATTATATGCACCATTTGCTAAAGTTACAGTAGTAGTAGTACTTCCTGATGATGTTGGAAATATAATTTGAAAATGTATTATTATTTAAAGGAGAAGAATTTATATTGTACCATGAATAATAAATAAATGCCTGGCCAACCTCTACTTCAAATTCATCTAAATCAATAGTAGAAGTTAACTCTATTTTATATGTATTATTATTAATATAATTAGTAGAATTTAATATAATTGGAAAACTCATATCTTACTGTATATATTTAAGCAAATATATTTTTAGGTTTAAATACTAATTTAACTAAAATATTATTATCTAACATATTTAATGGTTTTCCAGTATTATCAAAGAATTGTAATGTAATTTGTTTATATTGACCAGAACAAGGAATAAAAGACAATTGTATTGGAGAAATATCAATTAATTCACCTAATTTCGCTCCTTTATTAAAGAATACATGTAAAAGTTGTGAATTAGGTGAGAATTTATTTGATACACAATTTAATCTCATCTCAATACTACTAATAGGATTAACATTTGGTATTAAAGTACTTTCAATAGTTTCAGTTGAACTTGCAGTACCAGTACCAAAAGTACCAGCAGCATATCCTATAATACTTCCAAATGAATTAGTAGAAGAAACAATAAGTTGAGTAGATTTATTAGCGCTCATAGGAAGTGTAAAACCACCAGTAACATATCCATTATATGTAGGTGCAACTAAATCAGCAGTTCTTGGTAAAGAAATACTTACAAATTGAATGCTATAAGTAGCAGGATTAACTTGGAAAGTACAAGGATATATATATTACTTTGTCTAACTGCACCATTTGTAACATTAGTAGCATCTCCAGCATATCGTAAATAATAACCCCCAGCAACAAGTTGTGATTGTAACCATGTATTTAAAGTAGTAATATTATATGCACCATCAGGAATTGTATATGTAACTGTAGTTGTAGTTGCAGCGTTTGGAATAACTAATTGAAAAGAATTATTATTTAAAGCAGCACTAATATTATACCAACTATAATACACAAAACCTGTACCCACTGACACTTCATAATCATCTAATTTAATATTACTTTGTAAATCAGTTGTATATGTAAAATTATTTTTAGCGTTTAATGAATTAATCACAATTGGAAAACTCATAATTTTTATATTTTATTATATATATATATTAAAATATAATAATGTCAAATATTAATTTTTATTCTTTAAGTTAAAATTCATATATAACCTGCTTAATATTTTTTCTTAAATTACGTTTATGTAAGTCTAAAAGCATGAATTGCATATGCTCAGATGTTATTTGAAAATAATAATGTTCTAATTCATCTACACTCATATTTATAGAATATTCACTTAAAATTAATCTCAAGTCTCTTTTATTAATACCCTTTCCAAGCCAAAGATAGTTAATGTTCTGCCTGAATAGCTTGGGCGTGCCAAAATACGACTGTGAGATGTACAAGCTACTGTAAGATAACTTTCTACCGCGAATATACGTTTCTGAAATACGTTTATCTTTTGTAGTAACTTGATCATCGTATATTATAAGTCCATTCTCTCCCTTTTCCATTTTTTCAATAGTAGGATAAGAATTTTCATAATAAATTTCAATATTTTTTAATCTATCAACTAGCATATCATATAAGGGTTCAGGAGCTTTTGTAACAATGATAATCTTGTGAAAAGTTTTATCCATCTCGTAAATTAGGTTCATTAATAGGTTTGTCTTCCCTGAGCCGCTTGAACAGTTAATGAGGCCTCTGAAAGGTATTTGAATTTTGTGTATATCATATCTTGGGTTATGGACTTTTTCGGTCTTTATCGTTTCATAAAAATTTATATTACTCATTATTATATATTATATTATATATATTATATTCGGTAATCCGAATTAAAATAAACTAATTAATCATAAACTCTTTACCACCTACATTTAACTCTGCTATTTTTAATACTTTAGCGTTTAATAGCGGAGGATATTTAACTAAAAGTCAAGCAGATTTGCTTTATATACCTTATTCTTCTATAGTATATTTAAATTATCTATATGGTGTTACTCCTGGTATAGCAACTGCTTCAAAAGCTTTAATATTTGATTCAAATAAAGATATTACTGGAATAAGAAATTTAACAGGAACTCTTCAAACTGCAAGTCAAACTAATATAACTTCACTTGGTTCTTCAACAGGTTTATCTATGGCAGGTAGTATTACAATGAATGGGTATAATATTAGCTTATTTAATGCATTTTCTTCATCTGGAATATTGACATTAACAAATACTACAGCTGCTACTAATAATTCAAATGGTGCTATTCAAATGTAAGGTGGATTAAGTATTAGTAATACAACAGACGCTTCAAGTTCTACAAATGGTGGAAGTATTTGTACAGCTGGAGGATGTGCTATTGCAAAATCATTATATGTTGGAACAGGTATTACTACTACAAATTTAACAGGTACTATACAAACAGCAACTCAAACAAATATTACATCTTTAGGAAATTTAACAGGTTTAACTGTTATTGAAACTTCATATTTAAGAACTACAGATGCAAATACAGCAAGTGTAATATATCCTTTAAATGTTGAACATTTATTAAGTAGTGGAAGTCCAAGTAATAATAATTTTGGAGTTGGTTTATTATTAAATGGATTAATAGTATTAATTCAACTATAAGTTATGGTAGAATTTATAGTATATGTCAATCAAATACATGTGGAGTCCATCAAGGATCTATGACATTAAGTAGTGTATTTGCAGGAAGTTTTGTTGATGTTATGACTATTAGTAGATTAACATCTTCAACAAATAATTCAGTTGTTATAAATGGTTCATCTTCTGTATTATCTGTTTATAATATTTCTGGAACAACTGGTACTTGGTCTGATAGTATTTTTATTACAAAAGCAGCAGGCCCAAAATTAACAATTACATCTTCTACTACTACATCACAATCTCAAATATTTTTAATAACTGATAATCAAACTTGGGAAGTTGGTGCAAGAGGTAGTACAAATGCTACTAATCCTACACATTTTTATATTTATAATGGTGGCTTTAATATGGTAATGACTCCAACAGGAATAACAAGTTATTTAAATAGTTCAGTATCAACTACATCAACATCAAATGCTTTTCAAATTGCTGGAGGTTTATATATAGCAAAAGCAATTATAAATAATTCTTATTATAATTGTAACACAAATAATACTCCAAGTAGTCATTCAGTTAGCATTCAAGCTATATCTTTAAATGACCATGCAATGTATTTTAGAAATCGAAATGGAAATGATACAAACCATGGATTAATGTATTCTGGTTATGGTAATAGTTCTTGGAATTCTTCTAATGGTTTTGCTAATAGTTCTACATTTAAAGTTGATGGACCTGTTTTATTTGGTAATGCTGGAGTTATGATTGGTAATTTAAATAGTTCAAATACTGAAACTATTTGTGCTACATTTGCTGGAACTACTACAAATTTATTAGGAACTGTAAATATAAATAGTCCTCCAGTAACTCCATCAAGAGTAAATATACAATCAAATGGAACACAATTATCATTAATTAATAATTCTAATGGATATGTTTATATGTCATCTTTATCTGATGGTTCATTTAGCATAACAACAAATAATCCACTAGGTACTCCAACATATTTACAATATTGGTTTGATTCTACTTGGGCTTCTGCTGGTCAAAATACAATGCCAAGATAATCATTAGCTGGTAGTACAACACCAACAGGCACAGGTAATAATTTTAGATTATATTTAGGTAATAGTGCTGCAGATATACAAATATGTTTATATAATGCAAATAATCTTTCTCCATCTTATGGATTTGGTGCAAATAATTCATGTGTTCAATATCTATCAGCAGGATCAAATGGTCATAGATTTTATTATAATTCATCTTCAGGTGTGGAACTCCGACAGCATTAGGTACAAATTTATTTAATATTCAAGGTAATGGTAATATAGTTGCATTAAAAAATTATTTTGCAAATGCAGGTGTTCATGCTTTTGGTTATGATACAACTGATTTATCTTCATATGGTGATGGAGTACATTTACACTTTGCTGCTTCTCAAGGAAGTGTATTTGCTTATAATTATTCTTCTGCAGCATATAAAGATTTAGGATTCAATAATAATAATTTATATATTAAATCTTCTAATGGTTTTGTTGGTGTTGGTACAACCAGTCCTTCATGTCCTTTACATGTTTCAGGTACTGGAGCACAAACAACATCATCAGCATTTGGATGGTTAAGTAGTGCAGGAACTGGTACAGCTACAGGTTTTACTGGAAGAAATTTTAGTATTAGATGTTCTAGTGGTATAATGTGTGACTCAGGAGAGATAGATGTTCTTTCAGATGAATTTATAAAGAAAATATAAATGAAATAAACGATGATATGGCTAATACATTTATTAATAAAGTAAAACCAATAATTTATAATTATAAAAATAGTAAACAACAATATTATGGATATTCTGCTCAAAATTTGATGAAAAATAAATTAAATATTTTAGTTGGTTCAATGCCTTCAGATGAAAATATTGATGAAAGAGAACTAATAAATGATGAAAATAATGAAAAAATATTTATACCAAAAGATACAAGATTAGAAGTAAATTTATTATCAACTATCCCACTCTTACATAAAGCATTACAAATAGCAAATAAACAAATTAAAGAAAATATTGATATTATAAAATATTTACAAGATCAAATTAAATTAATAAAAATTAAAAACAAAATTTCAGTTATAAAAATATTTTTGTTCTAAAAATAATATCTCTAATTATAATATAATAATGCCTAAGTGGAAGAAGTTTGAAAAAAAATTAATTAAAAATTTTGAAACAGATGATGCTGCTGAAAAAGCAAATACTTTTAATGAAACTGTTTTAACAAAAGAAATTCATAAAATTATTAAAAAAAAACTCTAAACCAATTTCAACAATTAATTTATTAAATAAAAAAGTATAACTATATTAGTATATAATTAACCCAAGAGGTTTCTTGACTAAAGAAACTTTCTTGTAGAAAGCTCCTTCAGGTGCTAATTATGCGACTATTAAAAAATCGTTCAGCTATAAATTTAGAACCTAAAGAAGTTAAAGAAAGTTCTTATGATTTAATTATTAAGCAAAGAAATTTTCAAAGAGATATGTATATTGATTTCTTAAAAAATTTATTAATGAATGTTGTGATTATGATTATCAACATATTGTTAGAATTTATGATGTTAAGAAACATTATTCAAAATATTTACATCAAAATCATGATTTTGTAAAACAATATAATGTATCTTTTGCTATCACTCCAAGTGATATAGTAAATTAGATCAACGATTTGAATATAAATGTTTAACTACTTGTAAACATTGTAATATGAAACAATATAAAGGTTGTTGCCCAGATTATAAAAGAGATGATAGAACAAAAGGTACTTTTATTATTAATTTAAAATTAATATATTTTAAAAAAAAATTAATTTCATATGATATACTGTTTACCATGACTAATGACCGAATTATTTGGTGGCGACGACTAAAAGCTCTGACACATCCTAACAAGCCTGCAATTCCTTTTTTTACCTCAGCTGAAGATACAAAAAAAGAAAAAAACATGACAGAATAATAAAAGCTAATCAACCCAAGCGTAAGTATGAAAAAAGTAGAAATCAACAAATGAAGCAGGATTGTACTTTCAACGACATCAAAATTAATTTAATAAAATTATATATTTATATATATATACAATGAAAAAAAATAAGTTACCCAACAAAGTTAAGTATCGATCAGATATTAATTTTGAGATAAGTAAGTTACCTGTTGATATACAGCATAAAATATTTGATTATGCGAGGCACACAATGAATTTAGATGAATTAAATTATGATCAAATGGATCATTTTGAGAAATTTAGAGATGTTTTAAGTGAAATTTTAAGACATTATTCTTTATTTAGAGAATAATAATTACTATAATATATTATCATGAATAAATTATTAAAAAAATTAAATATAAATGAAGAATATAATAAGAAACCTAAAGTTAAATTTGATTCAGTAAAGCAAAATACATTTCCTCAAAAAGGATTTAACTATATGACCGATATACTTTATTTGCCTAAGACAAGACAAAAATATCTATATTTGTTAACGATGGTTGATATTTGGAGTAATAATGTCGATTTTGAACCACTAAAAGATAAAAATTCTTCTACTGTATTAGCAGCTATGAAAAAAATATTTAAACGTGGAATATTACCACAACCTCAAGCATCGATTAGAACAGATAATGGAACAGAATTTCGAGATGTATTTCATAAATATTTGTTTAATCATAACATTTTTCATAGGTTTGGTGAACCTTATAGACATCAACAGATGGCTAACGTTGAACGATTAAATTATGAATTAGGAAAAATATTAAATGGATATATGAATAAAATAGAGTTAGAAACAGGTGAAGTATATAGAGAATGGACTGATGTATTAGATTTTGTTAGAGAGGAGTTAAACAAAGAACGAAAAATCAAACCAGATGAAGATCCATATAATTATAAATTTCCTGATGTTCAAACAGATTCTAAATACAAAGTTGGCGATGTAGTATATTATCGATCTGAAATACCTTTATCAGCTTTAGGTTATAAACAACCAACAGATAATTTTAGAGTTGGAGATTACAGATTTAATATTTATGACCCTCGGAAAATTAAACAAATATTATATTATCCTAATAATGTACGCTACTTATTAGATGGTAAAATGCATGTATCATATGCTGAGTCAGAGCTAAAACCAGCAAGTAATGCAAAGTATATTGTTAAGAAAATATTAGCAAAAAAACTGAAAAAAATAAAATATATTATTTAATTTGGTGGAAGAATTACCCTAAAGATAGAAGTACATGGGAACCTAGAACATCCCTTATACAAAATGGGTTAAAAGAGCTCATTAATGAATTTGAATATAGTAATAAGAAGTTAAAGCTTAAGTAAACTATTTCCTTTAACTTCGAAATTTGAACCACATTTATCATCTTCTTTAATAAACTCATATTCACCGTTAATTTCTATGGCTTTATTATATGTAATACTATCTGTTTGTATACGCACAACAAAATCTATGTTTTTTAATGCTATTATAGCCATAACTTTACGGCAATATGATGTTAAGAATGGTTTTAGTCTTAGTTGATATTTATATATTGGTTTTGTTAAATCTATAAGATAATATATCTCTTCATCATTGCTCTTCGTATAGTAGTTTTTTAAGTAAAATTGATTTTTTTCTACATCTAATTCATTTCCAAAGTCAACGTTGTCAATTTCTTCTCCCGTTTTAATAATTAGATTTTTACGTTGTAATTCACCCCATGCTGAAGATGCCATACGTTTTAGAATTTTATTTCTTGGAAATTCGTTTCTCATTTTTTTTAATGTGGTATACCAAGAATTGAATACTTTTGATGATTTAATTAATGAACTCTTTTTATAACTCAAATACGTATTACTTAATAAAGTTAATTCAATGTTACCATTATATTCTTTATTATATAACTTTACAAAATTTAGACTATAATGAGTATAATGGGTATTTTTACTAAATGCAAATATCTTATTAAATTTTTCATCATTTGATGTGATTTTAATATGATAAATTCCATAACTAAAATCTCCCATTTGAGGCATCTTTGAAATATTACAAATTTTGGCCTTTAATTTTGGAAATTCAAAATCATCACTTGACATAATATTGGGGTAAAACATTTTTTTATCATAAGTAATTACAATTTTATATATTCCTTCTTTGTGATAAGTCAATCCACCGTTATTACATTTATCATAGTAGACTTCTTCATATAACTCTATATTTTCAAAAGTTTTATAATCTTTATGAATGAAAAGTTTAATAAATCTATTAATATTACTTGAATGTGTTTTATAATAAATATTACCATCAGTTAGTTTAAATTTATTATCAAAATAATCAAATGCATTTTTTAATACTCTTGAACTTATAATTTCATTTCGCCATTTAACCAAATCATCTGCAAATTGCTTTAATCCTTCATCAGAAGCTTCATATCCTTTCATTACTTCAAATGAGTTAATATTAATTTTACGTTTAATTACTATTTTATATTCTTCAGTTTCATAATTATACGTATTAAATGTATTATCATTATTTTTAAACCATGTAATGAAATTTGGAAAGTTCATATTTATTATTATTGTTATATATATTATATGTCTTATCTTTAAATAGAAATTCAAATTACAATATTAAAAAATTAAAAATTTTATATTTATTGCTGGTCTTAACATGTAAATAATACATATTGGACTTCATAAAATTCTTTAAATTCAGTATCATCTTGAACCCTCTCTTCAAAATATTCTTCTTCATTATCATACATATTATCAAACGTATTTTTTAATGATTTAATGGTTGTAAATCCTATATTTGTTAATCCTCTAATATATATATGTTGTTCACTCTTAATATTATAACGATCAATTAATCTTGACGCATATTTTTTTATTTGATTAAACTTAATCCGTTTCTTATCTTTTGGGGATATTACAATTTTAATTTTTTTATTATCAACTTCTTTTTTAATTTTAAATGTTGTCATTGTAATTTATTTATATATATATGTATTAATATATTATATCTTTAAATTGAAATTAATTTATGAATATCATACCAGATATCATACGTTGGAGGTTCCCCTTGAACAATTCATATATACGTTTGTACAGGTTTAGTCATTGTTAAAGTGGCTTCTTTGGGAACGTCCATTTTGAAAAATGCTGACTGTGGTGTGCGTTGTGGTTGGCGAGGGAAGACCTTTTTCCGTCAAGATTGAAGAAAATGAGATCGTCGATGAACTCAAGAAGAAGATTAAGGATGAGATCAAGTATGATGGACGTGCTGATGAACTGGAACTTTATCTGGCAAGGAATGGGTTGAGCAGGGATGAAGCGAATGCTGCCACGCTTGACGAAGATGGAAAGGTTCCAGGGTGCATCAAGATGGATGAATTATTGCGAATCCAGAATGACTATCACTTTGGAATGAATTTTCAACCTGAAGAAGGAAAAATCTATGTGTTGGTGGTGGTTCGTGAAGTGCAAAAGACAAAAGACAAATGGACTGCATTGGAATTGTCCACGATAGCCCCTGAAGTTCAATGGAAACTTTTGAAGTCAGTTGTTAGAGTCGTTATCAGCATTTCGTCATGTGTGGAAGACACAGGAACAGCACTGGTGGTGGATCGGACCCCGACGCATTTAAATCTGCTCACCAACTTGCACTTGTTTCTTGACGAAGAATATTCTGATGGCTTGAGTGATGACTTCACGAAAGAAATACTAAGATATTCAAAACTTCACCCTGGGAAGAAACCCAGTGGAAAGCGCAAGAAGGATGCTGCCAATATTTCAGCCCCTTCGATTCGACGATCTAAACGGGTGAAGAAAGTCCCAGTTTCATCCGACATTTTCCAAATTGCAATCGAGCAACTCTTTCCTGATGAAGAAGAATTGAAAGAAGTCTACAAGTTCAGCCTTGAGAGTAGCACCTGCTGGCGTTGTTCAGCTGATTTCGATTTTGCTATCTTCGAAGTTCCTACACCACCAAACGTTCAGCTTGAGCTCGTTCGATGTGAAATGGCCTATCGCGTGGTTCCTACAATGCCTGTACATGTATTTGGATTCCCAGGCAGTCTAGATGGTAAATTTGACCACCATTATGCCATCATCCCAGCTGAAGTAACTGGTACGAATCGGAATCAAATGACTCTGTCTACGTTGTCTGCACCTGGTCTTTCTGGAAGCGCTATTGTGTGCACCAAAAGGGGAATTCCTGTTGGATATATGGGTGGTGGATTTGATGGATCACCGGAGAACGAACAATATCAATCGTATGGTTTTACGCTGCAAGGAATGCCCCAAGATTTGCCATCTGCGCTGCCTCTCCAAGATGACGAAGAAACCAAAGAGGAAGCTAGCTAATTTAGTTCATCAGTTTATATTTTTATGTTTGATTAACTGGCTACTAAATGTTCACCATAAATCAATGGATTTCTTGTGGATAGTAAAATAAAAAAAATATAAAAACCAATCTTTTTTTCTTTCTGTGTTGACACATGTAGATTTGATGGTAAAGTCAACATTGAAAAAGTGAGTTTTAAGTTTTAGAGTTTTGATACATGAGAGGGGTACAGAGGACCTGTAAAAATACACGTATAGTGGTACTATAATTTGATTGGCTAAATCTGGAGCTCACCCATGTATTGATTTTAACAATACTTGTATAAAATAATAAACTATAAGAATAATTGAGTTTTCACCAATATTTCAGGCGATCAAATTTCGTCAATTTCGATGAACTATTAAATATAATTCCAAATGATTTATCAGTATCCATATTCCTTCGATTGGCTTAAACATAGGTCAATCCTTCCAATCAAAGCCATCCCCCATTTCCACACTGATAGATGAGCCCAAATTATTCCTTCAAAATATTATACCTTCTAAACTTTATTGCATTAATTTATACAGTTCTGATTGGAAGCGACAAAACAGCAAGTACCACTATACGTGTATTTTTACGGGTCCTCTGTATACTTCAGTGGGGTCAACTTGGAAAAGTGAGTTTTATAGTTTTACAGTTTTGAAAACTATAAAACTATAAAACAGTATATTTTGACTTTTAACTTTTAGATAAACTCCAAATCTTAAAAACAGTATATTTTCATTGTTTAACTTGTAGTTGAGGATGGGCTACGAAGTAAGCACTAGAGAGGGAGATGCTCCGCTTCTTCTCCTTCCCAACCTTTTTTTTCCATGTAACTAAAAGATTTCGTTATCTTTTGCGAACTCTTGGGAAAATTAATTCCTTCCTTGTTTGAGATGCAAACTTTGCCGTGTGTGTATTTTCACAGCTAGGGCCTCCTCTGGTGGTTCCATTGAGCTTTCTGGGGCTCGCAAGAAGATGCAATGCCCGACACGAAACGTATTAGAGGTGAAGTCCATCGTCAAGTGCATATCACTCGACAAAAGTGTTGGTGCAAAGTGTGTCTAATGGATTTGGAAAGACTTGATTGGTTGAAAAAGTTGAACAAAAGCTTTGATTGGCTGTTCAAGATCGATGAATCTCCAGTTTGTCAAGTTGAGTTGACCATTTTGACACGGTTGACGAGTTTTCCTGCAGTACGACGGATGCGACGATGGATCGTTGCTACTGTGGCCTTATCTTTCGCTGCTGCGGCGAGTCAAACAGGTGCTTGGGAAGCGACTACGTGTGGCGGCAATTTGCTTTCCAAGAGCAGTGAGTATGGTTGTGCCTTGGGTCGGTGTAAGTGCTGGCCGGTTATTTCAACATGCGATTCAAGCCCTGGCTGCGACGGAGACGATCTAACGAGTTTGGCAATCTGCCAGGGCCAATGCAAACCCACGAGTATGTACAGCATCCTGTATATCGCCTGAGGCAATCGTGGTTTTCGTAGCTTTGGGTATTCTGTTGAACATCGTGCGATGGCTTTTCATCCTTGGTTGCCCCTTGGCTGTCTTTTGCTATCAAGTCCTCAAAATCCGACCAGCAACAAAAACGAACTCGAATGAAAGCCCCAGCACTGACGTGGATGGCCAGAATGGCATTGAGCAAGTATTTCGTCGGGAACAACTCTTGGATGTCTTGCTCAACCAAGTGAATAAACAACGTCAAATGATGGGAAATGTCGTCTGGCATATCACGCATCCACTCGCCTCCGAAGAAACAATAGCCGTGCGGCGACAACGCCGTCGCCGTCGCAACTCTTACCATTACCAGCCTGATGCTTCCTACGTGCAAGCTTCGACCCCCGTGGTGTCGCACGACCAAGGTGGGGACTTGGCATTTCCCCCCGATGAGTCGGAGCCCAGGAATCAATTGGATGAGTTCGATGAATCCAGTCTTGTCTTGTCTAACTGATGGTCTTAGGTACATTGACCTGACCAAAGTGAACTCGGGACGTGCCCGAGGAGCCTACACCATCAAGATGAATCCTCAAACATACCTTGAAACGATGCATGAGAGTAAGATCTCCATTCATGCAATGTGGTCTCACTGAGGGTTAGACGTCGTGCCTTCGCTTTGGCTTTGTATTATTGTTTTGCTCGTGGCAATCCTGGTTTTTGAATTCCATCCGCTTCAGCTGACTTCAAAGGCAGTGCTCGTGAACCCGTCGAGTTGTATCTCCGAGAGTGGCCACCCTTGTGAACATTTGAACTGGACGAATATCACATTGAGACAGTATCGCATTGAGTTTGAGCAATCTCAACTCCCCTCTGGAGCTGAGTTGCTCGCTCTTGAGTTGCAGCTGGTCGATCATTCCAAGCCACTGGACAAAGTCCACGATATGGGTTTGTACCACCTCAGTCTTTCAACTCCCAAGGCATCTCACCCTGTCGTTCAAAATTACACCAACAAGCTAGCTTTCACTTGCAACAAATCAACGTGCTCCACCATTTCGCTGGCTGCTGTTTCTCTCCAGCGTTATGATGCTGCGCTGTTTGATTTGAGGCAACGATCATTTGTCATTGAGTTGGAATTCACTCCACCTTCAGTTTCACGCTTTGACGATGCCTTTCCAGCCTTCCAGCTCCATGTGACTTTTTACGTCAACACCAAAGCCTGGCTTGGTATTGCCATTCGCTGCTTCCTTGGGCTCATCTCGACACTTTTCCTTGTTCACTTTGTTTGGAGCCTCCACAAATTTGCACTTCAACGGTACGCGGAGACAATTGACACCAAGTCGGTCTACTTTCACGTTTGGGGCCACATGAGCTTAGAGCGACACCTGATGGTGCTCATGCTATTCGTTCTCGCTGTGAATGACTGCCCTCTGATGCTCTTTCTAAATTTACCATTCGTGGGTGCTGCGAGACAAAGCTACATAATTTTTCGCACTGTCTGGGAGACGCTCAGCTATGTGATAATTCTCACCTCCCTCATGGTCATCATGGACAGTTATCGAAAAGATTGTCGCCAGTTCAGCGATGGCGCGTCGCTGCGTATTATCGGTCTTTGGTCTATCCTTGCCAAAGTCGGTCTTGCGGCATGCGTAGTGCTACTTCGCCTTGGTCTTTTGCTGTTTTTCCGAAGGTCCAAGGATGAAATGACCCATCATGATCAATGGATGCCCATCGTGGACATTCTTCTCGTGGTCGCTGGCATTTCAATTTTTCTCTACGTTGCTGGTGTTGTTCACCACGTCTTAGAGGCGCAGCCATATACCCAGACAAGATATCTCTCCCTGAGCTTTCGCTACGTCACGATGGTTGCTTTTGCTATTTTGGCCTTGCTCCTTTTGGAATCGGTCACAACAAGTGCATATCCCCAAGTCTCGACAACAAAACCGACCGAGTACAAGGCAACACCTCTCATTCTAGACGTCAGCGTCGCTGTTCTCGTCTCCTTTCTGGTCTTGGCGTATTATCCACCAAGTAAACTGGAGCCTGGTTTGATTCCACGCGGATATGTCATCCGTGAGAAGCGTCAATACGCCGTCACTCCACAGGAAAACAATTCCGGAGCTCCATCAGCTTTCAATACAGAAAACACTTCACCACCAAGCGAAAGGCCGGCAGGAGGAAGACTTCAGCGCATGGGAGCCTTTCGTGCCAAGTCAATCTCCCGACCCCATCATCTCCTCTGCCTTGAAACTGCAAGTCTCCTGTTGAATTGCTCGCGGTATGCTTACTATCGATCGTCTTTGTTCCTTTCTGAAGACACGGGCGATGACGGTGTCGTGAAAAATCCTGCCGCGGCGTATGTGAACCAATTCGCCCTCATGCGAGACGGGCTGGAGGAAGTGCTTCAGGTCATCGACGAGCAGACAGACACCAACTGCCTCATCCTGCATGCCGACTTCAGGATAATCTTTGCGTTTCGCGGTACAGTCAGCAAGGCAAATGTGAAAACTGACCTGGATGTTGCTCTGGACCCGATTCCATGGCTCCCTGATGGTAAGCTCTCGCTTAAATTCCACCAAGTAAATGTTTTCGAAGAGCTTGATACGACGCAAGCTCCGTTCGCACACCGAGGCTTCTTAAGAGCTTATGGCGCCGTGCGAGAGCGTTGCCACGCCGCGCTCGATAGTCTGCTGGCACGATATGGCAAGCAAGGCTTGGCTTCAGATTTGGTTCACGTCTACTGCACAGGTGTGTGAGTGGCTAAGATTGAATTGACTTACGTTGGTGGCGCAGGACATTCCCTGGGGGGAGCTTTAGCAACTCTAGCAGCTCTAGATTTCAAACTGAATATGAAGCTACTGGTGGTGCTCTACAATTACGGCTCTCCTCGAGTCGGCTCGCATGGCTTTTCTCGACTTTTCAACGCAAACGTATCCCTTTGTCTTTGATTGCGAGTATTTGAAATTGATGGCGTAGATTTCACTGGCGTTTCGCCTTGTGAACGAAGGCGACATCATTTGCGGGCTGCCGCAACGCGTATCGACAAACTGCTTTGGACAAGGGAAGAAACTCTACAAACACATTGGCACTGAAGTCGTCATGGATGGCAAAATCAACGGAGATTTCATTATTCGGCCTACATTTGCAGAGAAAAACTTGGTTGGCATGTGCTCTTGGCCGCTTGCTGACTGTTCCATGGCTTAGATTGTCGAAGTACGCAAACGGCCCGGGCGGCACTATTTGAAAGGATACAAGGAAAATCTCCAAGTGATTCTGGACGTGGCCCTGCGAAACGAGAAGCCCGTTGGCGATTACCATCTCCCAACTGCGCTCGATGAGGCATTGTACCATGACAGCATGGACGACGAAGAGCTCTAATGCTTCCATGACGACGATGTCATTTGAAGGATGCAAGGACATGAAACGGCGCTGACGGTTTCATATCGTTACATGCTGCATGTGCTGGTGGAAAACTGTTTCGTCAGCTTTGTGAGCCGTCGTTTGAGTGTCAATAGCATGCTCTTGGTGCTTTGAATTGCATGGGGAACTCATTGAGTTGTGGAGTTTGCAACGACGGCAAGTTGCCCGTCTTTGCTGGTTTCAAATGCGACACAAGCGAGGTAAATGGACACTCTACTCTAGAAAGTGCTCAGTCGTTTCAAAGACGTCGCCTGCTATGCCCGACCGAAAAGAAGTCTTGGTAGCCTACCAAGATCTACTCACGAAGCGAGGAGTGACCACGGCTGCGAGCGACCAACTGTGCCGAATGGAGACTGTCGAGTGCCAGTGGCAGCACGTCTGCCTGTATACTCGCTCGTTACCCAACGCAATTGACTACCAAACGTAGGGCAAACGCTGGGACGTCGGCTAAGATTGTGCCGAAAGAAGTCGTGGATCAACTCATGGCACTTCAGTATCGACGGAGCCTTATCCTAGACAACCTTGTCTTGCTACGTCATTTTATCGCGCGATGCTCAACGTAAACGCCCTCTGCTTGTGCGTCGTCAAGTCGTGGCTTGTAGGGCTTGGATACAATCCTTCGTTGACAATCATGGACTCGAATCTCTCCAGCTTTTCCTTCCCCAGCCATCTACCCCTGCTCTGGAATTCAATGTGAGTCGCGACCATGCTATCCTTCAAGTATTTTGGCGCCTCTGTCACTTTTACTCGGCTCTTGAAGGCCTCAGTCGCCCAGAGAGCTCTGATTGTGTACTGAGTCTCTGCTTGTGTCTATCGACTCGACACGTGGCGATTAAAATCAAAGCGTCCCAGATCCTCCGCTTGATTAGTCTTGCCAGTGTTCATGGCAGCCAAGCTGTCGACGCGGCTTTTCGTGATATGGACCGCATGACACGAATTGTACATGTCGTATCTGTCTTACTGGAGGAACCAGCGGCTCCACAGCTCCACGAAGAAGTCTTTTGTCTCGTGAACACTCTGCTCGAAGCGTCGAGCTTTTGGTTGAGAGAGCAGCTCGGACAATCGGAATCCTTCATGACTTTGGTCGAGCAGTTTGCGTCTGACCCAGCGACGACAATCGGCTACCAAGCCAAGCTCTGCCTGGAACAATTGCTGCAGCCGTCGTCCATCTCGCACAGTTTGCATCGTCTTTTATCGAAAGCCAAGCAAGCCCATGCTGAGGACGCTCTTTTGAAAATTGTCCAAGTGCTCATGGACACTGCGTCCAACGAGCTCGCTTGGAACCAAGTTGCCCTGCAACTGGCAACGCCCCCGCCTGTGTTTCCATTGTCGCCCAGGTCCAAAACTCCAAGAGCGCAGTCAGCGAGGTCCATTCAAGCGCTGGAGCATCCAACGTACAGCAAGTACTTCAAAATGCTCCAAGTCAAAGTGTCGGAAGATCTCGTGCGGCAGCGGATGATTGCTGACGGCGTCGATGCCAGTGTCCTGGCGACACCACATGCAACCATCCAAGTCCAAACTTACGACGAGGAAGACTTGCCTCGTGACCAAGCCAAGCCTCAGAATGAAAGCGCGACGCGGGGCTTCCTCAGCGAAATGCACACCATCCAAGTCCTCAGCGTGGCGGCAAAACTTCCTTTTCCCCTCGCAGAGCTGCCTAAAATGCTCGAGACGGGCGACTTGACAGTCCTGACAAGGCACGTCGTGGACAAACTTTTAGTGTTCTTGGCAATCCCAACTGGCGATGAAAAACAAGCGATTCAGTCGGCCTCGGAGACCACAACGGATGCCGAGCGGGCTGTCAAAGCCGTCTTGTCGCTCGCACAACCGCTGACTTGCTGGCAAATCTTCTGGCAGTTTCCAACACATATGCAGGAAATCCATGAAAAGTGCCAAGCAGTTTTAAGCACGTGCGGCGAGATCAATCAGTGCCAAGAGCTAGCTCAGGTACCGTTTGCTTTTGGACGAGCTGCTTACGAGCTTCCGTCGTAGGCTCTGCAAATTCTAGCGCATCCTGACCATTCAGCCACTGTGAATTGGAAGTTGTTCGCTGAGGACGCTGCTGCGCTCCACGACATGTCCAAGTTCCAAGCACTTGCTACGGTTTCGTCATGTTGGGTTGGGCAATCGCTAAAGTTTTCAGTAGATCATCCGAGACGCCAAGCCAAAGTTGACGCAGTTTGGCTCGAAACTACGGCATCTCCCAAAGGCAGCAGCAGCGTGTAGTGGCGATCTGCATGCTCTGCTCGCGGAACAGCATACGAAGATCCAATACGTTGTCGCGCAACGCCACGTTCTCAATACGACGCCATGGACTTCATTTCTAGCGTCAGCGCAATTCGAGTTGCGACTACGTGACAATGAACTCTCCAAGACGTTTGCCCGCCTCGAGGAGACAGTGGCGCGATGCTTTGGCGCACGGCCGTTCCCGCGGGAACGCTTCTTCCCGTTTGTCCATCACTTGAGCCTCGCATTAACCACCCCAGAGAAGAACCACCGTCTTCACATATCAACTTGCTTTTAGACTTAAGGAGCTTCAGCAGTAATAAACGTATACTTGGCCCGTGTGCCTTGAGGAATTGTATATCTCCACAGCGACGTATCTGTCGGCTGCTGGAGTTTCGACAAAATCCCGCCAGTGAAGCCTCTCATGCTGTCGTCGAGCTGAGTCATGTCGAGCACTTGGACTTCGTTAAAAGTTCGCAAATTCACTCGGACGACTTTGCCTACGGACCAGTCCTTTGTCAACTTGTGGATGGAGGTTGGCGACGCACCAGAGAACCGCACGCCATTAAAGTAAGGAACGAAGAAACCGTACTCGCCAGTGGCACCGCCACCGACGAAACCACGGAGGTCGACGTCTGGCATGTTTGGGATCTGGGCACGCAACGCCGTTGTCAAATCCAAGACGTCGACAGCGTCTGGTGTGAAGACGTCCGTGTCGATGCGCACAATTTTGCCAAAATGAAACTTTTGACTTGGATTGAGTCGCCTGGGCGTGACATTGTTTTGGCCATTGCGGTGGGGAACGAGAATCGCATACTTTCCATCTACGAGCCATAAAAAAACCAAAGTCAGACAACGAAGGCTTGCGGCGTGTACATGCAAATCCACGCATGAATCCCTTGAGCGATGGATCCACGAGGGTCAAATCCAAGGTTTCAACCGCCAGCGTGAGCAAATTTAACCGCACGACTTGACCGTGATACGGGTTCACACTCGGTGAAACAGCGTCTGCTGTCCACATGTACGGCACAAAGTACGCAAACGAATTGACTAGCCTCGTTGTGAGCGAGCCACTGCGAATAAAACAAGGTACCTGTGAAGCCTCCGAAGAAACCGTGGGCATATTTTGGCGACAAGATGGACAAGTCGAGCACATTGACAGTGGAGAAGTCGGTCAAGTCGATGCGAGCCATAAGACTTGATGACGGCGTGGGGAAATAGCGATAGTTGGGGTTGAGCTCCAGGCCTTCTTTGTTGCGGTCGAGGGGAACGAGGTAGGCATACTTGCCATCTATGCAGAGGTGGCGGTCATGGCGTTGGAAATTGGTTTTAATTACATGTAAAACCACCGCCAAACCCAACTAAACGTGGATCCTTGAGCTCCAAGTCCAAGACAGTCACAGCAGCAGCCCCGAGATGAAACTTGGCGAGATCAATCCGAACGATTTTGCCGCCAAGACCGTTCTTGTTGACACGCTGGACAAAGTAGCCGTAGTTGTTGTCTAGAGGACGAGGTGTTAGAGCCCGTGAAAGAAACGAACAAACTGGTGAAGCACGACGCAAATCCAGTCAAGTCAGGGTCGATCGTTGATAAATCCAATGTTGCCACGGCAGCAGGAACGTAAGACACTGAGCTGAGTGAATCGAATGCTCGAAGGTAGACTTTGGCGATGAGACCAGAATATCCTTGATTGTTCATGAACGGGCTCAAGTACATGTGCTCTTCCGTGACGAGCGTTTGGTTGTTGTAGACGACGTCGCCTTGGTTGGGTTGATACAACGTCTTTTCAACGAGAGACCACTTGGACGTATCTCCAGACGCTGCCAAGCTGACGTTCACGTAATTTGTCGTCGCAACAACTACGCAAACACCATTAGGAGGAGCTCATTTTGATAGAGGACCAGAAAATGCATCGTAAAAGCCACATAGTCGAGGATCGATCGTCGTGAGATTGATGACTTGGACTTGGTCAACAAACGGACCAATGCCGAAAAATGTATCGACGTCAGTGAACTCCAAGACAAGCGACGGCCGAGGCCGCTTCTTTCCTTGAACGTCGAGCTTGATTCGGGTGAGCTTGCCGTGAAAGCTCTTGCCATCGTAGAACGGAACCAAGTACATGTATTTCGACGCTACAAGTCGACGTTAGTCTCCAGCGGCTCGAGATTTTCAGACCGTAAATATTGTACACGAGGGATGTTGCTACTGCACTCTGGTCAAGCCCTGTCTTGTTAGCCAAGGCAACAATTTGGCAGGGAAACTCTGGTAAGGTCACCGACGTATTGGGGGCGAGGAATGCGAAATCTGACACAAGGGTTCCATTCGACGCAACGACTTTGTAGTACACAGACGCTGCTCTTGTCTGTGTAAATAAGCGTACAGACGTCGATGTCAGAAAAGAGCCGCCATTTGGTTCAAAAGTCGGACTCGCGGCGGCACCTATTTCGGTCTATGAGCCCTTGTTGCGTGGAAATATTGGGGTACCTTGCCATTCGTAGTATGTGCTTGCAGGTCGAGGCAAAAAGTCATTCGGACTGGCATATCTGTCTGTGAATGCAAGATAGCACGTATTGGCTTCGACGTCAAAGGAGAGACAGCGGAGGTCGACCACACAGAGGGAGGCACATTGCTCTGGGGACGAGTTCTTGATAATTTCATTGTTGTGGCCTCTCAAGCCAAATCCACTCAGGCTTCGAAAGAGCGATAATTCACTTGAAGACGAAAGTCTGCGATGGGCAGAGATGCTGGTAGATTCCTTGACAAAGCAAGCTTGATGTGATTCGAACCCTACGAGAACAATAAGCCGCCTGGAGCTTGCCTTTTGTACCGTGGATGATTGATTGTACGACATGGTTTTGAACACTCGATCCAGCAATACTGACGAGAACGCTCAAGCCAATGCAAAGTGGAAGCATCCTTGAACGATCACATAAGCGTATGTCCATGCTGCCATTCAGCGCAAGGTTCGTGGCAGTTACACAACGGCAGTTACGACACTCAGTCGATGTCGATTTTGATCGGACAAACTAGAGCGGAAGCCCCGTAGCGGCCACCGCATGTGTCGTCGTTGCTTTTCCTGTTTATATTCACTGCTGAGTGCCCTCTGTCGTGCTCTGTGCCATGTAGTCTTGCGAGATTTTGTCAACGAAATCAGCCGTAGATAGGCATACCCGAATGTAACCGATAAAATCTCAATAGCCAATCATTGATCTGCCATGGCGGCAGCACGAGTGGTGGACGTGGTTGTCGTTGGCGGCGGGCCCGCTGGCGTGTTTTGTGCTCAAGCAATCAAGAATATCCTGCCGCCATCTAGGAAAGCTCATGTCGTGGTCCTTGAAGCACAGAAAGAGCTCCTGAAGAAGGTCAAGATCTCTGGCGGTGGTCGATGCAATGTAACACACGCACGAGGCAAATTCTCACTGCAAGAGCTCGTGCAGCAATACCCTCGCGGAAACAAATCCCTTCTCAACCAGCTCAGTTGTTTCGGCGTCGACGAGTCCCACGCGTGGTTTGAAAACCGCGGCGTTCAGCTCAAGACAGAAGCTGACGGTCGTGTCTTTCCCGCATCCAACACGAGTGCGACAATCGTGCAAACCTTGTTAGATGCAGCGCGCGATGTCGATATTCAAGCACGCACGCGTGTGACAAGCATGCGCCCCACCGATGACGGCGCGTTTGAAATCGCAGCCTGGCACAAACCATCGTCGGAGGAGCGAATATGGCGAGCGTCTTGTGTCGTGGTGGCCGCTGGGTCCACGGTGTCAATGTGGTCGTTGGTGCAATCTGCGTTTGACATTGAGATTGAACCACCCGTTCCGTCACTTTTCACTTTTGAAATTGCCGGCGATCCTCGTCTCGATGGTATCGCCGGGATATCCGTCGATCCAGCTGCCGTATCGTTGCCCACAGTTCCCAAGCTAGCTCCTGTTGTCGGTCCTGTCTTGATAACACATACCGGGCTCAGTGGTCCTGCAGTTCTCCGTCAAAGTGCCTTTGCGGCCATTGCAATGCACGCGGCAAACTACAAAGTTCCCGTCCACATCGACTGGACAGGGGGGCAATTTCGCCACAACCAAGTAAGGAGCTTGAAAGAATGAGGATTGATGGGCGTTTGCTTGCAGGTGGTGCAGCTTTTGAAGCAGCAGCGACAGAGCCACCCCCAGCGAACGGTGCGCTCCCATTGTCCTCTGGTTACCAACGACGGGAGACCCATTCTGCCTCAACGGCTCTGGAGTCGACTCGCTCTTGAATCCGACTTACAATGGTCAAACGTTTCGAATGAATGGGTGCAATCAGTGGCTCGACAAGTTGTTCAGTCAGCGTTTGAAACAACGGGTAAAGCGACATTCAAAGACGAGTTCGTGACGGCGGGCGGGGTGCGCCTCAATCAATTGACCAAGCATTTGGAGGCGAAACGAGTGCCACGGCTCTTTTTTGCTGGCGAGTTTCTCAACGTGGATGGTGTCACGGGCGGCTTCAACTTTACAGGCTGCTGGAGCTCAGCATCGATGGTTGCTGAGCGCATAGCATCAGTTCTCTCGATCGAGCCACGTTAAAATTTGATTGCGTCAACGTGTCTCTGTCCCGCAGCCGTCACGCATATGGTCATTCATTGACACCCGTCGTGACAGCGAGACTGTCTTCGCTTCTCCGTCCATTTTTAGACACGGACCATGTGGCCACGATGGGGCAAAGCGACGTTGTTCCACCGTTACCGCGCCGACGGAATTGATTCACATCCCGACAATGCGTCGTGACGCGTTTATTAACTTTCAATTGGCTGAAATTAAAGCCAATCATTTTCCTCCAATGTTTTCAACGCAATGGACATTACTTCTGCGGAGGGTATCGCTGTGAGTTACATGGAATCTTGTCTGAACATTGCGAGGTAATTCATGCGACATCAACGGTCGAGTTTAGTACGCAACGACGATAGCTCGGCGTATGCGTCGTCCGCCGCATGCGCGCTGCAGCGAAATCGACGCGGCGACGGAGGAAAGCCTGAATTTACTTGAACGGAATATTGAAGCTGCAATAAAGTAAAGTTTTTTCCTGCCGAAACCATGTGTTGCACACGTTGCGTATCCGGATATCAGCATCGATCTGGTTATCCGGACGATGGCCAAGGAAACAACGAGGGGAGGCCAAGGGCCATGGTGGATGTCAGTAGTCAATTTGTACCATGCCAAACTGCGCCGCGTGCTCCAAGGCTGTGTACTACAACGATCCCAAGGTAAATGGGAAAGCTTCCCACCTCTACCACAAGAGCTGCTTCAAGTGCAGCCAATGTGCGTGCCAGCTCACGCTCAACACGTTTGCATATCACGGCGACACGCTCTTGTGCAAGACGCACTACATGACGTACTTTCGCACGACCAACTCGTACGGTGGTGAAGACAAGTTTAAGAAGCAAAAGGATGATGTCGTGTCATCGAGTGTGGTCAAGGAAATTGCAGCTGTGATCACGCCTCGAGCGGCTGCACCAGCACCCCCAACGCGACTCGAGATCCCTCCACAAGATATTCAAGACAAGCCGACAAAGGTGTCGCCACTGCGCGAATCGCTTTCGTCCAATCCATTCCTCCGCAGCGATTCCAACAGAAGTCTGCGGTCCAACTCAAACTCCTCGTCGTTGAGCGAAGACGGCAAGAGAATTAGCCCAAACAACGGTGCGCCAAAGGTCAAGCGCATCTTTGCATTTGGTGGCAGCCCAAAGTGCGCCGCCTGCTCCAAGAGCGTTTACGCCAACGATGCGAAAACCCAGCTCGAGGGCAAATCCTTTCACCAGATGTGCTTTAAATGTGTCACCTGCTCGACGCAGCTCAACCTCAACAACTTTACCTATGCTGGCGACCAGCTCCGTTGCAAAGTGCACTACATGAAGCACTTTCACGAAAACAATGGCTATGCCGGTGGCGAGCAGTTCAAGCAAAAATAGATGTATAAGACCAAACGATAACTTGTGTTTATGAGGCCATGGATGGTCAATGGAGCTCTCACGATCCAGGGTTCGTATCTGTATCGTCACCATCCACGTATCCATGAGAGCACCCTATCGCCAGGGAGTCCAGCGTTTCCGCGGCATTTCTCTACGGCAAGAAGAACAGCTTTCACCTCAAATAGCCAGGCTGCAAAGCTCAAACAACGCGGAGAGAAAGCGTGAGAAGCCGAAGATATCCATCTGCAGAGAAGCGGTGTAAGTACTCTTGACAGGATGCAGCTCCTTCAACATTTTGGTGATGGAGAAGTTTTTTGACAATCAGTTGCAATGAAATGTTGGTCAACAACATTAACCGGAAATTTTAATTCATTATCCGGAAGACAGTTTGGGAAGCATGGGGTTGGTCCATCAAGCGCCGACAGAAGGCATGGAATGCCTCGCAACGATGGAAGATATCACGGAAGAAACATACGTGGAGTACCAAACGTACCCTAGCATGGAATGGCACCCGTCCCAATTCTGTGCCGATGTCGTCTTGCAGCTGCTCGATTCTCAATTCTCGACCTTCATGAAAAAGGTCCAAGGTGAGGACGATCTGTGCTTTCTTGCGATGACTGGAACGAGTAGAGCCCGATTGCAAGGCTGAACTACGACGTCTGCTAGCTAAAGGGCCACCCGTGTGGATTGAAGACAAGTATGGGTTCCCACTGCCTGAAAATGGCGACACCCATATTGTTGCGCTGTGGTTCAGTAGCACAAAGGAAGAAAGGAGCGCCAAGCTGACTGGCGCTGTCGAAGGCGAAGAGCGAGAAAAACTCTGGTCTGAACTGAAGGAACTACTGAACGCTATTGAAGATGATAAGGAAGAAATGCGAGACTAGAGCCCAGTTTTGCTGCCTAAATTCTTGAATGCTATTACTGTACACGCATACCCATCCATTGCGAAGACACGGACCTCTACTCTCAGAGGATCTGTAGGAGCGAGACGCAGTCGCAAATTAGCCCACTCGAAAGGCGCATTTGTTATGATTTACTCGATCGACGGGGGACAAATCTAAGGTGAAAGTCTGTCACATTGTGCTTTTCTGTGATGAAGTCGAGGACTGGAGACTTTGCGTGGCGAGGAATCTCAAGCAAGACTCCATTGCATTCGAGTCCGTAATGTCTCCACATGTACTTCCTATTGACATTTCTTGAGTTCCCAACAGAAAGATCGGGGTGGGTCTACCATGAAATAGATCGTTTTACGGTGGATTTCAATGCGCATTGAATCTCTTTGAGAAGTGTCGAGTATGTAGCAGAAACACCGACGACAACAATGACGCATGAACCATCTTCCAGGTGCAGCGTAAACTTGACTGTGGTGGCTGGAGTGGCCACTTCGATGAGGTTTTTGATGGCATCCAGGGACGTCCTCGTGGTTAAGCCCCTAAAAGTCGCATCTTCAAGCTCACTAGTACAGAATCGAGTTTGCTCAATATCTGAGCGCAGCAGTTGATTGACCAAAGCTTTCGCTGTGGTCACTTCGTCCTCGACTGTCATCCTGTTAAGTCAATGATCAATCCGCCAATATCCAACGTCAAAATCCGACCAATCAGACTCTTTAGAAATGATCAAACTTGATTGGATGAATTTTGATGCGCGATGGTGACTTTTGAGAGAAATGCACACTTTGAAATTGAGTTTCTGCCGGATTTCATATCGACAGCTCAACAACACTCGCCGCAAAGCTGCGATGCGTGTAATCAGCTTTTAGCCATAACGATTGTTACTTGCAGAAGATGCAGTGCTATTTATACAAAGCATTCGAGGCTCTTGCACACACATAGTTGAAGGGCAAAATTACTCTATCATCTCCATTTTAGACATTCCCACTGAAACCCATTACGAGCACTCAGGGGTTGCCTCTTCAAAACTGAAAGCTTCGGGTGAAATGGGCAAGCTGGGTACGAAACATTTCATCACTTCATAGCTCACAACACACAGACACTGTGGCCCTCATACCATTCACTTTGTCTGCGGTATACAACCACAATGCTTTTGAGAACGAGTTTATTTTAAAACCCAAGAAGCTTTGCTTTCGCTGGGCAAAACAATCCAGCAGGCAATATTAGCATCGATGACCTTCAAAGGGGTGGATGACAACACGACGAAACTGTCGAGCGTATTGATGTTGAGACAAACTCAACATGACGGGAAGAAGTTGTTTCCAACTCTTATTACCTCTGTCAGCTGCCATCAACTGTATTGCTATCGTCCGTAGTGCCCTCTTGTATGGCAGATACCCCTCGTCAAGGATTCACAAAATGTTTCCAGCATCTTGCCCGTTCTCGGTGCCAAGTCTATTATTTACTGTATCACTAAAAGACAGTCTTAAAATAGTGTGAGTACAATTTCCGACATTTCAATCGCCATCTTCAAAATTCGAAATGTGCGTTAAACTGATCGATTCTGTTCTTTTTTTACGACATTGCACTTCTATTTTTAAGGCCTGGTGGAAGTTTTAACAGTTCTCGCCATCCATTGTTATCATGCTGTATTCCCACCACTCAACGCTGTACAAATGGCAAAGGCTTTTGTACAAAGCATTCTTGAGCCATACATCTTAACCTGCCTGACTTGAGGATCCCAAAGAGTCAAACCTGCTGCTGTGAATATCACATTGTCAATGACGCGCATGGCGTCATTTGTTGGGTTCAATCTTCAATTTGGGTGTTACATCATACTGGTATCTTTTGCTGTGGCGCCTGACTCGAAAGATTTTCATTGGCCAGTCGCATTTTGTCACAGTTGTTCCCAGCAATCGACACCGAAATGACCTTTGGTAAAAGCTGATGACGTCATTTTTCCAGCCAATCAATGATCCGTATTTCATAAAGAGCCAATCAAAATGCAAAGAACATATGCATCAACCAATTAAAATCGAGAAGAGAAGTCCATTGCGTGGTGCCACCAGAGTCATTTCTTTTTACAGCACCATCCCAAAAGAAAGATCAGACACAATCTGATGGAACCCGTCACGAGAAAGTCTCTGCCGACAAGCTATTCGTTTGCTTGCTCGGGATGGCTCAAGAGCTATCTATTTGGCGTCGGCAAGGCGCTGCAAGAACTGGAGCTCCACCATGATGCGACCATGCTTGGCACATCTGGCGGTTCGCTCGCAGCACTCTCCATGGTCCTCGACAACGACTTTGATGCGATGGTCAATGGTGTTGTCAACGAATTGGTTCCAGCGGCGCGCTCTTCCTTTGCCAACGCGTTTCGCGTTCGCGAGTATTTGAGAGATGCGATGCAGCGATGGGGAAACTTTGAAGTCCCTGGCGCTCTTGAACGAGCCAAACGCTGCGTTGTTGTCTACTCGTCCATTTCGAAATGGGCGTCCCGCCGAGTGAGTGAATTTGCCAACGTCGAAGAACTTACTCAGTCAGTCCTTGCTTCCTGCTGCGCTACACCCATATGCGGTTTGCCGTTTCGATTGAAGGGCGAATGGGTCATGGATGGCGGTCTCTTTGATTTTCAACCTGTCTTGGACGAAAACACAATCACGATCAGCCCGTTCTACTGCACTCAAGCCGACATCAAGCCGTCACAATACGTGCCAATGTGGTGGGCAATCTATCCACCTGAACCTGACCGTGTCGCGTGGCTCTACCAGCTTGGCAAGAACGACGCCTACATGTGGGCACTCAAGCAAGGTTACACCACCAAGACACATATACCTCCATCCCCCTTGGACGAATCAAGTTACCAAACCAAGCTTGGACGCTTCTTGGGCTACAAGACCATGGAAAGCCGCATCTTGGACTTCTTTTTCGTCCTTACAGTTGCGATGATTTGGAAACCTGTGGCTTTTTTCTTGCTCTACACTGAGCTCCTCATCCGCGCCGTTGTCCACGCAACCGAGTCTGGTGTCTTGGCAGTATCAAGTGCTGGTTTGTGGAACTGGCTTGCGATCATGTCTGTGGCATTTGGCTTTATGGTTGCAAGTGCGATTTTACCCGTTGGCGTTCTGCAATGGCTCGGAGTGGCAATGTGTTTGCTCCTTTGCTGCTTTTCAGAATGTGCGAGTCGTCTTGAACAGTCGTATCACAAGTGGGTGCGTTGCCTGACCTGCATGCAAATCATGTTCAGCATGTCCCTCTTCCTTCGAACGATTCCGCTCGTGGGCCCCTCAGTCCCCATGAAAAAGCACCGCTGGCTTATCGAACACTCAATAGTCTACCGCCTGACCAAGGATTTCCTCTAGCTTTTCGCTTCTAATTTAATTTGATGTACTTGTGATCTGTGATCAATCGCTTCACGAAACCACGTTGGCTGGGGACTCAGAGCTCCAAAGCACGGCTCCGAACTATAGTCATTACTAGAATCATCTTCATGTGAAGGATCACGCCGAGTACTTTGGGAGGTCCTGCATTAGCACCAAGTGGAGATTTGATTGCAGTCGAGTTTGTGGGTTGAGTCCAAATATCCACCGCGACGCCATTCTTGATAGAAAGGTCTGTTCTTCTTGGACCTTCCTGGCTATCCATCAAGCAACTTTGTATATCATCCGCTTCGATCCTTGAAGTGAAAAGCTCGCCATAAACAGGATACTTGATCGTAAACGTGCGGCGGAAACTCATTTTTCCATTTTCATCGATGGAAGCAGCATCAGACAAGAAGACTCCAACAAGCTATTCGTTCTCCTGCTCTGGCTGGCTCCAATGCTATCAATATGGGGTGGGGCTCTACAAGAACTAAATCTGCATCAAGATGCTATATCCCTCGGTGCGTCTGCTGGCACACTCGCAGCTATGACGCTTACGATCAACAAGGATTTTGACGTCATGCTTCACCATCTTCAAAGGGGCTGCACATTGGCTCATGTTGCTATTCGTAATATCTTCCGCATCAGCGAGTACGTGGAAGAACTCATGCGAGAGCTGGGGCTACACGAGCCAGGGGCAGTCGAACATCTCGATCGTTGTGTGGTTGTCTACTCGTCATTATCCAAGTGGACATCTCGTCGCATCGATACTTTTTCCAACTGGGATGAACTGCTGCAATCAGTGTTGGCGTGCTTGCTTGCCTCCATTTTCAATTTCTCCTTGTGTTTTCAAAGGTGAATGGGTGATTGACGGTGGTCTGTTTGAATTTCAACCCATCCTGGACGCTAACAGTCACAGTTTGCCCGCTCTACTTCTCCAAGGCGGATATTCGACCATCGCAGTACGTACCAGTGTGGTGGGGTTTGCTTCCAGGAGATCCAATTCGCTTCCAGTGGCTGTACCATCTTGGCAAGTATGATGCATACCAGTGGACCCTCAAGCATGGCTACACGACCAAGACGTATATTCCCCCCATGCGAGTGAATGAATTACCTTTTCAGACCAAGGTGGGTAACTTTTTTGGCTACAAATCAATGGACAACCGCCTCCTGGATATCTTCTTCGTTGCCTCCGTGGCTAGTGTGGAAACCTGTGGCATTCTTTCTTGTCTATGCTGAGCTCTTGTTGTGTGCCTTCGGTCAAGCTGCAGAGTCGATGAAAACGATTGCATCAAACGTCAATTTATCGCTCTGGATCGTTGCCTCATCTCTCGTTTTGGGCTTTACATTTACTGCTGTGCTTCTCCCTCGTAGGTTTCTCGATTGCCTCAGTGGGACTCTCTGCTTACTTCTGGTCTACTGTGCTGTACAGTTAACTCGGAATGACAAGGCGTATTTCCACTGGGAATGCTCAACTATTTGCGAGCCATGTTCAACTTGAAGCTGTTTATCCAGACAATCCCCTTCGTCGGTTCAGTCATTCCCTCAAGAATCACGATTGGCTTGAGGACAACTCGCTCGTCTATCGTATTATCTTGCCGCTCCAATGAAGAATCTCCACGATACCTCTTTCAAGGTGAATACTAGTAAACGATAATGCTATCATTTCAGATGAAATACTGAAGCAATCCCAAGTGTGAAGCGTGTGGACTTCAAATTGGATCGGCGGAGCGATGGACGTCCGTCGAGTTGACGACGTCTTGACATCTGTCATGTCGGATGCCAGCGGCGGATGCCAGCTCGGATGCCAGCGACGGGGGACATCGGGATATCGGCTGGGGATGTCGTCGGCCAAGATCTCAATTTTCACAAATGAATGGATTGGCTGCAAGAAATCGTTCGAAAGGATTGGATTGGTCCATTCTCCACTCTGCCTTTCAAAAAAAGCGCGCCAAGATCGCGTCCGTCCTTCCGAACGTGTCTGCTGTGTGAACGGAAAGACGTTTGGTTGTCACGTCATGATAGCGTCGACTGACGTCGCCACGGACTCGGTCAAGTCGACATTCGCATCGAGTGTATTGACATCGAGTGGACACTCTCACAGTGCATCCTCCAACTCTTCACTGGGAGGCAAATATGTACATTACATCATTATTCAATCTACAGACGTCTTCGTCCAAGTGGCGACGTCGAGAGTCAAGTCCTCCTGGCATCTTGTCCAAGTGTTGGCAAACCACTGCGACGTATGCATCCATACTCGGCTCGGATGGACGACTGCGTCTTGAAGTCGGCGGACAAGGACGGGAAAACTCACCACCGACATGCACAAGAATAGCAGAAACCCCATCACGAACAAGATGTGCACGTCCAACATGGAGAGGTGTGTGGCGTCGTCCACGACAGTCTTCGTCAGCACGACAGCCTCGGCCATCATAGGCTCGTTCATCATACTAGGCTCCATTCGACTTGATTGCTTTTCAAGTGCCAACGTGATACGCTCCCTTGGATGGCATGCCACAAGCAAGCTCCGTGTTTCTGCTGGCGGAATGTGCACCAGGTCATCCAAATCGTCTTCCCTACATCAGACGACGACATCAGTATGTCGACATGGAGACGGAGCCGTACCAAATGTCAGAAAACGTGCAAAATACCGCGCGGGCCTCCTGACGGACACGAATATCATGGTCATAGATCGCGTCATGGATGCAGTCCTGGATCCGGTCGCGGTATCGCTCGAGCGCTGCCTTGGTGCGGCATTTCATCGCAATCCCTAGTTACTTCACAACAAGGCGACGGATGTTCTTCCCTACAACAGGTTGGCACACACACAACAAACACGACGTCTCTCACCTGACAGCGGCACATAATATTCGTCCATCCATGCATCCAAGTCGTACGAACAGTGCGTCGAAAGTACGTCGAGGCAGCTTTCCCCCGCATTGCGAATCATGTTGGATGTTTCCACCCGTCCTTGTGGGGTCAGTCGAGTCTCTCGGCCCACATGCAAGAGTGCGACCACTACTTGGTCTGCGAACGGACTAAAGGATATGCCCAAAGTCAACGCCAACGTTGTAATCAACATGCACGTGGCTTGGACCACATGCGCTTTGATCGAAGGCAGCAATTTCGTCATGGGTGCCTACGCATCACCATGACCCACATCCAGACAGACGACAAGAGTACCGCTAGTGGCATCACATCGCGCAACATCGCGTCCTTGTCTTCGCTCTTTGCCTTGTCGCGAACCAGACGTTGCAGCTTCGAAAACTTCTTGTCTGCGATCCATTCACCGCACAACGCCAGCTTTTCCACACACTTGGCAACCTACACACCACAGTCAGTTCGACGCATGCACATCGCACCACCGCACCTTCATCGAGAGAGCAGAGTCCATCATCGTTGTCGTCGTCTTCGTTCAATCACAAATCTCAAAATAAGCACACAATTCCGCGCCGCGTCGAATTCTGTTCGGTTGAAACGCTTCCCACGTCACCTGTGTCGCATGAAAAGTTCTTGTGATTCACCGAGAGAGACGCACACACTGGACTTCAAATTGGATCGGCGGAGCGATGGACGTCCGTCGAGTTGACGACGTCTTGACATCTGTCATGTCGGATGCCAGCGACGGGGGACATCGGGATATCGGCTGGGGATGTCGTCGGCCAAGATCTCAATTTTCACAAATGAATGGATTGGCTGCAAGAAATCGTTCGGAAGGATTGGATTGGTCCATTCTCCACTCTGCCTTTCAAAAAAAGCGCGCCAAGATCGCGTCCGTCCTTCCGAACGTGTCTGCTGTGTGAACGGAAAGACGTTTGGTTGTCACGTCATGATAGCGTCGACTGACGTCGCCACGGACTCGGTCAAGTCGACATTCGCATCGAGTGTATTGACATCGAGTGGACACTCTCACAGTGCAGCTGCATTGAACTCTTCACTGGAACGATGTGTCTGCGCGTGGTCTAATGTGCTCTATAACCAGTTCGTGATGACAGGGCATGCTTTTTTTGCTCGACTTTCAGCTTGTCTTGGACGACACAACAGTTACAATCAACACGCTCTACTTGGGGGACGCGGACATCAAACCATCAGAGTACGTGTCTTTATAGTGGATATTTCTTTTCCTAGAGCCCAGCCATCTCGAGTGGCTGTACCATCTTAGCAAACACGACGCTTATGAATCAGGCATGACTACACGAATGAGATGTATACGCCTTCTGTGCCACTTAATTCATCGCCGTTCCAGACTAAAGTTGGCCTCTTCTTTGGGAATGAGCTCGTGGACAATCGTATTTTGGATATGCTCTTCTTTGCTTCAATCGCTGTCCTTTCGAGACCATTTGTTCTTCTGTACTTTGAGCTCTTTGCTTGGTTCATCCTGTTCTGAATGCTAGTCTATCGCTCTGGGTCATTGCCATGTCTGTCATCTCGGGCTTCGCAGTCGCCAATGCATGCCTCCCCTTGGATTTATTGAGTGTCTCGGTGGAAGTCTCTTCTTACTCTTTTGCTGCTTTGCTCTGCGGCCTTTTGAAGACTACAAATCTCAGCACCTCTTGCAACCTAGAGTGCATCCAAACCATATTCAGCATGTCGCTCTTCCTTCGTGCGATTCCTCCGATCGGTTCCTTCATTCCGCGGTGGAAGCGCGACTGGCTTCTGGAGCATTCAATCGCCAAAAAATAAAAAATCACATGTTTGAAGTGTTCATTCATAGTGCAGTTTTGCATATTTTTGTCAACTTGAACAAAGTCGCCTGGATGACCACGAGACCAGTTGTCCTTGTGCTTTGCGGTCTTCCAGGCGCCGGCAAGTCGAGTCTCGCCAGTGGCTTGGCGGCACGTCTGCCAGATTACAGCATTGAAATACTCGACTACGACGCCATCTATACAGACAAGTCGCTAGGGAATCGCTTTGAGCCTGGCCTGTGGCACACAACTCGAGAGAGCGTCCACCAAAGTGTCCGACACACCCTCGACAGCATCGCTGAAGCTTCGACGCGGCATTTGTAAGTAAAACGAGGGTCGTCCACCGATGGAATTCCTTTAGGATCGTCTTGGATGACAACATGTACTATCGAAGCATGCGCAAGCGATTCTGGCAACTTGCTCAAACCTGTAAGCTGCAGTGTTGCAGTTGAGAGCTCATTTGAGTAGACCGCGTGGGCTTAGGCCAAGTCTTTGTCGATACTTCATTGGAAACCTGCCGTCGACGAAATGCACAGCGGGATATTCCAGTGCCATCGAGCGTATTTAATCGCATGGCAGCATTGCTTGAAGTTCCACAACCTGAATCCGTCCCCTGGGAACACCACTCGATTCAAGTCGCCCTCGAGTCCAATGAAGATAGGTACTGCTGCTGTCCATCTATTCACTGTGTTGCAATGCCCGTAGGAACGAAGCTCTGCAGCGAATTGCCGACTTTATCCAGCATGTCGAACAGCATCCTGAAGCTCCAACTGCTGACCTCCGTCTGATCGAACAGGTAACTCAAAACCACACACCTTGTGGAGTCTACTGGATTCCCCATGCAGGAAAAGAGTCGCGAATCGAATCGTGCTAGCTCGGTCCATTGTCTCGACGGCAGGCTTCGAAAGCTCGTTAGTCTCATGCTTCAAGACTGCAAAGAATCCAAAGCTGTCAGAGCCAAACAACTCAATGACGCCAGGAAAGCCACACTTCAGCGGTGTCGGGATATGGCGGCCTCATCTCGTAGTGGTGACATGGACGAAGAACTCGATTTGCTTGAGCTTGCCTTCATGCAACTCTGTGGCGAAGCCTGAGAGATTCGATGACTCTTTATGTACGAGCTTGGTTAAGTTCTGAGCAGTCACAAAGAGCACAGACAGAAAAAAAACGCGCGGTCATCATGCTTGTTCATCTTGTGAGTGTCTTTGTCGCTCTTGGTGCATCGCTCGTCGATGGACGAACGAGCATCGGCAATGCATCGCAGACCTTGAATCGTTTTGCGTTTGGCTCGTGCAACGATCAATCTAAGCCCCAAATGCTCTGGCCTGTGATTACAGCGCGCGATCCTCAACTCTGGCTCTGGCTTGGCGACAACGTACTGTGCACCTGACTTTCCTTCATAAGCTCGACGCTAACCATGAGTGCATACGTAGATCTACGGCGATATCCGCAAATGGGACAAGGATACGCTGACGAATGGCGTCTTTCGACCTGCGCCGCCGGAAGTTCTTAAAGAGAAATACGAGTATGGAGATACAAGAAGACGGATTGCATTTGACGCTCGCTATGCTTAGGCTGCAACTCAGCCACCCTGACTACAAAGTCTTTCGCGAACGCTTCCCCATCATTGGTATCTGGGACGATCACGACTATGGCAGGGAGGTCACGATATCCACATCACTAATAGATGGCTAGGCATCAACGATGGCGACAAGAACTATCTGTACAAGAAAGAAAGCCAACAACTTTTCTTGGACTTCTTGGACGAACCGCGAGACTCACCACGACGTCAACAAGAGGTTTGTCTTGGTGAGGAGCTTGTCGTCTGATGGCCGTGAAGGGAATTTACACGTCGTACGAGTATGGTCAAGGTGACCAACGCGTCAAGTTTATCTTGCTGGACAATCGATACCACCGTGATCCATACAGCACTCCTGGCGGCGATTTTCTCGGCGAAGCGCAGTGGAAATGGCTTGAAAATGAGCTCATGACTACGACTGCAACGTTCAACGTGATTGCATCCGGTATTGAGATCCTTCCCAACGATCGATGGTACAAGATTGGCGAAACTTGGTCCAAGTTTCCAGCATCGCGCACGAGACTTCTCAACTTGATCCAAACGTCACGAGCTTCTGGCGTGATTCTCCTGAGGTACGACCCGCAACAACCCTGTTGAGATGGCATTCTTGCTATAGTGGGGACGTCCATTATGCTGAAATCCATCAAGTGAATTGTGGCTCCAAGTACGCCCTCACGGAGATCACGACGTCGGGAATGACGCATTCTTGGGTAATGCTGGCGCGACAAAGGACGTTGTGTGACTAACTGAGCCTTGGCGGTAGAAACACTTCAATTTGGCCAGCCGAATTGGAATCATCCCGAGCATTGGATTCACGTTGGCCAACATGATTCTGCCATGGCAGTACCGAGTGCGCCCTGATGAATACTATGGCGGCTTCAACTTTGCCGACATGCACTTTGACTGGAAAGCGTCTCCACCTACTGCCCACGTCTCCGTATTGGGAAGAGACGGTCGCACCAAGCTGCAACAAGTTATTCCTGCCACGCGATTCGAAGGCGATGCACCTGAGACCTGCGATTCGATTCATGAGTTGGATCCGACAGAGTACCTCATCCGCAAGGTGGCTGTCGTCGTCGTCCTTGGCTCTTTATTGATCAGTGTCTTGGTCAATATGGTCGTCGTTGTTGTCTTGCCGCTTCAGCTCCTTTGGTTGCTTGTTGCAGGCAGCTCTGGTAGCAAGGCCAAGGTTAAGACGCCGTAGAAAAAGTTTTTTTTACATCGCACTTTATCACAATTTTGTCATTTTTAAATTTGCGTTGGAAAGGCCAGATCTATCCACGGAAGATGAATCTCGTAGCCGTCGCCTTCCTCGCGGCAATCGGAAGCGCCGCTCACTTGACAGAAGTACAGAGAAAGGCACTACCTGATGCAAGCACCACAATATTGCGCAAGTTTGCATTTGGGTCTGGGAACGATCAAGATGCCGAGCAATTCATGTGGTCGAAGATTGCAGCGCGCCAACCTCAACTGTTTCTGTCCCTGGGAAATAATGTACGTGGACTTTACTCGCGCTTGACCACCCACGGGACGAGACGCTGAATAGATTTACGCAGATGAAATTGCGTACGAGTTCAAGTCGATCACGAAAGGCTTTGATCGCGATGCACCACCATACCTGCTGCGTGAAAAGTACCAGTAAGTTTTCTCCTCTCATGTGTTGCACCAAAGTCATGATTGTTTAGGAAACAACTCAATAACTCAGACTATGTTGACTTTCTCTCCTCGACCCCAATCATTGGTGTCTGGGACGACCATGACTATGGTACTCTGCTCTAACGTTGCATTTTAATCTTATTGTTGTGAAGGTCGTAATGATGCTGGAAGCGAGTTTCCATTTCGTGAAGAGAGCCAACAACTCTTCCTGGATTTCCTTGGCGAACCAAGGGATTCAGTCCGTCGATCGCAAGCGGTTGATTTTTCCAGCAGTTGAATCCAGCTAACTGTTTCCTCAGGGCATTTACACATCCTACACGTTCGGCACCGACGCGAAATCTGTCAAGGTTATCCTGCTCGACTATCGGTAAATACTGTTCATGGACCCCCGAGCTCAAAAATGCCATTCAGTTTCCATCGCGACCCATACTTGTCTTTGCATCCCAACGACCCATCCTTTAAGGGCTCGGACGGAGACAATCTTGGTGATTCTCAATGGAGATGGCTGGAAGAAGAACTCCGCTCGTCAAAAGCGACATTTAACATCATCGCATCGACCGTTCAAGTCTTACCTAACGATCGATGGTTCGGGACCGAGTCGTGGTCCATCTTCCCTGCGGCTCGAGAGCGCCTCTTGGACGTGATCCAGCTCTCGCATGCTTCTGGAGTCATCTTACTAAGGTACCAACACAATGTTAAAGGCGTCCATGCGACTCAAATTATGTGTAGTGGCAACGTTGAGTTTGCAGAGATCAACCAAGTTAGCTGTGGCGACGATGATGCGTACCGACTGACTGAGGTCACAAGCTCTGGTCTCACACACTCCTACTTGCAAGGCTCAGGGTTGTTCCATTTCATTTCTGCCTTGGCGTACACTATTGTCAACGCCATTTTGCCATGGTATTACCGAGCGGATCCTACCGTCCACTACGGAGGTTCGAATTTCGGTCAAGTTGTCTTTGACTGGGAGTCCTCTCCTCCGAAGGCATCCGTGTCTGTCATTGATCGTCGCGGCCGTACTCGTATGGAGACTTCTATCCCAGCTACGCGTTTCAGTGGTACCAATGATTCCATCGGATGCGCTCCATTGCAACTGCCATCTCCAGGGGACTATATGGTCCGCATACTCACTGTCATGTCGCTTTTCGTCCTCATTTTCGGAAGTATGATTGTAAATGTCATCGTCGTGGTTGTCGTTCCACTTCAGGTTCTGCGTGGAGCTTTATTTCAGACAAAGCCCAAGACAGATTAAAAGCTGTACAAATAACTCTCAGGTCAAAAATCTACCGAGGTCGTCGACGATGTCTTCGTATACCAGGCAGCTCGTTGGCCAGCAGAATCTCATCAGGATCAGCTGCATCCTCTGCAGTGGCATCTTCATGTGTCGAGTGCATCAAAGCGTCAAATGCTCCTTTAAACTGCATGATAATTCGCGCAGGGCGAACCTCGTCATACTGCAGCTCACGAGGACCACCGATAGCATTTCCTTGGCGGAGTCGCTCAGTCATAAGCCGATTTTGCTTGTCGACATAGTCTTGATCAATCGCACACAAATCGGGAAGTATAGGAGGCAGAGGTGCTTTCTGTGGAGTCGACGACCACAGGCTTTTCCAGAGCCCCACGATATTCTTGCGCAGTCGAGTGCCAAATGATTCCCGCCGCGCGAGTGCGTAACGCATGCGCATTCTTCTCACTTTCCAAAGAGCATCTTTGTCCACAATCGGACCCGGTGCGACACCTCTTCCTTTCAGCATTTCTACCGACGATTTGCGAGGCGACCTGCCGGTCTTTTTTTGTCTTGTAGGCTCGTATGGCGAGAAGCGCACTCGACGAGGCGAGTTCAAGTCAACTAGTGGGGACACAACCATCGCAGCGCTGGCAAAACCACCGGTACGATTGATCGTGGGGCTTTTCAAATGAGCATCGTTTGAAGCATCCTTCGATGGGGAGGCGATCGCCCTCCTATCCTTTGCATCGGATGTACGCAAAATGCCGCGAACCGGCGGTGTCTTTGCTTGGCTCATGGCAAGGCCAGATTTGAATTGATTTCATTTTGGGAGAATAAAATTCAATTGGTCAATACAAAATATTTTTCAATATTCAAATAAATGAATAAATATATTGTTGTAAGTCATCGTCTCGACTTGACGCCGTTCGTTCATGCGAGGAACACAAGCTCCGTGATAGCTTCCTGAATGTAAAACATCGACTAAAAGAGTTTCTAATACACCGTATCATAATTAGCCCTTCGTAGTATACACGATCATCGGTAGACAACAATCTTGGGGCACAATTGAAAAATATATTGAAATTAAATAATTGTTCAATATCATTACGAAGTCCATGCCATCAATTCTCCAGTATTCACATGAACGGGATAAAGAAACCCTCGATTGTAGGTCAACGATACGGCGATGAGATGCGTTGTCATGCTGCTGCTACTTGTGTGGAGTCCAGGCCCTGGACTCCACACGATTATCTCTGGAGTCATAATCGGTGAATAAAGGCTAGTGAGAAATAATTGTTGGTTTGCCAATGAGAAATAATTATTGGGATTTCCAATACAAAAACAAAGATAACATTTTAAATTCGACTTGTTTTTCCGTTTTGAGCGCAATTTCCAATTTTGTGGAGCATGATGAACCTCAAAATGGACGACCTGGTAGCATCGTACTTGGCTCAACGCGGCTTCCAGACTGGAACAGGGTCGACTCCAAGAGCTCCATCAGGTCTTCATGAGTATGCGCGTCATATCGGCTTATCCATCGATGCCTGTGTCTCGAATCATGTACTCTTCCATGGGATGCACAAGGGCGATCCAGAAGCGTACGAAAATGCATACTCGCAACTCCTAGCTTGGATTGGCAATGCGCTCGATATGTACAAGCTTGAGCTCCATGCTGTTGCGTTTCCACTTTTTGTACATTGCTACCTCGACCTTGTTGGGAAAGGACACACAGAGGCAGCGAAATCCTTTTTCCAAATCCATGCCAAGGACCACCAGCGCTTACACAAGATTGAAATTCGAAGCCTGGGCTGTGTACTCACGCGCGAGCAGCTGACACTAAACGAATACGCAAAGCAAGTCCTGCACTCAAAGTTTCATGTGCGACTCAGCATGCTGAGCTTCCAATTGCTTCATACCTTCCTGAGGGACCATCAAATGTTTCTCCTCCTGTGTATTCTCAACGACCGCGTCTCCATTTCCGTTGAGACTAACCACCCGTCGCTCACAATTGCTCAATGCGATTCCTCACTCCCATCAGCATTGATCGAAGAAGACGAATCTCCTCTGTTTGAATCCTCTGGTACTTTCTCGTTACCATTCTAGTCTCATCAATCGTTAGATGAGATTTCTCAACGAGTTGAACACACTCCCGACGACAACCACGTTGCTGCCCAAGTCACAAGCGGTGACTACGACATTGGCCACATGATCCAAGCCACTGGGAAAGACTTCAGCGATTCTCAGCCGACCTTAGACACATTGCACCGCGTGCCAATTCTCTGGGGTGTTTTGCCACCACGAAAGGTACTTCAAGCCAAAAATTACCATTCCATGACTTGGTGAATAAAGAGAGTTGTCGCCACAGACGATGCAGATGGCGAGAATGGAGATGGCCCTGCGGGTCTTGATGCCCCTGGCGCATCGTCGACATCGGCGGCAGCTGGAAATGGTTCCTCATCAATCGACAAACCCAAAGACACAGATGCTGACGATGCATTGGAAGCGGTGGCAGGTCCAGTTCCTGATCGATCATCTACCTACAATGCCAATATTCTCGAGAAACTGGTTCTGCGGCTCCCAGCTGACGTCCAAGAAGCGGTAATAGCTGTTACATGTCTCTTGATGAGATCTATCTGTCTAGAACCTTCAGCATGCTGAAGCCAGACTCGCATTGAGTAGCACGCAGCTCCCGTCTGCACTGTGCTACACAGTTGCTAATGCCTCAGGCCACCTTAACAACGTGTGCTTCAGCACCACTGGCGAAGTAGTTGGCGGTGCTTTTGACGACGCCTCGTTTCGCGTGTGGCGCCAAGACGGTGGTCCCCTCGGTGGATTTGCACACCATAAAGATCCCTCGTACAGTCGCATTGTCGATCGCATCCTCACTTATTTGTACATAGGTCAGCGGTCCTGCGAGGTCATTCAGGCCCTGTGTATGGCTGTGCATTCACACCGGACAATCGATTTGCCTTGACAAGTTCTGCCGACTCGACCATTCGCTTGTGGAGTCTTGCCTCCCGAACCAACATGGTTTGCTATCGCGCTCACAATTATCCAGTGTGGGATGTGACGTTTTCCTCACTTGGTTATTACTTTGCGTCGGCGTCGATGGATCGAACTGCCCGTCTGTGGAGCACAGATCGCGTTCAACCATTGCGCATCTTCGCAGGACATCTCGGAGATGTCGAGGTACAACCTCGATCGTGATTGCTTGCAGGGGACTCATTGATTTTGTAGTGCGTCGCATTTCACCCAAATCACAACTACATCGCAACGGGCTCAACTGACAAGACTGTGCGCATTTGGAACGTCCAGTCTGGTGCTTGCATCCGTGTCTTTTCAGCGCATTATGGAGGCGTGTCTGCTGTGGCGTTTTCCCCCAATGGCCGATACCTTGCGTCGGGTGGTATGGCTTACAGCTCGTCGATGATGATGTTGACCACGACCCGTAGGCGACGACGCGTTTGTAAATATTTGGGACTTACACATGAACAAGCGCATCGAGACGCTTGTGGGCCACACGGATGCAGTTCATTCCGTGGCCTTTTCAGGAGAGAGCTCGATCGTTTGCAGTGGAGGTGCCGACCACACTGTCCGTCTGTGGGACATGCAACGTTTGGACCAAAGCACTCGTTCCGGTGCACCTGTGACTGTCAAGCCAGCCAAGAGGAAAACATCCGTGACGCCAAGCCATGCCCATCTGAAAACATTTACGACCAAGCGCACCCCTGCCGTTCGCGTACAATTTACCCCGCGAAACCTCTTGCTTGTCGGTGGGGCGTTTGTCCCCCCGTAGGTAGATCTTGCTGCAATGCATTGTAGCTGCGCTAGCGGTCGTGGATGGTCGCGCCTCAAGTGATAGTTGTTAAGTAAAACTCTGGTAAGCGATTTATCAAAATTGAAGCCACATCGGGAAAACGCACTATGACACTGCTACTGTAGACCCATCATTCCTCTGAATCAAGTGTTTCATCTGGAAGTGTTGGTTGGGGGGCTGGATGGTTGTTCCTGGAGATTCCAGCACAATTTTATCTGGCTTAAACTATACTTGAATTCCTCGGAATCTCAAAAAAAGCAAGATATCCATGGCACGTCGACGGAGTGACACTTGCGGCCGTCGTGACAGGTCGTGAATATGGATGAATATCATCGTTTCTCCGACCCTTTATACTTTGACTATGTCCCATTTTGTCCAATGAACCGCGCCAGGTAGATACTTGTCCAATCAGAATTTTAATCCTGTTCACGACACTCTTTCTGTCCAATCAAATTTATTAGGGTTAGGTAAGTAGGGTGAGTTGGAGCCTCCGACCTCGAAAAGTCGGAGGATATGAAAAAATATGAATATGCATATAAATATTTGAAGAGCATCACAATATCTACGACATATTTGATCATCGTCCGACTACCAGCTATATCCGGATAGAACAGGCTGCTATTCGAATTTCGCAGTCCACAGGGAGGCATTTTCTTGTTCTGCGCATCCCAATCAATGGGCTTGGATGATTTGCAATCAGGGAATACCAAGCGGGCAAGGTCAACATCGCTGAACGCGTTCGGCAGGTTCCTCAAAGTGGAGAACGTTGCCATGGAGTATGTGAAGCAATGTATCCAGAATGACCCAACTGGACAATGCTTTGTGTCGATTATGGACAAATTTGGTATGTTTCTCGCGTTCAGCGAGCGAAACACTGGGAAGCAACTCGCCATAAATAAATGTATGCAGTACTCTCGACAGGTGAAACACTGGCTGCTAGACCAGTTTCCTCTGCTTCGAGTTCATTTGGAATCCCGACTTCTCAAAATGGGTAGAACCTTGAAGAACTATTCCCTCAAACGAGAAGAAGGCGGGTTTGTCAGAAAAGCACCATCATGTACGAAAAACGATTTATGCTGTATGATACGCTATTTGTACACAAATGCCAACACTTTGAGCGACTACCAGGATGCATCTCTGCTATGCATGATGTGGTTCATGTTTGGACGTGCGTCCGATCTGTCTTTTGTTCAAAAACAAAACATTTCAATTGACGCGGGTGGCGTTTTTTTTGTGCGTTTGATCCGTCTCAAGACGAGCGAGGAGCAGGGGCTATCTCTATTTCCCGACTCTGAGCCCTTGATGTGTCCTCTGTTTACAATGGCAGTCGCTTTGATGACACAAGTGGCACCGTGTGCTGACCTTCTTGACAATTTACCACCCACCATGTCCAGACCAACTATACAACTCAACAACGATGTGCCATTGATTGATCTATTGGATCACCCTGATATCATTGTTGAGGCAGCGACACAAGATCCACACTATGGCAACTCCAAAATTGCACTACAGTCGACGCTGCACACCCACGTCAATCGCTTACTCGATCGCGTAGCAAAGGAAGCTGGTGTGAAGTTGCAACTGACACCGCATTCGTTCCGTCGTGGCGGCGCCCAATTTGCAAACGGATCAGAGCACTTGACCGCTCGATGGATCTTCGATCGTGGCGCATGGAACGTTAGCACGACGAACAAGGGGTTTGGATATGTTTTCAATACTCTAAAGGAAGATCACAAAGTCGCTAAAGTGCTCAGCGGACATTCACCATCAGAGCGTGTTAAACTTGTGGATTTATTGCCGTTTGATAGCGCGACAAGACAGAAAATTGGGCAAATGCAACGGCTTCTCTTTTCTGCTTGCTCTGGACTTATCACAAGAAAATACAACGTCGAAGGAGATGTATTAGAAGTGTTGATAGCCTACTTGATCTTGCATTACCCGCTGCTGAAAGATTTGAATCCAAACGGCCTTGCGGCGATCCGTCTCGAAGCATGTTTGACTCAAGCTGGTTGCACGATACCCGAGCTGCTCGCATGGTCGGCTCACCTTGCTACGACTATGGCGAATCCCAGTGAAAGGACTACAATCGATGACAGTACCTCAAACATTGAACATGTGAACGCCAGATAATTCGGCATCAAGCTTCGGTGATTGACAACTTCATTCAGCATTCCAAACGCCAAGATGATAGAATAGACGCCTTGGAAAAAATGTTGTTTGCCCAGACACAGTCAACTATCCGCAATGACGAAGTTCAAGCAAGTCAAGTCGTCGCACCAACTTCTGTGGTCACTCCACAGGGTGCCACTAAGTGCCGCCAGCAATCCTCGACTGTACCAGTTAAGTCAGTGTGGTTCGAGTGGTATACATTGGAGCCACGGTTGTGGATCAAATCCGAGAACAAACAAAAAAGGTCAGATTCGAAGATGCTTGTCGCTTACTTGAAGCTGTTTCTTGATGCTGGTTTTACACTCGATGAAAGCGCCACAACGTATCGCGACGAGGTCATGACTTTGGGATTGATCGTCAAGGAACGAGTATCGAAGTTCTTGAGTCAACATGGGTCAAAGTCCAAAGGAGCAAACGCAGTGCTCAAGAAGATGCGCTCACTCCATCGGACAGGGAAGCTCAATGACAGAATTGCTACGTATCGAAGGCTTCTAAGTGCTGGCTCAATCATTGATCCATCTCCTTCTTACACACAAGATGTTCTTGTCATTCACAGTCAGTAGATATACTGCTATATTCTCGAGCTGTATCAGCTAATACATCAACCTGTTTCATTCTTGTTCTTGTTGATTTCTTAAATCGCTTTGCTGCGCCAGAAGCTTGTAAGTCAATTTTGCTATGATCGTGACTGGAATTGAACCAGTTCCTCAAGGACTGACGCCTTGCGCTCTGCCAATGAGCTACACGATCTTTGGGTTGCCTTTGAGCGTAGATTTGGTTGTTCACACTTTGTCCATCATCATTTGTGTTGGTGCCAAAGATTTGAGTCTCGTTGGTCTGCGTCATTGGTCTTGATGGTTGTTTCTTCGCCACACACAGAGCGAGCACTTGGCTTGGGCTCTTGGGTGGGAAATCGGGAATGATCTATCCGGTTACGTTGTGGCCCCTTATTGTGAGGTTGGGAGTCATCTCCCACGTACCTCTGCAAAACAATACAAAATCTCAGAGTCCTATTTCCTGGCATGGCCCTCATTTTTCAATTTGCCAGGAAGTCGTCAGGTCGATATACTTCGACCAGACATGCTAACTTCGACTTCTCCAATCTCGGCCCACAGGCACTTTCAGAGCATTCTGTAAGCATGTACAAAGAACCTCTCACAGCACCATCCAGTTCGAAGTTCGATTCAAGAATTTCTCATACGTGTGTCACAGGTATTATCCTGCACTCTCATTGGTAGGATATCTTCTGATATCCGACCTCTCAGGTCGGACTTTTTATGGTATGGCTTCGTATATTCATATGGACGTATTTTTGTACTTGTATAATACAGTGTACAATCCAATCGATTAGCACAATAGGTACACCTTTACTTTACTAAGAGAAAAAATAGTGTGTACAAATGAGTAAAATTCCCGTTAACTCTTTCCTGTAAACGATTTGTTCGACAATTTGCAGGAAATAATCTGTTTAGAGGCAGTCTTTGTGCACTTGAAGTCAAAGACAGCGATGGAAATATGAATTTTGGCTGCCACAAGCCTACCGTGACTTGATTGGACAAAAATAATTCATTTTGACTGGACAAATATATTTTTTAAACATCTGGCACACACAGGAGAAATCTTCCTTCCTGTCGTTGCATGTGCATGATGACGCATAGAGTGCATCGTCTCCATATTATATACTACGTAGTAGATAAATTGCCAACGTTGGGTGTCCTATCTTCGATGCCAATGACTTTCCGATCAACTTCGAACTACTTTATTAATCAGTGCACAATAGTACATGTGTACAGTACAAGTGTACAAATGGACTGTACTGTACAATGAATTATACATATTATACGAAGCGATAATCGTGAAGCGCATGAGCAAGACCACTTTTCAGAGTACGTAGCCGTCCATATGGCCGGTGTACGCTTTGTACACGCTCTCGATGTGTGCGTATCTCGAACTTCACAAGCAAACAAGCTGGACTGCCGGTAGAGTGGCAAGGTCGTGATGACCAGGACGACGAGCCACACGATCAACACACGGTCATTGAAGCATGGCGGACGTCCCACGATGGTCGCTTTCCCCTCGCTTTGTGTTCGCTGAGCACTGCGGAATTGTATGCGAGGCATCCACCAGTTGTTCAACGAAAAGAGACAGCTGCACCCTGACGACACACATCAGTCGTGCCATGCTGAGCGACTTCTGCTTGGTCCTAGCTCATAATAAGCTGAAGATCGAAAATCCATCGAGAAAGCAAGCCTTTGCGTCCTCACGGCGGCTAGAACCGACGCTCAAGACGGTCTCTGAATGCAGAAGGAAGACGCCATGACCAGTTCGCCGCTCGATCTCGGCTGTCGATTGTACTCTCAATGGAACAAGTCAAGTGAGACGAGAGTTGTCATTCAAATTAGCTGGCGTCGCATTTCTGGTCGTTTGTCGCTCGAGGCACTTCTCGCATGGTGGCACGACGACCCATTAAGCAATTGGCTCGATGAGTTATAAGCCACTTCCCCCCAACTTCTTTACATGTCCCCCGTTGACGACTGAAGAGAAGGAGCGGTTCAAGGAGATTGGGTACGCTGCCGCGCATGAACTTGTACGCCATGGCGACAGACACTGCGCTAACTGGTGTGCGTAGGCAGAAAAGATTGAGCTCCGAGGCGGACCGATTCAATGGAGACTCGACTCGGATGAGAAGGAAGTCAAGATCTACAAAGGCTTTGACTCGTTGCAACCTCGCGGCACGGCAGCATCGAGTGCTTTCATGGCGACAATGGACGTCATGGGCACGATGGACGAAGTGGTCGATCTCTTTCGCTCCCAGACGACTGAACAGGCGAAAGAATACGTCCGCCGCTTTGGCAACTTGATGCTCGACGCTGTGAATCTCTACTCGATCGTGCCCTTCACGGCCGAGAACCCAAAGGAAATGATCGGCATCTCGTGGCGGGCGTTCAAGCTCAAGGGCGACAAAGTCGTCATGAAACGCGACGCGGTCGTGATTGACACGCACACGACGATCAACTACAAGGGAAAGCCCGCGTGGATCCGATGCATCAAGTCTGTCGAAATCCCATGCTGCCCCGACATGCAGGAACTCCTCGGCTTCGTCCGCATGACGCACCACATCACAGGCCACATGTTCACCGAATCGGACCGACCGGGCTACCTCCACATCGACTACATCCTCCAGTCGGATCTGAAAGGCACTGTCGGCGACTACACGAGCTGGATCGTCGACAATTCCGTCAAGACGCGTCTACGCAGTATCGCCTTCATCGACCGCTTCCTCCGCGAGAACCGACTGAGCAAAACGCCGTTCTTGACGCCCGACAAATGTGTCCCGACCGGTAGCGCGAGTCGGTGTTTCCGCTGCAAATACAGCTTTAACCCGCTGAGCAAGAAGAACAACTGCTTGAAATGCGGCCAAGTGTGCTGTCGTCGATGCATTCAGCTATGGGATGTCAAGAACCGTGGCTTTGACGCGCAGGCTCTCGTATGCAACATGTGCGCCCTTGGCACGCTGGAAGAGACGAAGGATCCAAGCTTGTCAGACTCCAAGGAAGAAGCGTCGACGGGAAGCGAAAACGACAGCTACGTGCGAGAGCAACCGGTGGAGGCCAACGTCGCGGAGGGCCTCGACGAGTCGCAACTCTCGCTGAGCAAGTTTGAATTAATCATCGATCCCAAGGCGTGGGCGAGTCCGTCCAGCCCGTAGCGTAATGTGTAATCTACCAAGTTCTAGCAGAAACCATCGCAGTGGCGGCGACGACGACGCGGCTTCTACAAGGAGAAACAATTCGCAGTGTGCTCTGGACATTACGGCTTTTGCTATGTTGCGAACGACGGTGTGGCTCTCGACATGGCTGCTGGTTGCCTCCGCGGCGACCTCTTTGCTCGGCATTGGTTACCATGCAGCCGACCCAGGCCAGATCGAAGATGACTTTCGAGCCATCGCGCAGCATTTCGGCGGCGTGCGAACCTTCTTAACCCATGTCGGTCCTGTCAACACGATCGACGTGGCGGCAAAAGTTGGCATCAAGATTGCAGTCGGCGTCCCGTTGGAGCCCAAGCAGCTCTTTGACTCCAACGTCGAAGCTGCCATCGATGGAGCGAAGAGCCATCCCGACACTCTTGACGCTGTCTACGTTGGGAATGAGGAACTCCTTGGTGGAATGCCGGAAGCCCAACTTGTCCATGCGATCCGTCAAGCCAAGCAGCGACTCGTCGACGCTGGTCTGACCAACGTCTCGGTTGGCACGGTGCAAACGGACGGCTCGTTCCTCGAGCATCCTCAAGTGGCCGACGCTTGTGATGTGATGGGAGTCAACATTCATCCCTTCTTCAGCGAAGGCCCGCCAGCGGCCAACTTTCGAGCGCGGTGGCAAGTCATCAAGTCCAAGTTTAGCTCCAAGGCGAGGTTGACCGAGACAGGTTGGCCGTCGGCTGGAGGACGCTCGCCCACGGGGCAAACGGCCGACTTGGCAGTCGCGACGGCGTTTTTCAAGGACTTTCAAGCATGGCACGACCAAGAGAAGACGGAATTGCCCTACTGGTTCATGTTCCAAGACGTGCCGTCGAAAGGCGGATACGAAACGTACTTTGGTCTCTCCACCGTCGACGGCAAGTGGAAAGTCAACCTGACGGCGGCAAGCCATGGACCATCGGCTGTAGCTCCCCTTGACAACGCTGCCCAGGCTCTGGCTGCAGGGCATCAGCTCCGAAACGATAGCTCGCCGACGGTGAGCGTGACCTTCACGACGTTGGATGGCTTGGGACTGACCGTCCAAGGCAACAACATCGTGGCTGCTCAAGGAATGCCGGCCAACTTTTCATGGAGACAAGCGACGAGCTCCATTGAGACGGCGGACGGCGGCTGCTGGACCGTCAGTGAGCAAGCGTTGGATGTTGAGATCGTGGACTGCGATAAAGACGACCCGCAGCAGAAGTGGATTGTCGAGCCCAGAGTGAACCACGTCAAGCATGTCACGACGCAGCAGTGTGTCGAGGTATCGTCGACGCCAGAACACCACGCTCGATTGACTCCATGCGATGAAACCAACCGAGAGCAGCAGCTACGAGTGGGTGGCTACGAGGACACGCCATGCACGACCGTCGAGAAGAATGTCGACTATGCTGGAAACGATATTGGACATGCTGAAGCCGAGACCATCGGCGGTTGCTGCAACCTCTGTCTTCACATGCCGACATGCCGCGCTTTTAGCTTGGCGCAAGGCATGTGCTGGCTAAAGAGTTCCGTCGGCGTCAAGACAGACAAGCAAGGCGTTGACTCTGCCGCCCTCGCCTAAGCAATCTAACACTGAAGAGTCACTGTCTGTTAATTTACTTCAGGTGCAGGCGTAGGCTCCAGCAACGGACCCATACTCGCAAGCACGCCTTGAACTTGCTTGTCGAAAGAGTCCAAGTCGACCGTCGCGAGGACGTCGCGGACGACAGGGCGAGCGCTGGGGGAGTAGTAAACTAGCCGCCACAGAGCTCGCAAAGGACCAAGTTGAGCGTGCAGTTGACGAACCAAGTCGCAGAGATGAGCCATCAAGGAAGACTCTTGGAGGATCATTTCGGCTGCTGGAGCGCCTGCCATCTCGATCAAGTTGGCGACGCACGATGCGACTTTGCACTTGGAGTCAATGAACGCCCCAGTCGAGTCGGGGAGTTTGATAATTCTCGTCAGCATCAACAAGAAGGCCGTCTTGAAGGGCTTATCGTGGATAGAAAAGCCGACGGTCGCAGTGTACGCGTCCAGCACGGCTGCAATCCAGTAGTTGATGTCGGGGGATGCAAGTCGCAGGTCCAAAATGACAACTAGCAACGTCGTTGTCGTGGTTGCAACGGACGCCTTGTCGAACCGGACGACGCCCCAGATCCGCTCCAGAGTCTTTGCCTTGTCCAGCCCATGGTGAAGCTCGTTTGAGAGTTGGTCGATCGCGTCGGGCGCGTTGTCACTCAACATTGGCCGCCGACTCTTGAGCACCATGTCAAGCGGTTACAATTTTGTAACTGCCCCACCATCAGCAACGAATGAGTTGCATGGCGACAATCAACTTGGAATCCACTTGCTTCGTCATGGAGACGCTTTTCTCGTAGCTGTTCAACGCAATAGAGAAGATGCAGCAATGGACATCCCCAGTAATCTCGGAGGGAATCGCTGACTGTCTCGCTTTGAATTCGCTTGGCAGCTCTCGATGGAGATGACGAATCGGTTAGAATGACCGACGGCGCTAAGAATAGCCGCCGCGTTGGCTATCTTTAGCCCTCTCTGAGAGATAACTGCCTTGTCAAAGTAGTTGCCTCTCTGAACGATCTGAATCACACGGCGATGCCGAGCATCTTGGCCCGGTCGTTGTCGAATGTCGTCGGGCCGACCAACTTGTCGCAGTGGAACTCCAAGCAGAACGATTCCGCCGCCAACGTCAATGCGGCCACCGTCGTCCTGAAAATCCGCAACCATTTGCGTCAGTCTGGCGCCGTCTGCTTTGTTTCGTTTCTCCAAACGCTCAAGCAACTCGGTCGACCCGCCCAAGCTGTCACCAAGTCGCAGCTCAAGAAAGCATTCGCAGCGCAGAATCTCCACCTCTCGGACGTCGTACGACCAACTTGTCTTTCAACTTTGGTCATGATCTCGGTAGGAAATCCGTGCGATTGCGCTCTTTCTCGGCGAAGACACTGCGATCCCCATCACGACGCTGCGGGATTTGATCTTCGTAAGGAAGAGCTACCTCTCGTGTTTCCTGACGCCCTGCAGGGAAAATTGGACGGCTACCGACTCGAGTTGGCCACGCGGGCGTTCAACCAAATGGACAGCCAGTTCCAGCGCGGGTACTTGGCCGTCGACGACGTTCTGCGCAACCACGACGCTCAGTTGCATCCTGACGTCCTTTTTGAAAACCACTCGAGCGTCCAAGTGCACGCTGCATTTGTCAAGGCATTCACAGCTCTCGTGTCGCCGCCGTCGCTCGTCAACTTGACGCAGTGGCTTGAATACTGCCAGTGCCTCAGCGCCGCGACGGAGAAAGACGACTACTTTGAACTCATCTTTGCCAGGGCGTGGCATGTGGCAGTCGACACGACGGGTTGTCCCCCCGCAGCTCCAACCAACTTTGCCCCGACGGCGTCGCGGTCGTCCTTCACTCTCCTCGACAACCTCCACACCAAAAACTTGCTCGAGACGGCTATGGATTACAAATCGCAGCCGTCGCTGGACCATCAACCTGCTGACGCCCCCTTCCACCCCCCTCTGTCCTTCACGACGGCGGTGGATGCAGAGCAGACTGCAACGACGCCAGCGAGAAAGACGTCACGGAATGCAACGCTAGACAGCGCCCAGACGGCGGAATGCATGACGCACATGTACGTCGACAAGAACAGCGTGCTGCCGAGACCCAAGGAGATTAGCGTCGGCACCAAGATGATCCTCTCTCGCCTTCGTGAGTCGTTGAAATCCCGCGGCGCGGTTGGGATTGTCGGTTTGAGCCGCAAATTCCGCATCATGGACGACGACAACAATGGCTCGATCAGTCTCGTCGAGTTCAAGAAGGCCATGCGGGAATGCAACGTCGAGTGCAGCGAGGCAGACATGCGGCTTTTGTTTGACGCGTTCGACACTGACGAGAGCCAAAGCATTGACTTTAAAGAGTTCCTCAACGGCGTTCGAGAGCCCATGAACGACCGCCGGCTACGCCTTGTCCATGAAGCGTTTGCCAAGATCGACCGCAATGGCGACGGCGTGCTCGAGCCGAGCGACATTGTCGGCTGCTACACAGCTAGCAAGCATCCTGACGTGATTGCCGGGAAGCGCACCGAGGACGAAATCTTCCGCGAGTTCCTCGACACATTTGACGTCGACGTCAAAGACGGCAAAGTAACCCGAGACGAATGGGAGCACTACTACCACAACATTAGCTGCGTCATTGACAGCGACGACTACTTTGAGCTCATGATGCGCAACGCGTGGCAGCTCTCTGGAGGCACGGGCTGGTCGGCCAGTTCGTTTGAGCACAACAAGACGCGAGGCCTTGCTCTCGACGACGACGACAGACCGCCCGTCGTCTTTACAACGCCACGGCGTTATGGCAACGCATCAGAAGGACTGACGTCGTGCCTCCAAGGCGACAACGCCCCGCCTCGGTCGTCGTCCAGCGTTGTGCCGCCAGACATGCAGCATCCAAAGGAGCTCCGACGCATTGTCAAGCGGCTCAAGACGACGCTCAAGTCGAGAGGCATGCGGGGCTTTACAGGATTTCATCGTTGCCTCACGTCGATGGACACGAATGGGTCGGGCATGCTCGACCTCGCTCGCTTCCGCATGGCCATGGAGCGGTGCCAAGTGAACCTCAGCGCTGGCGACTCGAGCGCTTTGTTTGACAACTTTTACGCCGACGGCCAAGGCACGATCCACGTTTCCAAGTTGATCCAAGGCATTCGAGATCCCATGAACGACCGCCGCTTGCTCGTCGTCCACTTGGCCTTTGATCTCCTGGACAAAACCAAAAGCCACGTCCTGGCCGTGGACGACATCGTGTCGACGTACGACGCTCGCAAGCATCCTGAAGTCCTCGCAGGACGCAAGACGGACCGAGAAGTGTTTGCCGAGTTCCTCGAGACGCTCGAGTCGAACGCGCGAGCCCATGAGAACCAACTGACGCTCGTCGAGTGGATTGAATACCATGCAAACATCAGCGCCGCCATCGACGACGATGACTACTTTGAGCTCATGATGCGCAATGCATGGCATATTCCAACCAGCTCGACACAGCAGCCACAGCAGCAGCAGCGCAACCAAGGAACAACCCAAGACGACCAGCGCGTCCGACGCTACGAGCAAAACCAGCAACTTCTCGGCAGACAAGGCTTTGGCTCTGCCGCGACGACCGCCAAGTTGTCCTTCTACGACGTCCTCGACCACTCGGTGCGTCCCGTCGCGCAGAAGAATCGGCCGCGACTTCACAACAATTCCAGCACTGGTGCCGCGGACTGCCTTGCCATGAGCCAGCCACGGGGAGGACCAAAGGCGGCAGCGCCGACCACTGCCCGACGGCTCAAGAAAGGTCTGAGCGGCGATGTCGACGTGCCCATTGCGACGGTGGGCGTGCAGCCGATTCTCGGCAAACTCCGCGACCAGCTGAAAGCGCAGCAGCATGGCTTCATCGGGCTCAGTCGGGCGTTCAAACTCATGGACGCGGACCACAACGGCCACTTGAGCATGACGGAATTCAAGCAAGCCATGGCTGGCTTTGGCATCGGCGCCGTCGATGCGCGGATTCTCTTCAACTACTTTGACGTCGACCACAGCGGGTCGGTGGAAATCCAAGAGTTTATCACGGGCTTGCGAGATCCCATGAACGAACGCCGTCTTGGCTTTGTCCGCGCGGCGTTTGCGCTCATGGACAAAGATGGAAATGGCCTCGTCGAGCCGAGCGACATTGTCGAGGCATACGACGCGACCAAGCATCCCGACGTGATTGCAGGACGCAAGACACCCGACCAAGTCTTTCGAGAGTTCCTCGACACGTTCGACGTGGATGGCCACCACGACGCCAAGATCACGCCGACGATGTGGGAGCACTACTACGCCAACATCAGCGCGTCCATTCCAGACGATGACTACTTTGAGCTCATGATGCGCAACGCGTGGCACATTTCAGGAGGCCATGGCTGGTGCGCCAACACGTCCAACCGCAGGGTGCTCGTCAACGAGAGCCACGTCGTCGAAATTGAAAACGATCTCGGTGTCCGCGGCCCCGACGCCGTCCAGAAGCGCCTCGAGACGCAAATCAAGTCGTACATGAACCAACCTGGCACGATCAAAACGCTCAACTCGGTCAATGTCACGGCGTGCCTCAACCACACGTCCGAGCGACCAACGCCATCCGCGCCGTCGTCTCGACTAGCCTCGGCGGCAAAGATTGTTCCCCTCCAAGCGATGCACAGCGTCGAGATGGCAGCAGCACCACCACCACGACGCCCGAGTTTGACGATTCCAAACATGGACGGGCTGTGGGGAGCTCTCCGCCACCTCCTGCGGTCAAAAGGGCTCCTGACAATCGTCCAGTGCCGCCGCGCCATCTTCGCCCACGACAAGTTTATCGCGGCAACGCAAGTCCAAGCGGCTTTACAGACGGCCGGTGGCATCAACCTCACGCTCGACATGACACAAAAGCTCGTGGACGACGTCCGATCGAGGTTTCCAATGCGAAGCGACGACGTCTCGAGCTCTCGCGTTGCGACGTCGGCGTTGTGGGAGTCGCTGGCAATGCCTAAGGAAGTCCAGCTTGTCAAGATGGCCAAGCGCATCTTTGCGCATCTGCAAGTCGAAGCCAAGGGCGAATGCACACCGCTCGTGCTGGCCAAAGCCTTTGACGCGCCGAGCCATCCCATGGTCCTCCTTGGACTCGTCAGCGCCGACGACGTCTTCAAAGACTTTGCGCAGTGCTTTGACGTGGACGCGTCGGGCTTTATCACATATGAAGCGTTGGAGAAATACTGCAGCGATCTCTTCCTCTCCACGGGCGAACTGCCGCAATGTCTGCGCATGCTCCGCGACTGCTTTCACGTCGAGATCCCAGCATAGATAAGAAAATTCTCGTGTTTTGTGATTACTTGGACGAGATGGAGCGATTATCTCGAAGGGTGTGCGGCGTGCACTGCCGCGCTCTCGTTTGGGTTTGGCGCTGGGTGGTGGTGGCAATCGCTCTCTGCAGCGGAATGCTCTGTGGGTGGTGGCGGTCGTGCTGCTGCTGTTGCTGGGTCGCTGACATCTTTGCTAACTGGTGAGAGAGTTGTTCGATCGCAGTAGATAGCCGCTGAGCGCTTTTCGACGAATGGATCGAGTGACTTGGGACTGCGATGGACTTGGAGGGAGAAGCAAGCTTGGAACGCAAGTGATGGCTCAATTGAGAGAGTTCCTCCAGGACGTGGCGTTCGATGTCTTTGAGCATCGGTGACGACGCGCCACTGCCTTCGCGGTGCAGTGATGGAACCCTTGAAAGTGGACGGCTCGATAGCTTGTCCAACGGAGCGACTTGAGCTGGATGACAGGTTTCCATCGACGCCACGTTGTTGGTTGACGTGCGGACATGACAAGCCTGAGGCGTCGGTGGAGCGCATGGCTTTGTATCGATGACAAGCGAACGCTTGTGCAGCTCAGTTGGAGCTGGCTGAGAGCGTGGAGCAGCCCAAGTCGTCGAGTTTGTCGGTGAAGCCACTGGCGACGACAAGGCTTGAGGACTTGTCTCGTTCAGGTCCTCCGATTTGATCGGACTCGTCAATGCTTCGTGTAATTTGGCTCGTAGCAACATTTCAGATGGGCAAGTTGCCAAAGGCGGCGGTGGGTCGACAAGTGTCTTCGCTTCGACATCGTGGCTTGGAGGTCCGCAATGGTTTCTAGGCGATGGTCGCCTTGGACAAGCCCGTGACGACGATGGAGCAGCGAGTGGACTTGTGTTGTCGGGAGCGTCAAAAAGCCGCTGCACTTGAGGCGACGCCAGTTCATCTTTGAGCTCACAAAGTTCTCTCCATCGGTGCCTCCACGTCGTGTGTAGATCGTGCGGCGGTAGATGCGCGTGGTAAATGTGTGCCATGGCTGGCAAAATGTAGTCTTGCTATGGAAGATCACGTGAAAATGCAGAGAGCGCCGTCCATCGCGCGATTACCACAAGGCGGAGGAAACTCTGGCTCGACTCGCCGACGGACGTATAAAGACGAGAGGCTACGACGCCCAACGCGGCATAAAAGTCGTCGTAACTACAACACGGTGAGACTCTCCACGACGCGAGCGTGGTCGTACTGAAGAGTCTTTGGCGCTGGGGACGTCGAGTGATGTCCCTAGACGAGTATAAGCGCCAAAGCGAGATGACCGACTGGCGTACTCGAAGCTGGTGGAAAATGACGTCAATGTCGGCGTGGCGGAGGTTCTACAGCATGTCAGTCCGTCTAGAACGCGTCGTGGAGAGACTGACGGCGTCGGTGTAAAGCCCGGCATCGCGGATGAAACGAAGGAACGACAAGCTCGTGATGGAATCCGCGTCGCCCGTGCAGTAAAACCCAAACACTTCCTACGCGTCGTTTGCGCTCTGGAGTCAGCCAGCAGAGTATTACTTACCCGCAGAGCCATGTCAAGTCGCGGGTAATGCGACAGCGCTCTCCATCGGTCCATCGCGCCTCGTGGTGTGCTTGGCAATCGTTGGGGCGAGCTCACGCTCTTGCAGAGCTTCCGTCCATTGCCCTACAACTCTTATGAGTCTCCACGGATGACGCTCAAGAAGATGCCAGACTTGGAAGAGCCGACTGTTCTTGTCCATCCACAGCAGTAGCAAACGCATCTTCTGGCCTTCCGTCGGGTACTGCGCGTCCCATTCCTAAGTCACTCTGGCCGTCAGCTCGAGAAGCGACCGAGAAGCGACGAGACCGGTCCTGAAAAGATGAGCAGTGCGCAGCGTCCAAGCGCGGCCATGAAGTCCGTCACTTCCATCTTGGTCGGATGCAGCTTGCAGAGTGATTTGAACACTTGAATCCCTTGCGCTCTCGGTAGCAAGTCCTACAACGCGACGCCGTCAAGTCAAATCGTGATGGAATCTCTCTACTGGACAAATGCGAAAATGTTGGAGCACTTGGACAAAGCCGTCGCAGCCGAGGGTGTATGCGCGCTGCAAGGCGAAGATTGGATCGCGCTGCGTCCTCGGGTTGGCTCGCACCGTGTCGACACCGACAGCTTCGAGGAAGATCATCTGCAGCGGAATCGCATACTCGGCCAGGACAGTCTCGGCCATCTCCTCAACCGACGCCAACCTCGTGGCAGTTTCAGACGAACGGACGATGGAACGAGCGATGACAAGATGGACACAGCTTCATGCATTACGATGGTTTCTACGCACAAAAGTCCGGACGGGGTTCTAGGCACGAGGAAGCACAGCAGTCTCGTTGGCAAACAAGTCTTGGTAGATCAAATACATGTAGCGCAAGAGCACGTAATAGCCCGGCACGGTGGCGACGGTGATCAATGGCGTGATGCCGCTCTTCTTGGTGCCGCCAGAGTGGGCGAGGATCGGATACAAGAAGCGAGTCGCAACGTAGACCCAGCCGAGCCAGATTTCCTTTCCTCCCGCCACGACAGCGTTCGTCCAGAAGAGCGACAAGAAAATCCCTTGCCATTCGACAAAGTTGCCCACGGAGCGGTCAGCAGCGAGCATGATATCGCACGTGTATCGGTTGTACGCTTCCTTGGTCAGTCCCGCCGCTTTCGCCTTCTTGAACTTTTGAATCGACACGACTTTCCCACGGACTTGAATGACGATGTTGAAGAGAAACGCCGCCGCATATCCGAGCGTGACGCGGCCAGCTTCCGCCGCGCGCTGAGCAAAGATGGGATCCATTGTCATGGGCGAGGTAGATCCAGAACTGTTCACGTCGACATGCAGTTTGGATCTGGTTGTGTTTGATTGGTCGCTCCATTGGAGATCATCATGGAGATGGTCCAGCATCATCGACCGCAACTTGTCGACGTGGCACGCGCTCCTGCTCCTCCAGAGCGAGATCCCCTCGCATTCCTGACGCCAAGCTTGGAGGAGTACCAAAGTACAGGTAGATCTTGGCCGTCTCCATCGAGTCTGTTCGGAATTCGTTGACTTGTAGTGGTTGATATTGCCTGTGCTCCTCGATCGGACGTAAGTGTGTCCCCGCAGTGAGATATCGAATGACGGCGGCTAGGATGCGTTCTCTGGCGATGTTCGACGACGACAAAGCGTTGAGCTCAAGTTTGGTATTGAAACTTGATCGGTAGCGGTGTTTTGACCGTGGATTTGGCGAGATAGGAGACTATGTCGAGTACTTTCAAGCAAAGATGGCTGGCAAGACGCACTGGTTGATGGACACCGAGGACGAACTAAAATTCTACTTGGCGCAGTGTCCGCTCTACTCGACGTCTGCTGAAACGCCAGCAGTGCTCCCTCATCTGTTGACGCATTTACCACCAAAGTAAGCAGTCTGTAAATGCTGACGACGGCATTCTTGGGCTGTAGACCACCTTGCCTTGACGCCATTGAGCTGACCCAAGTGAATCTTTGGATGGCCGTCGCGCCGAGTGAAACAAGTCTGCATTACGATGCGTACGAGAACATTCTTCACGTTCTCCATGGCGCCAAGCATGTGCGGCTGTATCCGCCCAGTGCTGTCGCTGCGATTGAGCCTCATCCAGTCTACTCCAAGTCGGCAAACCACACGACGCTTTCCCTTGCGGACTCTAAAGCATTACCAGGCTTTGTCGATTTTACTGTTGCGGCAAATCGTTCGGAATTCGTCGCCGGCACTGCATTTTATGATCTTCTTTCGATTGTAGAGGCGTTGTATATTCCTGAAGGATGGTGGCACCAAGTACGTGCCGCCTTGGACTTCCTGGAGCCGCTAACTTGGCGCTGATGGTACTTTGAGAGGCATCTCGTTTTCTTAGCTCGGTCATTTGGGCAGTAGGTTCGATCGGAAGCTTTCACAATTGCTGTCAACTACTGGTTTAACGGCATGCGAGCGCAATTGCTCGGCGATGGCGACATGCAGCCGTACTATGCTCGAGGTGGACGATAGAAGGCGAATCTTCATTGATTCCATTGTAGTTCTCCTGGAAGACTTGATTAGAACCACGCGGCAGACGAAAATGGCGACGTATGCAGCCAAATGTCGTCTTGATTTGCAGCAGGTACCTCACTTTACAATATTCTATCAGTCGACTGACATTGTAGATTTGTCCACTAAACCATCTTCAGTAAACTCGTTGACGATTGACACGATTCATGCAAGACGTAGAGATGTCGAAAGTGTCGTCGCATGGCTTGAAAGTTGCGAAGAAACCATGTCGACAGCGATTTTGGTGACGCTGGAACATCCGCTTTTGTATAAAGTCAGCCTTGAACTAAGCGAGCGCCACCGAGAGCGATGGAGTCGAATCCTCGACAATGCCAGCGTGCATTTGGTTGAGCATTTGACTGAATTGTGGGAAGATCACGATGCCATCGTTCGTGCGTTGGATGGTTTGACAAGTGCCGAGTACTTTGACAAAATCTTTGGTTGTTCGAACGATGCGGAACAGTTGCAGAAGAGCTTTCTTCAAAAGAAGGACGCTTTTGCAGCCGAATGCGGTCGCGAGGTTATGAAATCGATGTTTGGCTTGAGCAGCCCTTAAGATTTCTTGTGCGATTGCAACTGAGGTGCTCAACTAAGCATGAAACAACGTTCGAATGCACGTATTTTGAAGCATGCCATGACTTTGTCAATCTGACTGCAGTGGATGATGGCGTCGATCATTTCATTGCCCCCAACTGTGTTGCTGCAAACTGTCCGACGGGATTCTGGAGGCGCGAGGGAATGCATGACTATCGGCGTTGACAATAGACTTGACTTGGCAACCATTATGTTGAACGGTGTCGATACTTTTCAAGTAATCGACACCCTGATGGATCAAATATTGTGGTGACCTCAAATTGCACGGTTATTTCAAGTCGATGAACGATTAGGACAGCTCCTCTTGCTCTGCGAGGTCACCGTGGCCCGATGAGAGTAAAAGGCGTTCGCGCAGGCGTTAGGACTTGCACAAGGTGGTTGCCATTTCCCCGCGCAGTCTCTACAATAGACCATCATCATTATTTCGGAAGACAAAACCGACAGCGAATGCGGAGATTCAAGATGGTCAAAGCCAGCACGTTCTTGGTGGCTGCATGCGTCGTTCGTGACGCCTTTGCACGCCTAATCTTGCCAACCAACAAGATGTGCAATGTGTAGTCGTTCATCGGTGGGCTTCCTCGGTCAGAGTGGGAAACCAAGACGCAAAAAGTCCTCGACTTTGTGGCTGCCCAGCATGCCCTTTCCAAGTCCCCAGGCTGGGCTCTTGCTGTCGTCCATCACGGCTCCCCATGTTTCCTCTGTGAGGGCCTTGGATGACTCGCAATGCCCTAGCCATGATACCGCAACACCAAAGAGCCGCCAGCCACTACAGAGTTATCCAGAAGAGTTAAAAGACTTTCCCAGTGGTTTACATTTAGATGAGCGTGGTCATATTCACGAGATGATTGAACGTCAGCTAGGATGTCGAATGGGGAATGCATGTTTGGATTACTGTACTGTACTGTGCTTGATCGATACTTCAGCGTCTCATGGAACGGCTCGCAATGGCCATGGACGATGTCTTTAAGCCATGAAACCACAGCAGTAAAGCAGAGTCGCCGATGTGGAGTTACCCAGAAGAGGTCGAAGAGTACCTTCTGGTCAAAGTGTACTTTCTGGTCGTAGATCAGCACTCTGAACAAGCATTCTCAATTCCGATGGCCAAATCGAAGTTGACAGGCATTTCAACTTTTGCCACCGATGGTCAAAGCTGCCAGTGTCGCTGGCTTGTTAGCCGTTGCTTGCATCCTCGATGACGCCGCTGGGCGCCTTGTCTTGCCGATGAACAAGGTGCTCAATGCGTACTCTTACGTGAGCAGCGCAGTACAGTCGGACTGGAACACGAAGAAGCAAAAAGTTCTCGATTTTGTGGCCGCCCAACATGCTATTTCGCAGTCCCCAGGCTGGGCTCTTGCTGTTGTTCATCATAATGAGACGTTGATTGCTCAAGGTTTTGGTTTGAACGAGGTAAGCTTGACAACTTGTTGCTGGAGATTGACTGTCGTTCGACAGGTTGGCAATCCAGCAAATCCCGTCACGCAAGACTCAATGTTTGAAATTGGATCCGTGACGAAGACGATGATCGCTGTTGGCATCGCTAAATTGGTGGATGAAGGGCGAGTGGCGTGGAAAGACCCAGTCAAGAAACACTTGCCATGGTTTCAACTCAAGGACAAGTACGCCGAGGCGTACACGACGCTCCATGACCTCTTGGTCATGAATTCCGTCTTTGCAGAGGGAGACAGTGAGCTTCCGACGATTTTTGGCGTCGAGCGATCTGAACGGGAATGGGTTGAAAAACTGCAGTACTTTGAGACGTCTCGCAGCTTACGCCAAGGCTACAAGTACGCCAACGTCAACTTTGTCATTCTCGGTCAAGTCCTCCAAGAAATTACCAACAAGACTTGGGGCAATTATCTCACAGAGACCATTTGGCATCCTCTCGGAATGAAGCACACCTTCCATAATCCATCGGACACGCCACTCCACACGCGGTCGTTTGGCCATTACGTTTGTGGCGGCAAAATCGCTGGACCATTTGATATTGCTGACACAAAGTACTCCGTTTTGGAAGCGTTTGGGAATGCTGCTGGTTCGGCTGTCTCGTCGATTCATGTACGTACTCTGCTCTAGTGGAACAGGAACTCATTCTCGACATTAGGATATGGCGATCTTTGCCAAGTTTCTTCTCAGCAAAGGCCAGCCCTTGTTTAAATCCAGCCAGCCCATATCCGACATGATCACAGGTTCACCTACAAAAGACATCGCTCCTTCCTTACCATTCATCATGCGTAGGGCATGAAGTACAGCTGATGTTTGCCGGGGACATGGCCACGACTTGGGGGTATCATATCCAGCCAAGTGGCAATACTATCGGTGCTGGCTATGGTCTTGATGTCGTGGGGAATGCCATGTACAATGGCGTCGACTATTTCGACAAGAATGGCGACACGATGGTGCACCAAACCCGGACTGGGTTTGTGCCAAGCCAAGGATTGGGCATCGTTCTCGTCAATAATGGACGGCAAGTTGACCAAAACAGCCATATCCAGCGTTTGAGTCATGTTCGCACGTACATTTTGGGCCTCTTGCTGGACATTCCTGAAGCTGAATTGAAAGCGGTGTTTGATGAATCAGTGCGAGTCGCCGACAAGACCCCTATCGCTCCGTGTGATCCATACACGTTTGACCACAAGAAGTTGGAAGTGTCGTACGTTCCAAGTCAAACTGAAAAGGACTGGTTGTCAGGGGAATACGCCACGGCGAATAGCCCAGAGTTCTACGGACGAGTAGCGGTGTACCAAAAGAGTGGAGGCCTGTTCTTGAAGTATGGCGACTTTGAAGGGCAGCTCGTCGGTCAAACCAACTCGACGTATTCGTGGGATATTGGTTTTACTGGCACGCATGTGGACATCCAAGTGCAAAAGAGTGAGACTGGCCGCCTCGTCCTTCCCTTGGGCGGTGATTTTGTCTTTCACAAGGTTGTCGGATGAGCAGTAAGCTGGCAACTAGGATAGACAGCTTATAACGTGCTAATGACTCTCGTTCTGTCTTTGAACTTAGAAGTATTTTCTGCCAAGTAGTGCCTTGGGGTTTGACGTCGTAGCGTCCTCGTGGCCTGGTGGGGAGTGAGAGCCATCGATGTTTGGGGTGTTAACTTTAATGACGCTGGCATTGACATCAAAGAGCATTTTTTCGATTTCTCTTGACTCTTCTGGTGCATCAAGCGTAGATAAAACTCTACAAAGATCCTTGCCGTCTTGGTGTTTTCGCTAGTGCTTCTGAAGGAACTGGTGGCGACACTTTTTCAAAGCAGCTGAACAATTCTTCATGTCGAGTTAGGCTTCATGCTGCATGGATCTCGATTGTTATGCTGATATCGTTGACGGCAGCCCTCTGGAGCAATCAATTGCGAATATCTTGGGCGAATCTATAAAGCTCTGGGCTTGTTAAGCTGCAAGAAAAACACACAACTTTCGTTGCACCTGTCTCTCATACAGATTGCACTCATACGCAGCAGATAAAGGTAGCCAAGGTGCTGTTTTTAGCCAGCCTTCAAGTTTAAATCGTCAAATATGACGTGGCCAGCGGGCGCTGCAATCTTTCGCATGATGTTGAAGCTTCCTTTGTGGATTTGGTGGCACCTCTGGAAGATTCGTGTGGTCCAAGGTTAGTTTAATTAAGTACTCTTCGATGGTGAAACGATGTTCGAAGATGTGGTAAGGTACTTATCTAAGGAAAACGATCGCGAATCCGGATATTTGAGTTGGATTATCCGGATATGTACCAACCACAACCATTCGAGTGTCCAACTTCAGACGAGGATGAAGCGCTTCATCCGCGCGACGACGGCGATCCGCCAGCGCAGCTTCACAACGATGGGAATAATCTCGGATGTTCCACCAGAATGCTTGAAAGTGGCAGAGCCGAAAGATAATACGGCGCCGCAGCTGAACTCGTTCAATGAGATGTTTCGCTCCATGTCGCCGTACATCAATGTCCACCGCGGCACCAAGATGGTGATCCATCTCTGTGGAGATCTCATTGAATCGCCAGTCTTCCCAACGACCATGCAAGATATTGCACTCCTGAGCTCGTTTGGTATCAAGATCATCCTCGTCGCGGGCTCGCGTCCTCAAACTGACGCAAGATTGGTCAACCGAGACATTCCACAAATCGTCGAGCGGGGATATCGCGTCACAGATGCAAACGTGCTTTCCTGTGCAATGGAAGCCGCTGGGTATATCTTTGTCTCGATATAAAAGTCTCAGTGTCAGCTTAGGTCTGTGCGATTTCGCATCGAAAGTGCGCTTGGACGAGGTATTCTCAATGCTCCAGGAGACCGCCAAGCCATCAACATATCCAGCGGCAATTACGTCTTGGCACAGCCTGTTGGAGTTCGAGGTGGCGTGGATTACAAAGTACTGACGCTGTGATTGCTCGAGTTTACTGTGTCTGCAGTTTAGTGGTGAGGTCCGACGAGTAAACGTCACCAAGATCAACGCAGCCCTTAATGCTGGCGACATTGTCTTGCTGTCCGACATCGCCTACAGCGCGTCTGGTGAAGTGTTCAATATCATCTCGGAGCAAATAGCTGCTAAATGCGCCGTTCAAATGGAAGCGGACAAACTTGTCTTCCTCCATGATGGAGAGCTCTTGGTGGACGTGCGCAACAATCAAACGGTCCATTCTTTGCTCATCCGACAAGCCCAGCAGTACTTGGAACTCGCCGCTCTTGATCCAAACGTGAATTCAAAGTTCGTCTCCTATTTGAAGCACGCGACCAAGTCATGCATCAGTGGCGTCAAGCGTTCGCATCTCGTCAGTCGGCACTCAGACGGCGCCTTGCTCCAGGAATTGTTCACACGTGACGGCGATGGGCTCATGATCTCGAAAGACATGTATGAAGGTGTGCGGATGGCCCGGAGCAACGACATTCCAAGTGAGAGGTCGACGTTAAGCTGCATGGTGATTCTTTCTAGGCATCATGCGACTTATCCAGCCATTGCTAGACGCTGACATTTTGGTGTCGCGATCTCAAGAACAAATCGAGTCCAATGTGCACACATTTACAGTCGTCGAGCGCGACGGAGCTATCATTGCCTGCTGCACGCTCCAGCCATACGAGGACAACTTTGCCGAGATGGCTTGCGTCGCAGTGGATCCAGCGTACCGTAAATCGGGCAAGGTGACAAAACACATAGTGCGACCTAGCCGAAGTTTATTTTCTAGGGGAATGCATTGCTGGGGTATGTCTTGCGCAAGGCGTCGGCGCAGGGCGTGAAGAAGCTCTTTGTTCTCACGACGCGAACGTCGCATTGGTTCATGGAGCGTGGGTTTGCTCCCGCTGAAGTTGCCGACTTGCCGCCCACAAAGCGCGCTTCGATCAACCCCAACCGACAATCCAAAGTGTACATCATAGACATCAGCAGCAAGCGAGTTGTAGAAGAGAGAGAGCTCTTGTTGTTATAGAATCTCCCTTCAACGTCAAGTACTTCTAGCCGATGCACGTCCCCTTGGTCGAGACGTATCGCTTGGATCGATCTAGTCTTGTGCCGTGAGGAGCTTCATGGTAGACATACTCTTGGATCGTCCCCAGCACGCGAGGGCAAAATGGTTTGATGGGGAGTAGAGCAACCATGAGATCGTACATGCTGATGACATAGACGACAGGCTTGTCGTTCGCCTTCCGTGGCATAACTCGGACGACGCTCGTGCCTGTAGCCCCTGAACTTGGTTGCAACCGTCTATTTTGGTGAAATTCTTTCACGACAGCGTATCCAAGGAGCGCCAACGAGCTCGCTTTGACAACTAATTTCTTGCCGAGCTGAATGCAATCCGTTCTGTCAATCTGCAACGCCGTGATGTACGACGGAATCTTCTCCTTGGAGAGAAATGCGTTCTGCTTAAAGAACCGCAGGTCGGCTGTCCATCGACCTCGCTTCCATCGCGGTGTCAAGAACGCGACGAAATAGCCGAGAAGAGTGACGAGGCAATATTTGTCGATGGCAAGCATGTAGCCGACAGTGACGTCGTCCATGCAACGATACGCTCCTAAAGGATACGTCGTGCCTTGAAAGACCGCCCCCAGATTGACTGGGCGGGTCCAAATGGAGTCGTAATACGTAGATCGGTTGTCGCCAAAACTCGTCCAAGCCATGCCGACAAGAGAGACGACAGCTGCGGCCACGGGCATTGTGAGACGGACGGGCGTCAGGATCAACCGCTCAGGGCAGGGCAAAGATTGAACGACTTTGAAGAAAACATTGACGGGTAGCATCGTAAAACTGGACGTGACGAGAGAAACCAAGCCAAAGAGCACTCGGTCGTCCATTGTTCGGTAGTACAAGCGCGCATAATCCAAGAAAAGAAGCATGGGCACTCGCGTGGAAAGCAAGGAATAGCCGAGAAGGGGTCGGCGCTCCAGGCTCGATTGAAAGCCATACGTCACCACTGGTTCGCCGCGCCAAAGTCCTCGCATCCCCACGACGGTTGTGATGAAATCCCCAGACACCAAGTACAAAAAGACAACAATCAAACTCAAATGGAGGCAGATCAACTCTGTCGCGTTCGCCACTTGGTGGCTGCAAGTGTGTCCAATGCTCAATGAAAGCTGCGACTGGAGTCCTTGGAACAAAGCATCAGGGGCTGCAATCATCTCCGTTTTGCAGCCATACGACAGAGCGTAGCGTGCAGTGAGGGGGCGAGTTTGAAATCGCCACGATAGTTGATTCATGTCAGCAGGCGACACAACGCCTTGGCTTGAAATAAATAGCTTCATGGGCTTGCTGACGACGACAGTCGTGGCTCCGCTTTGAGAGTCGATTCGAACTTCCAATGCAGGGCTTGGTTCATCCACGTACGTGGTCAGCAGATACGATGTCGATCCAGACGGATCCAAAGCTGTCTCGAACACAGACACCATCGAGATATTTTCCCTGGACTTTGGTGTACATGATGGTGGCTTCATGCTGCTGGAGAGCAATAGAACGACAATGCCATAGCCACGAGACACACCGGTCAAGCAAGTCGTCATTGCCAATGGCACACCGGTCGATATCGTAGCTAAAGAGCGTCCTATTGATGTCCAGATCGCTGTCGACGCCAGAGCAGACTCAGCAGTACTGCAGTTTGAAAATCCTTGAGCGTTCAACTGACATTGTGCACCAACGGTAGTCCATGCGCCAAGGCTTGCCAGCTCACTCGTTGTTTCTTGACGATACCTGAGGCCTGAGAGGTACACCGTGGTGGTAATGCCAAAGAAGATGAGCATGATGGTGAAGTCTGTGCAGTGGGCAAAGATGCGAAACGCCACTCGAAATGGTTTCCTCCTTGCTTTGGTTGGAGTTGGAGTGTGTGATGTTTTGCGGAGGTTCGACGAGGAGCCTCCAGCTTTGGTCAAGGTAGACGTGACCTCTGTCTGCCCGGCGCTCATGGTGAACGAGGCCATGCAATCTATTTACGGGTCTCGACAGTTATTGTTACTGCGACAAAACAGTGTCAGCGCTTGGGAATAGGACGAATGATCCATGATGAGTCCACATTTGGTTCATCAGTGTCGAGCGGTTTTAAAGTCTGCTCGTGTCGTGGTAGTCGCAAGTCTACACACCTGGGATCCCCCGAGGTAACGGCTCTCCATTGAGTTCTTTGGTCGCTTGGCCAGTTTGCGCAGCCTCATTTCGGTTGCGATTAGTTCGTCCTGGCAAGGATTCATCTATGGCCTCTGTGTAATCGTGTATTGCATCTTGGCCACACAGAGGCGACGGTGTAGTTGCTCAGGCGCTCGAGAAATATCAACGGCCAACGTGCATGGAAAGAATCAAAGGGATGGAATTGGGTTGAATGGATGGTCACACCTGTCGCTGCTATAAACTATCGGGGCTACCATGCACACAATGCTAATTTATTGCGCACCCGCCGCGCTCATCGTTTCTTGGACACGTTGCATGGTCTTGCCGACTTGAAGATGGGCTTGCATGTACTTGCCAACACATCGGTCCACGCAGCTCATTTCCCCGACATTCAATTCAGCGTCGTGGAAGCGGTAGTTGCACTTCTTAAAACACACTTCGGCCATCTTGTTGAACAAATCCGTGTACATTTCCATCTCCACCTTGGCCATTTGCATCTGTTCGTTCATGGCTGGCGCCGCGGCTGGAGCGGGTTTGCTGGAAAACATCGTCGTGGATCTGCAAGAAATGGACCCGACCACCCGTCATGGAGGCATATCCGGAACATCCGGATAATGAAAAAGTACATCCTTCAGATGAGGTTGCGCACTCGGAATGCAGTGGCGACGAATTCCTTCGTAGCTTTGCCTTTATCTGCCCATGCAAGACGTTCGCTTTGTGATGAGGTATATCTCCGTGAGGATGGACTTTGACCAAAGTCGGTGAGTTTTGCACTAGGCTTTGCCAAAATGGACCCAAATCTGTGTCGACACCATTTTCTCGTTAGATTTCGATTAACTTGTCGCCGACTTCGGGGCATTGGCGACGGCTACGAATTAGAAATAATGAAGAGATTCCTCGGTGTTTTGGTGTCTAATGTCGCTTTTGTGGGACTTCAGATGATGCCATCGTTAAAATGGAAGTTTGAGCGCTGATGACGAAATAGACGATATTGGATCCTCCTACGATAGGAGATATGATGAGATGAAATATATCTCGCTGCTCACCTGCGGCATGAACTTCAGTGTTGAAGGCAACTCATTTGACCATCCTTTCCAATGATATATAGGACAGAATTGCTTGATGTCGAAGACGTCGTGAGATGCGCTGTGCCCGACACAGCGATATGGTGGAGGAATAACCATAGCCATGCTTGACATAATTTATCGAGGCTCTTTGTCTATTGTTTGACTGAAAGCGCCGATGGCGATAACGACTCGTTCGAGATCACACATGAAAGCCCTAGAATTTGCTGACCACCAAGGTTCTAACAATCTACGTTAATTATTGAATCAAATCTTCGGGTTTCGTGAGAGGCGCTTCCTTCACGATGGTCTCTCGGAGACGTGGGAGAAACTGGTTGAGTCTGTAATACGCCTGCAAGTACTTGGCCACACAACGATCATCACAGCTCGATTCGCCCATATCGAGGTCACCTTCTCGAAACCGATGGACGCACTTGTTGAAGCAGATCGATCGCATCTTGTCTTGCATGTGCATGAGCAGGTCAGCCTCCTTCTTTACGTCTTCCATGATCTTCTTCTCCTCATCAGTGGGCTCGACAACCGGCGCCGATGCGAACCGCGGAAACATGGCAATTTGCCCAATAAGTCAATCCACGATCTTATTGGTCTAGTTTCGACCAATGAAAATACTTCAATGTTGTCCGGATAATTAAATTTATTTGTATATTCTTTGTCTGCTGTACTGTATCCGGAAACGCATTTTTTTGTTGGTGTCGTGATGTCAACAGCATGGAGTCACAAGGGCTGCCGATGGATTTTGGTCGGTTGGTCGGCCTTTATCGCCGAGAATTTGGTCCTCTCTGAGTTCAAGGAAGACATTGTGGCCCAAGTTGGCCAAGAGAACTACCGCCTGACGTACTCAACGCTGTCGACGGCGGCTTGTGGTTCGATTGCGTACGGCTACTTGGCACATGGCCGACAGCAAGGACCGATGGTCGCGTCTGTCGCCAAACGATTTCCTCTCGTCGTGTTTTCTCTGCAAGCTCTCGGCCTTGCTGGCATTGCGTCGCTGGCAGCACCCAAGCTACAGATTCCCTTCACGGCTGCAGCGTCTCTAGCGCAGTCGACACCAGAGCACGACAAACCTGAATCCACTGCACCGATAACTTTTGGCGTCCAATGCCCCGTTGACTTTAAAGCTGGCAAAACAGACCTCAAGGAAATCACTCGGTATCCCATGCTCTTCTCGTTGGGACTTGCTACACTCGGGACAAGTCTTGCGTCGCCTTACTTGTCTATGCGCCTTTTGGCTGGGTTTCCAATCGTGATGGCCGTCATCGGTGGTCTTCACCAAGACCGCCGCCATTTGCGCTCTGGAGAATTGGACCGTGAGACGTACGAGAAGACGAGCTTGTTGCCCTTTGTCGCTCTAGCTCAACATGGCGGATGGGAAGCCTTGGCGGAGAAATTACCATGGGTCAACATCAGCGTTGGTGTGCTCATTGCTCTCGGCCTCGCACGTCGCCGTGTAGTAACATTGACACCTTTGAAGCCCGTGACTTCCAAACTACCACCGCCGTTGGCGTAGACATCGATTGAACAAGATATCGTTCACAAGTTTATTATGGAGCTAATACCCTGAGAGAGCGACTTCGACAAGTGACATCGGTCTCTCTTGATAGAGAGCGTCTTGGTAATTGCATGCCGCGCCATAAAATCCAGAATTGCAACGGCACGTGCCCTGCTGAAAGTAGCATACGCCTCGGTCCGAGCATTCAACAAAACAGCGATTGCCTGCTGCGCCTGTAGTTCCACCAGGTGCTGCGACGCCAGAGCAATCGGTTTCATCCTTCGCTGTCAATGGATCGTCTCCGCTTGGACAATGGCCTACGAAGGAAATGAGCTACCACGTATATTGACTCGAGGGTGTACGCAGCGAGCAGTCTACTCCAAACCACTCTGCCACTCTCGTTTGGCCCTTGCCTAAACCCACAGGCCAGGAGGAGTCACAGACGCAGCCAAAGATGCGATTTGCATCCCAGCTCTAGAGCAACCGCGTCGTGAAATGAGAGAGGGAATGTGGTAGCTTTACAGAGTACGTTGTCGACGGCAACAATGGCATTGCTGTCGCAGTGGTGGCCATTTGGCTCAAACTCAAGCATTGGCCATGGCCGGAGCAGTCATTTGGGCACGACACTACAATCAAGAGATGAGATTAGCAGTAAAGAGCCACAGACTTCGATTGCAAGCACTTCCTTCGAAGCCCGGCAGGCATTGACACAGCCCAGTCTTGCGGTCGCACAAGCCCTTGCCAGAGCATTCCAAGATTGTCTGATGGTCCACCGTCGGAGCCGTCGGGATGTCCGCCCATGCATTGTCTGATGGACAAGTGCCTACACCACCACAAGCCAAAGTATGTTGATCTTCCTTTGAGGAACTTACGCTGGGAGCAGTCGGGAGCTTTATACTCGGCAATATCCGACGCAGCGCCCCAACCTGGATAGCACAGACACGTCTTGCTCATGAGAGTACAGTCGCCATGGCCACTGCATTCGTTCAGCTCGGCGCAGCCTTCCCCGCCAACGGTGGTCGTTTGTTCGAGGACATTGTTTTGGGCATCGGTGGTTGTGATGGAATACGACCCGACTATGTGAAGCGGAGGAGTTGTGATGCTGTTGACTGCAAATTGGACGCCGTTCTGAGGTGGAATTGGCACGCAGCATACTGTCAAGATGAACTGGAGTCCCGAATAGGTGGCGGTCGTTCCTGGGGGAAATGCACTGCCAAGGGATGCTGTCCCCCCTCCAGCAAACGAATATCCCAATGGGAAGTCGACCACAACATGACCACCTGACGGAATGGCAGTCACGGTGTTGATTGTCACTTGAGCCGACGTGACTGTGTTGTGTGTCGTGAGAGCAGTGCGCACGCGGCCAAAGTACATGTACGACTTGATCAGCGGCGTTCCTGCTACGGAGACGGTCTCGTAGACGTTGCCATTCACGTCATTTGTCGAGACGTCGTGGTTTTCAAATGGAGTCGCGCAGATCTCATCGTAGAATTGATTGCACGAAGAGCCAGGAGAGATAATGCCGCTCAACGTGAACGAGTACGTGCCTGGTGGCAAGGCAAACACATTCAATGTGACTCGAACCTACGTCAAGGCGTCAGAGACGAAAGTAGACCAAGACTGCGCACGGTATTGCCCACAGTCGTCGTTGTCGTCGTCGTTGCGCCGAAGCCAACCAACTTGTAGGCCAAATTCGTCGTGACGGTAAAACGCGATGGAAACGACACTCGAATTGACGACGACGGTGGCAATGTCACTGCAGTCGTTAGCGAAACAACCCATGGCGACGTTGATCCTGCCGTTGTGTTGGTGACCAGTGAAGCCACCAGCGGGGAATTCGCCGAGATTGACACCGACCCTGCCGTCATTGTGTCCAATGGACTGTTCGCTGCATCATACGTAACAACTGAAAACACAGCGGTGCTGCCGACGCCTACGAGCCATCAGAGGTGATGGATACATCGGGTATACCTGGATTCGATATGCCGTTGATGGTAAACGAGACCGAGCCAACGGCGACTGGCGTGCTGACAATGACGATCTTGGCAATGAGGCCGATGGAAGACACTGTCGACGAGGCACTCAAGCCGACAGGCGAGGTTAGAGCTGTCGGAGCCACTTGAAATCCCAGTGGAAATGTGATTCGGATCGAGCCGCCGACTGGAATCGTAAGGGTGGTCGTCAAGGACACATCCACGAGTGTGACAGCTCCAGCTTTCGGATTCTCCAGCGACAGACTCGCAGTCTGTCCGAAGACAAGTGCAGAGCACGACCAAAGGATGATGAACCACAGTGCCATGCTGTCGTCATGCAATCTTTTCTGGCTTCATCCGGAAACGACGCATGAACCGACACGTCAAGGACAAAAACAATTTCATTCAAGACAAATCAAAGAGTCCGACTAATGTTGTTGCTTCTTGGGCAATGCATCTTGGAGATCTTGAGTTCCCCACGGGTTGCCAGCTGGACGAGAAGCCGGGGCAGCAGGAGCTTGTTGTCCCCATGGGTTGCTAGCATCACGAGGAGGGGCAGGGGCGGCAGCTGCAGGTTGTTGTCCCCATGGGTTTCCTGCAGGACGTGGAGGTTGAGGGGTCGTTGAGACTGGAGTTGGGGCGTTCGTGCGAGTCTTCAAGCCGCGGAAACGAGCTTGAATTTTAGTCGCAGCCTAGGATGACATAGTTCACGACCCGAGTCAGTTGAACAAATCAAACCTGATCTTCAGTGAGAGGACACGCTTCTGGGAAAGAAGTGCCGATCTTGGCGCGATCGCCACGGCCAATCGCGAAACATTTGATGATGACGCGATAAGGACCTAGGGCAAGTATGAATCCCCCAGTCAAGGTACACAACAAGTACCGAGTTGGACTTCGTTAGCTTCCTCGCCGTTCAAAAAGCACATCGTGTAGAGCGCCATTTCGAATTCAGGACTTACGCCGATCAAACTACGATCGATGGTTATAGATGCGCTCGGGAAAAAGTGAGATACCTGGAGGAAACGGGCTTCGTTTCCTTTTCCCACGCGAATTGAATCGTGATGACTTGTTCATGCTCATCAGGTTCAAGCGTAGAGCGACCACGTTGCTTTGGCTTGATATAGCCGAGGTAGTCAAGTCGACCAGCTTTTTCTTCCATGTACATTTGGATCCAGTTGTGGAAGCCCGACACCTGGCCGTCCTTCACTTCTCCAATGAAAACGTGTTCGAAGCCCGAACTGTCATTGGCAACTTCACGGCGATACAATCCAAACCAGATTTCATGCATCTTGCGTTTGAAGGCATGAATATCTCCATGAAACTTGCCATTCTTCTCCAACCAGGCATGGGCATATTTGATCACTTTGGTTTGAGCAATGGCGTCAATAAACTCTTGGTTTTCCTTCAATTCTTCCTTGGTCACAGTTTCCGCCACACCAATCTAGAATTTCATACATGTCAATTTCATCAGGAAAGTTGCAGATCATCGTACACCACGTTCGTAGTTGTCCAAGAGGGCAATAAACAGTTGAAAAGTCTTCTTCTTGAAGACTTCAGGGTTAACAGACGTGAACAAGTTGTCGGGGGCCATATCGCCTTGCTCGTATGGCTTTTTGCCGCGCTGGAGGTTGATCTGGTAGTGCTCACCAGGTTCAAGGCGGTTCTCATCCAAATCCCACAATCGGTTGCAGGCATCAGAGAGCGATCTCAGCTCGGAAGCTGTACACAATCAGCGGATGCTATCCATAGAGAGAGGGCAACGTACGGGTAGGGAGGACTTGGGCCATGGCCGGCAAATTCGAAAATGTTATGAGGTGCCACGCTCTCCCAACATGAAGCCAAACGTCAAAGCTTGCCTGTCATCCTCAATGTACTGTACTGTACAAGTACATTCAGTCCTGGTAATTTTATTTAATGTACGTATTTGATGGATGTCATGCGTACGTACGAGTCGTTACTTGAAGTACAATATATCACGTATAAATCACAGGACGGACTGTCGGCGCCAAAGTCATGCCTGAACAGAGCCATGCATCGGAACTCCAGAGCGAAGGAATGACTCAGGCGAATGGACAACGACACTCGTGTTTTAGTCTAGAAGACGAATAGCGCGTCCTGGATGGAATTCAGCGAAAGTTTTGAATGGAAGCGGCTGGGCTGGAGATTCATCCATGGATAAATTTGACTAAAAAACAGCCAATGTAGTGTTTCAAAGTGGAACTGCACTGGGCGAGAGATCATGTGCAGTCGAACGACGTGCTCAGTGTGCCAAAAGGCAACATGGTACGTCGAGATGAATGATATCCCGTCGTGAGATGCCTTTCTTTCAATAGGACAGGATGTGGGATGCATATTGAGAGCGCGTTGCGAGGTATGAAGCATCTGATGGAGTTCAGTAGTTGATATCATGTAGGGGTACCGGAAAGCCAACGATGCCCAGAGTATTTGACGGGGAAACACAAGAGCAGCATGATGCAACCGCTCTTGATTGTACTCGTCTTAGTCGCCGTGTACTATTTTGTCCGCGGTCGCTCTACCCGTGAACTGACCCGTGATTAAGCGACCTGCTTTGTAACACGAGTGTTCTAATGCAGTCAAGAAGTACCATGGAATTGAGTAAGATCTGTCCAACATTGAAAAGTGGATTACACTAAAAGAACAATGGATTCAGGTTTTGCTGCTTTGGATTAGAAGAAGGGAGGCGCCATCTCGTGAGAACGAAGGGGAAGAATAGAAGGAGCAGTCATTTGCGTGTTGTCTTTCGCCATTACTGACACACCAGAGCCAAAATAGACTTGTTGCTGGTCATTTGCTGTAACCGTGTCGATTGAAACTGCTCGGGACATCTTAACAAGCTCACGCTCTCGAAATAACACAGCTTCGGCGAAAGCTCAAGCCATCTCGACAGCCATGAACTATGGCAGCTTTGACATTTGGGCCACTGGAATCGTTGTCGTCATTGGCGGTCAGTACTTCTCGTGGAATGTCGGGCTTGAAGCCGGGACTCTCAGCTATGGCATTGCCCTCGGTCTCATGGCCCTCGCATATTTGTGCCTCGTCTTGTCCATGGCTGAAATGACAGGTATGATGCCGTTTGCCGGTGGTGCTTACGGCCTCAGTCGATGCACTCTTGGCTTCTACATGGGCTTTATCCTGGGCTGCTGTGAAGCCATGGAGTACATCATCTACGTCACGTGCTCCTTTCTCCAAATGGGTCGCATGATAGCGAAACAATGGCCTCAACTCGTAGACTACCAATTCGCTCTCTGGATTGCCTCCTATGCTCTTGCTTGCGTCGTCATCGGCCGTGGCGGTACATTCTTCTGGTGGTGGAATCGCGCCTTGGCCATTGTTTCCATCGGTCTCGTTGTTATCTTTTGCTTGGGATCGTTAGCATACGTCGACCTGAATCAACCTGGACAGAGCGATTATGCAGTCGTCGGTGGTTTTGTCGAGTTTATGAAATCGTCCCCGATCTCAGCGTGGTTCTTCATTGGAATCGAGTCACTGAACACGCTGTCGAGCATTGTCGACAAGCCAAAAGTCATTGTTCCCAAGGGTCAAGTCGCAGCCATGATCACCCTCATCGTGACTGGCGTGTGGATTTACGTCGTTTGCATCTATTTACCTCCAGCGATGCCGACGCTGGTCGAGGAGCTGTCGCCGCTGAATCGTGGATATACTCGAATGTTCAACCTGTCGAATGAGACGGCGACCATGTTGGCGGTCCCTGCGACGTTTGCAACAGCCCAAGGCTTCATGTTGTCCTACGCAAATATTATCTCGGCGATGGCAAATTCCAAGTTGTTTCCAAAGGAGCTCGCCCATTTGCACAAGATGCACAAGACTCCAATCTATGCGCTCTTGTTTGGCTCCATCATCAGCTTTGGATTGTGTTTCCTCGTGTATAACTACGCCTTGGATGGGATCATGTACAATGCATGCGTCATCTTTGCCTTCCTGGCCTACATTTCCCAGTGCTATGGCTACATTCAACTGAAGCGAAGGCATGGCTCGATGCCACGGCATTTTCACAGCCCTGTGGGAGTCTTTGGAGCTGTCTTTGCTACGTTGATTTGGACCATGAACTTGATTGGAATCGCTGGATTTCAAGACGACAATGAAGTGAGTTTGGTCATTGCACTTGGCCTTATCGCTGTTTTTTCCATTTACTACCACATTTATGCCAAGCCACGACAGACCTTTTCAGATGAAGAGCAGAAAATTATGCTCTTCGTCCATGTCAGTACGTTGTGGCATGCCGCTTTTCTCAATGGTCTCATTGTACTTCTAGCTAATCACAACCACTCCAAGTCGAAACGCAAGAAGAAAAGAATATCTGCAGGCTCCAACCCATCGTCCAAGACAAGAAGGTCATCAATTACTCCACAGGGAGGTAGACTGCTCGTCATCGAGTTTCGAGTCACATATCCGCTTTCATAGCCCCGCCTTATGATATCCGCGCAAGCAGATCCAAGCCAAGCCAAGCTATAGCATGGGTACTCAACCATGCTTCGAGAGGATCAAGCGTCCAGCCTCTGTCCCAATTAGCGTCTTTGGAACCACGAGCCGACACTTAGACCCTCGCGATGGGAAGCTCAAATGCCTTATGATTGAACGGATACATTGGAGTTTCGTTAAGATTGAGCGTATTCTCTAGATCTGACAAACTTATCCTCACATGACGGATCGTTTTGAGACAAATCGATCATACTCTTGTAGTTTTATCCAGCCACGATCTAATTCAAATGTTATAGAGAGGGCTACAATACAATCGTTCGAGTTAACCTACAGCTCCTAAACTAGATAACGATAGAATACGTCGCCTGGACTGAGTTTCCACGTAGGCTTGCTATCTTAACGTTAGCCATCCACCGACACCGAAGAATGAGGTTGCACGGCCATCTTTGGAGTGGATTTTATGGAACGCGATGGTTTTGATGAAGACGACGAGCTTGTTCCGCCTCCGTCATACTTCCTTTTTTGCTTGTGCCTGTGTTGGCTGTAGTCACAGTGAGCCAACGCAAAAATGTTGCTGTCTAACGTACCCACATGAACGACAAGCATGATCTTCTCCTCCTCTTCCGAGAAAGTCTGTCGAGTCTTGGCGTACGTGTGGTAATAGATGGAGAAAATGAGCATCAGGCCGACGGAAATACTCAAACTCACTTCATCGTCGCCTTGAAAGCCAACAATGCGGATCAAATTCATAATCCAGATCAAAATAGCAAAGACGGCGCCGTAAACACCCACGGGACTGTGGAAAAGCCTCGGCATGGAACCATGGCGTCGCTTGAGTTGAATGTAGCCATAGCACTGTGAGATGTATGCCAAGAATGCAAAGATGACGCATGCGTTGTACATGACCCCATTCAGCGAACTGTAGTACACGAGAAAGCACAAACCAAAGCTTATCACAGAGCCACACACGAGAGAATTCACTGGCGTCTTGTACACCATGTGCCGCTTAGTGAGCTCTCTTGGAAACAACCTGGAATTCGCCATCGCCGAGATAATGTTTGCGTACGATAGCATGAAGCCTTGAGCAGTGGCAAACGTCGCTGGGACGGCCAGCAGTGTAGCTGTCTCGTTGGACATGTTGAACATTCGACTGTAGCCTCGATTCAACGGAGCCAACTCGTCGACGAGTGTCGGCATGCCAGGAGGTAAGAAGATGCAAACGATGTAAATCCAAACACCAGTCGCAATCAAAGTGATCATGGATGTGATTTGGCCTTTGGGGACAATTGCTTTCGGATTCTCAACGACTCTAGACAATGTGTTGAGAGACTCAATCCCAATGAAGAACCACGCTGAGATGGGAGATGCCTTCATGAAGGTACCAAAGCCACCGACAGCGACGAAGTCAGTCTGTCCAGGTTGATTCAGGTCGACATACACCAAGGAGCCCAAACAAAAGACGACAACAAGGCCAAACGATACAACCGCTAGGAAGCGATTCCATATCCAGAAGCTTGAGCCACCACGGCCGGCCAATGATGATACATGCCAACACGTAAGACAGAAACCAAATGAGAAATTGGTAGTCTTGGAGTTGAGGCCATTGCTTGGCGAGCATGCGACTCATCTGAAGAAAGGCGCACGTGACGTAAATGATGTACTCCATGGCTTCACAACAACCAAGGAGAAATCCCATGAAGAAGCCAACAGTACATCGCTAAGACCGTACGTGCCACCAGCAAATGGCATCATACTTGTCATTTCAGCCATGGACAAGACGAGACAGAGGTACGCGAGAGCCATGAGAGCGAGAGCAATGCCATAGCTGAGAGTTCCAGCTTCGAGTCCAGCATTCCATGAGAAGTATTGGCCGCCAATGACGACGACAATTCCAGATGCCCACATATCAAAGCTACCAACATGGACCATTGTGGATAAGCAACGCAGCAACGGCTTTGAGAAATGCTGTTCGCTATGTTTGAGGGCATCCGCCGTTTATCTTTAAATACCAAACGGTAGTTATCCAAACATCAACCTCGTAGTGTTGGCAAACAAACAGCAATGGTGGTGGACAGCAGCATCGGCGAAATTCATGGCAATTGCGCTCTTATGTGAGCTCTAGAGGCTGCAAGTTGCGTGGGAACGCAAACTTATCTAAACAGTCATGCTATTGCAGGTATTGAGCTGGTTTGGACGGAGGAATGTCATGGCTTGTCTGGGTTGCATGCCCTCAAACTAAAAATAGCCCACAGGAGAGACGTCCAACCAGGTTTGAACAATTCCACACAGAAATTGGCCAATCACTTTTCAGTTATTTAGAAAAAGATTCACCTTCTTAAATAAGCTTTAAATGTTCTTTTATTCCTTTGTGTTTTCTTTTAACATGTTTTAATGAATCTCGTTGGTGCCTCGTGTTTTGTCAAATGTCAAAAGAAGAGTGTTGGGCGTTGCATAGAACCAACCGCGCGTTTCGACACAACCAATCAAGAGCCTCAGGTTTTGGAGCCTCTTCCGAGTACCGTCGTATTTTGAACGAAATTCCGTTCCCAAGTAAATCCATAGTGTTTTCATCGTGTTTCTGTCGTCTCGTCGTCGTTGTTGGCCGACTCATTTTAATTGGCCACACAGTCTTTCTCGTGTCCCTGATTTTCAACATGAACGCCTTCGATTGGCTGAAATCAAGCTTATTACAGCTGTACCTGTCATCCACAGATGACTTCCTGTTTCGTTCCTGGCTGAATGACGTCGAAGGCCAAGAGCAAGCGATTGACGAGGCGTGATCTAGAAGCTCGACTTGCCCAGTATGAGGAAGCTTCACACGAGCAAAGTGTTGTAGCAGCGAATTCTAAGCCAAACGAAGCCAGCGCCGACAAGAAGGTGTGCTGGACAGAAGAAATGATACGTGCTCTGCTTGAGCTGCGACTGCAACGCTACGCAGCTGGCTTTCAGGCTTCGCGAAGCAATCAGCAGCTATCAATCATGTGGGAAAAGAAAGCGATGAGCCTGAACCTCGCATGCTCGACCACTGTGCCACCGCTGTCAGTCAAAACCAAATTCCACAGCTTGAAAACGGAGTACTCAAAGCTCCGATTCCAGGAAAAAAGTACAGGTAATAATGTGGAGGGGCGATTATCTACCCTTTATACTGGGATAACCTCGTGGAGTTCTTTGGTGACAAAAACGGACTTGGCCACAACGAGTTTGCGTCGAGTGGTGATCTCGATGAGCCCATTGAAAACTTGTCAGACGATATTGGAAGAATCAAACGAGTCCGACTTGATGAACAGAAAAGACAAAAGAAAGAACGTCGCCAAAATATTGCCAATGTAGCCGATGGACTCGCTTCCCTGGGCCAGACACTAGCCAAAGGATTGGTCGATGCAGCAACTGCAGCACCAAGGCCAGCCGATGAGAAGCTGGACGCATTGTTGGTGGCATGATGATAATTTAGAAATGGCGAGCCATTTCTAAATTATCATCATGAAGACAATGCTCATATGAAGTCAAACCCTCTGGAGTGTGATGGTCAAGCGGCTTTTTGAATATTCTGAACTTGTTTTTCCATCTTCCAAATGCCCGCTCTACTGTGGACCGCGTTCTACTATGGACATCATTGTAATGGGATTCCTTTGACGTCATCGTTGATCGTATTTCGTAAGGAGTCATAATGTGCTGGTATAGCTTGCAGCCGGCGTCGGCTAAAAAGAAGGTTCCCGTCGGTATTATCTATTACGTAAATATCACTTGTACATGTTGTCGATAAAAACTACCTTGTGCGCTTTGAGACCGAATTGAGATTGTTGAAGAGGCATTTATCATTCTGAGAGCCCGAGCGTATTGAGTAAGACATGAATCGTAAGCGGTCATCTACAACGCCTACCGAGAGTTTGGTTACTGTAACTGACACGAAAATACCTTGCATGTTAAATGCTGGAAACCCTTTACGACAATACCATCCCTCTGGGCCTTTGAATCGTTTCACCATGACCAAGCAGCCGTCAATCACGCCAACAACGTTTGGAATCCCCCCGCGCTCTTCAAATCCGCGTGCAATCTCCATCCATGCCATAGTTGTCCTTGGAACATACACGGTTTCTTCCAAGCACGACAATATGACAGCCACCACTTGTGAAACGTAGCAATGATCTCTAGTCGAGCTTATACCGAAAATTTGGCCTGCCACGGCAAAGCCATCACCGTGCGTCACGTAGTATAGAGTAACAGCAACACGATCTTCGATGTCAAAGATGGTATTGTGATGTAAAGGTTCATTTTTCAGCAACCATCTATTGGAGATCTTAGCCACAACCAACAAGAAGACGTCTTTGCAGCAACGGAGATTTCGCATGTACCAACCGTCCATATCATTCGATTGCTTGATGCGAGAGCAAGTGTCAGATCTTGTCGAATAAGTTGTTTGTCTTGCACTAGCCTTGGTTGCTTCCGCTACAGCCACCACAGCTGCGGCCAACGCGGCGCCAACGACAATAGTATGCTGATTGTTCATCGACTGATGCGCACAGTCAGCTCCTCTGTTTCCCCTCAAAGTCCACTAGCCAGTACAGCATATGTTTGCGCCAACACTCAATGGCTGGCTGGTTGTACAACAAGAAATCATTTTGTAGAACAACGCACCAAATTGTTTGTTCAACATGTTGTTCATCACTACCTTAAAACTTTATATCGGGATATAATGATAAAAGATATATAATTTCGACGGTAACATATATTTATATATGTAACTGTCAAATTTAATACTCGTTACAAGAATAATATTACACACGATATAAGTTTTAATAGAGAGGTAAACTGAGGACTGTGAGCTGCGAGCATGACCGAAGCTCTATCGCGATTTACCTCTTTGCCAAGCACTGAGCCGCCATCTCTTCGCTTCACCTAAACGTCAGGAGTTGAAGTGCCATTGAAAAGTGTTCATCGTAATCATCAAATCAACTTGTTCAGTGAATATACTTGCGCCACTTTGTATTGTGAGCGATGGATGAATGAAACGGGTCCAATGCTATGTTTTTATAGTCACGCGCCAATCAACTCTGTGTATAATTTTAGCCATAGCCACCGCCTATGGAGATGCTCCATCGATCTGACGCCCACAAACCTCATTCGAGCTTCATGAAAGGCCTTCCAAGAGTTATATTGTCAATTTGAGCGAAATTTGGATTCCCAAGTCGATTCACCAAATAGACACAAAACGAGTTTGTATGAAATATACTCTGGAGTATATCTAATTGAAATGAACAAATGATAACGATGGTTCCACACTAGACTTCTAGGCAACATAGCGTACCACCTCATTGACGTCAATCACGTCAATCACTTGTATGCGATGCTTTGCTGGTTATGGTTGGCGCAATAGTTGAAGATTTGTTCTGGTGAGGAGCCCCAATTACTCCCTTCGAATAAATGGGGACGGAGTCGTTTGCCGCAGTGATCACGTCTGCGGGCCATTTCTTTCACACAGATCTCTACCTTGAGCTTGTAAGCGTGATCGGGATATTGCATTGGGGGACAGGTGCGGATGTTGCAGGAGCAACGTCCTTTCTCCATTTCCCAGCAGAAATTAACGTTGTACATTTTGATTGGATGAAATATGGTTCATACTACATTTTGATTGGTCAATCGATTGTCTGTCGATTTACTTCTGCTCATTCGATTGAGCAGCCAACTCCAAATTCGAATCGAATGAACAATAACAATAATAACACATTCGAGCACATAATGAACACAATACATTTCTAATATAACATGTGTTAGACAAAGATTGAACAACAATGCCGTTGTTCAACACGATAGCACAACACTTAGTGCAACGACGATTGTTGTTCAAAATGCCATACTGAAAACACAAAACACGACAAAAACGCGTCTCGTCATCGCGTTTTGAAAAACGCAACTCCAAAACACGACTCAAATGGTTTTGATTGGTCGAGTCGTGTTTTGGAACTTACTTGGAAGAGGCTCTTAACACTTCCTGTCATTGTTGGCTGCGGCAGAATCCACCGATGATGCTTCGGCTCTCAATGCACGCGGCACTGCGTGGAATTCACGCCAAGCCGCCGTTTCTGCAGCATCCACTTGCATTAAATGCACCTCTTGCCTTGCGCACAGTGTCAACGGTCGTGCCAGTTCACACGACTCCTCGCAAGAAGAAGAAGAAGCGAAAGGCATTGGTTCCACCAGCTCATCTTCCTGATGCTGTTGTTTCCACAGACAAACAAACAGCACTCGAGTCGTCGACGACCATTGCTAGCAAGGTGAAAGAAGCCACCGAAGCTGTAACTGGTGAAGAAAAGACGGTGGCTCCAGCCAAAGAGTCGACGCCAACGTCGCCAGTCAAAGAGACGACGCCAACATCGCCAGAGAAACCAGCCAAGAAGTCAAATGACGCGGTCGTTGAAGTTACAAAATCATCGCCCACTACCAAGCCAGCGCCTGTCAAGAAGAACAAGGCAGCGCTATCTCCACTATATGAAGAAGCCCAAGTGGTCATTTCTCTGCTTGAAGATATTGCACAGAGGCAGCGAGCGCTTCCATCCGTCTCCCACGTCACGACGATGCTCAACTACACGTCTGTCGAGCATGAAGAAACTTTCTTCCAACTCTTTGAGCTCTACCGCAAGCACGGCAACCCAGCGGTGGACGCGTCATTCCTCGTTCCAGGCATTGTCAAGTCTTGCGAAGTGGGCAACTCCAAGCAAGCCGTTGCTATTGCCACAGACATGGTCGACAACGGTACGCCAGCACCATGTCTTGTCTTCATTCTCAAGCGATGACTAGGTCGCAAAGTGGATCGTCAGACTTTGCATTTGATCTTGCGCACTGCCGAACAAAACAACGCAGCTAATGATGCCCTGTCGGTTCTCGACCTCCTGCTCCGTCAAGGCCACGTCGTCACAACACATGACTACCAGCGCATTTTGGCCGTGTGCACGGCTGACCATCACGAAGATGGCGCGCTTCGCATCCTTCAGGCGCTGCGTCCTCTCACGAATATCTCGGGCGAGACGTACTTACATTGGTTGTCCAGGTCGGCCATGGTTTGGCGCGCCGACATTTTCCTGGCGCTACTTCAGGAAATGCGCTTGAGCGGTACGATTCCTCGTCCTGCAACTGTTGCAACTGAAGCTGCGTTGTAGGTTGTGAGCCCAAGATCCCATCGCTGACGTCGCTCGAAGTGGGCCGAAAGGATCCCGCGTTGACAGTCATGGAAGGTGTTCGAGCTGTTGGTTTGGATCCTTGCTTTGCCATGTCGGCTGTGTACGATTCGATTGCGATGGCCATGGGCAAGGCAAGGCGTGACAGCGGTGTGACTCGCCGTCAGCGCGAGCTGGCGATTGAAAAGTCATCAACTCTTTGGTTGCTGTCGTCCTAACGCAGCTTGTCTTGTAGATTTGGTTCGCTCCGCGTGCATAAATTGGACTGGGAAGTCCAGCCGATCCCACAACTTCTCGAAACGCAAGCGGCAGGCTTGCTCCTCAAGAAGGAAACCTTCCGTCGCCTCAAGTACCAGCAAGTGACGCGCGTCGAGTCGTATCTCAACATGCTTCCCATCACAACCAACGTGACGCTCAATTTGCGCAAGCAATTGCTGCGCATGTCGCTCTTGGTCAACACACATCGCGTGAAGCGCAACAAGTACCTCATCTTGAGCGAGTACGAGCGCGGCAAGTCGCTCATTGACCTGAGCAACATCCACAACTATCCACCCGTGTCACTCATGCGCATTATCTTGGAAGCACGTGGCATGAGCCCCAAAGCGATCAAGGTGACAGAATCCGCCGTCGTCTAGCTCAATGACTTGGTCGTAGATTGCATTGGCGGCGCCTGGTGACCTCACCCCCCGCGACAACAATGAATTGAAGCGGGCCCAGCAGAACGACTCCATCCATCGCAATGATCCGCTCCTAGAACGTCCGGAATATTCGGTCACGTCGCTCGAGACGACGTTGATGCATTACTTCTTGTCCAAGGGCATTCGCTTGCGGTAAGTCGCTCTTGCGATGGACGAGAGAGGGCTCTAACCTGCCGGTGTTGTAGCACGCAGTCGGAATTGGCGATTGACCAGGAAAAGGTCTACGGTCGTCCTGTGATCTCGCCCGATTTGCTTTTCTTGGATCCTGTCCTCATCAACGGCGTGCCCGTGCGATGGGTCGATGCCAAGAACTACTACGGCGCTCATATTGTCAACAAGCGTCTCATTGCCAAGCAGGTACGCCGCTCTCTCGCTTGGAAAGTGCTCATAAAATGTAGTTGGAATCTTATGTCAAGGAATGGGGTCCTGGTGCTGTCGTCTTTGGCATGGGCTACAGCGACATGATGTCGATCCCAGGCGTGGTCTGCTTGGACATGACGCCGATCCCAAAGACGACGTGGACAAAGTTCAAAATGGTCGCCAAGTCGTACATGTACACGTTCCGCAACATGTTCCGCTTCACGCCGCATTTGGGCAGTGAACTCACGCAGGAGTACTTGACCTCGAACGACTTGCAAGAGCGTCGAAAGGGCAACCACCACTCGGACAGTTCCAAACCCAAGAAAGATGATGAATAAATAGACGTACTCCTTGCTCTCTCGTTGATTGTCTTTCCATCTCCCCTGTCATCTTCATGCTCACTTTCTATCGAGGTTGAGAGGACTACAGTATGGGGATATCAGCCACTCAGAGTGATTTCTTGATTGACATCCAAGTTGGTGTCAGTTGGAGAATGCGAGGTCGATCTTTCTCCGTTGGCTTTGCTCTCCTTGTCAGTCTCACCGCCAGTGCAGCTCTTCCGTCGGCGGGATGGAATACCAAGGAGATAGAAGCATTGGAGAAATGTCCGTGCGATAAACCATCGCTGTGTCTTCCTGTCAGACGAACACCGTCCTTTGAAGTGTTTGCATTCTCGCCTTCCAAGGGAACGAATTGGCGGTACTACGACTACGACACGTTGACGACGATTGCGTGGAATCTCGACAAGGAACTGCTCTGTCATGCGCATGCCCATGACGTCAAGATCGTCATCGGCCACAACTTCGACGACGTCAGTCAGCTCTGCAATCCCACGGCGCGTCAAGCTTGGATCAATGAGACGTACGACAAGATCGTTGAAAACTACGCCGACGGTGTCAACATTGACACGGAGGCTGGCATGTCGGGACAAGTTGCGAAATGCCAAACTCTCCTCGTCCAAGAACTTCGAGCTCGTCTCTCGGCGTCCAAGTTCACGGAATATGCTCAAGTATGTTCTGTAGATGGCACTGCATCCTCATATTCTAGATCTCCTTTGACATCCCATGGTCTCCCCATGGCATTGACCAGCGTTATTACGACTGGAAGGGTCTCGCCGATGCCGCCGACTTGCTCTTTGTTATGTCGGTAAGACTTCCCCCCCTGCGCTTTCCCCTTGGAGTTATCGCATGTAGTACGACATGCGTAGCCAGATCTACTACCAATGCATCGCAGGGGCGAATAGTCCATTGGCATTAGTCGACAAGGGTTTGGAGGAATACATCGTCGGCTACGACATTCCACCGTCGAAGCTTGTCCTGGGATTGCCATGGTACGCTTATGTTTATCCATGCGAGTCCCTTGCAGACGATATTTGCCACATTCAGGCAGTACGTTGACCAAAGCGCCTTTGTGAGATATCACAACACGTAGGTTCCATTTCGAGGAGCGCCTTGTAGCGACGCCGCAGGACGACAAATCGACTATGCAGACGTACAAAAGCTCTTAGCTGATGCAAAGAACCCAGTCGAGCAGCACTGGGAGAATATTTCAGCCACGCCATTCCTCACTGTGAATGGCACGACGCAAGTCTGGTACGACAACGATCGCAGCCTCGGACTCAAGTACGACCTGGCGAAGCAAAGACGACTGCTTGGAGTGGGCATGTGGCATGTCGATGCACTGGATTACTTGGGCAAAGAGCATCCAGTGATAGCGACGGCAAAAATGTGGCAAACGCTACGACAAGCAGTGCCAACTCCTCGCATGGCTTACCATTAAGGAGACAACAACAACATACTGTATTGCCGTGCTGCCTCTGAGACCATCGCTAGACGTCTGGCTCGACCTACATTACACTATTTTGACATGCTTCTTCCAATATCAATATTGTGGGTTCTACTCGAAATTTCCTCGATCGATTCATTTAATCGATCGACCCGGCAATCGCCCGACCTCATAAATTCTATATATTATTCATTATAAGAGGTTTTCCTCTCTGTTGTTTCAAGTTGAAGACCTCCAGATCGGCAAGCGCGATCACCCTCCTGCATCAGTGCATTTCACGAAAGCATCGATGCAAAAATCCCCGTCCTAATCGAGTGCCAACATTCGATGAGGGTGGTGCCTGTGATTAAACCTCAAACTGTGCATGAACGCCACTGACCGCGCGTCGCGTCGTTCGGGTAGACTTGTTGACAACGTGAGGGGTCGCCAGTAGATTTACTTGTATAATAAGTAGTGATAAACTGTGTGTGCACAGAGGACATGCTGGTACTAAAGACTGAATAGATGTACTGCTGTGGTCGCGAAATTACAATCATGCGATGTTTTCATGTGCATACAACTCTGCGTTGATGCCTCAAGAATTTGAAAGCTCTCATTGGTAGATATTTTTATTATTGTCCAATCAAATGTATTGGTTGATTCATGGGCAGCCTTCTGGTCAAAACGAAGCAAAAACGGCAAATTTCGACGGAATTCACAATATATTTATTTGAAAAATAAAATTTACTTCGCAACAATAAATATATTGTGAGTTTCAAAAAGTCTTCCCTGATTGGCTGAAACCTTCCATACGTTGAAGCCATACTCGCAGTCTTCTGTGATTGGTCACTTTGGATTGGATCGTCAAGGTCAATCTTTGAAAAGATGTGCTGAAGAAGGATTTGTGCACACTCAACGTGACCGAGCCGACACGCAACGATCAAGGGTGTTTCTCCATTGGGTCTTGTGTGTTCGAGAAACTCTCCGAGGCGACAAAATCAAGCAGAAAGCTTGCTGGCGCAATCAGTATTTTTTTTCGGAACTGTATGGAGTTTTCTCGGAGGATCGTTCTAATAATCTATTTGACGATTTATCAATTACTAGTATTTATTTATTTTACGGTATTACGATCAAACGACACTCGCACAAGCAACAACTATCGAAAAGCGGCCGAGGATGCTTGAAGTGACCGTTTGTACTCTTCCTGCTCCTCTCGCCACTGCTTTTCCTTGAGCTCCTTGGTTCGTCGCTTCTCTTCTTCGCGCTCGATAGCTCGATCTCGTTCCCGCTTTGCAGCATCGGTCAGAATCGGCGTGTCGTCAAATGCTCTGGGGCCATCATGTCGACCGCTTGGTTGCTCGAGAGATTCGTCCTCTTGTTTCCCAGAAGGAGGCATGCGAGGCTGTGAAGGGGGTGGATCTATCACTCGAGGCATTGTAGCTCCGGTCGTGGACACTTGAAGTGATCGTCGTTGGACTTTCGTTGGACTGGTGGATTTTGTCTGGAGCGACAGCCGTCGTGTGCTATCTTCTCGTGGTGGGGAAGGCGTGCTCGGGGTCTTCTTGGGCGGTGTCAGCGATGGAAGTTTGGGAGATTGTGCTGGGTCTATTCTTGGAGAAGATACCTTCACTTCGCCATGGCTTCTTGGATCTACTCGCACGATCAGCCCTCCAGTCAATAGAAGGTGAATCAACCTGTCGCAGGTGGAAGATGGTTGCTATCGTCGTCATCGTTGCCACCCTTGGGGCGTGGCATCACAGGATAAACTTTCACAGCAGCGTTTGCTGCCGGAGATGGCAAGCTTGTCAGTGAAGCTGCACTGGACTTCGGAGTGTAAGCCGTCTTGCAGGGTCGTTCTGGTGGTGGCTCCTCATCTTCGCTTTCTTCGCCTTCAACGTTGATGGTTAAAGTTTTGCCTCGCTGGCGCACTGGTTGGGCAGTCGTAGCTCGGTGCCCATGTCTCGTAGCTGTGTGCCTCCTCGATGTTGCTGTTGCATGCTGGAGAAACGGATGGTTCAAGAGCTGATCGGCGGTCCATCTATTCGCAGGAGGAACCTGCAAGCATGCAAGGATGAACGATTTCGCAGCAGACGAGAGGGTGTCAGGCAGCGGCGGTGGCTCCGTAAGGTTCGCGACGTGGAAGAAGAGAGCGACTTGCGAGTGAAACTTCATGTCTTTCCAAAGCGGCACACCCGTGAGCATCTTGATTAGCGTACATCCAATGCTCCAAATATCGGCCTTGGTGTCGTGAGTCTCCTGCTTGATGACTTCAGGGGCCATATAGTACGGAGTGCCGCGCATAGATCTGCTCTTGTTGATGGAGCTGCCACTGAGGAGCCGAGAGGCACCAAAGTCTGCCAATTTGACAGTTCCAAATTGATCGATCAAGACATTGGATGGCTTGATGTCGTAGTGGATCACTTGACGCTCATGCAGATAAGCCACGCCTTGGAGGATTTGCATCATGTAATTTTGAGCGACGGCCTCTGAGCACCCGAATGTCCTTGTGTTCTCTTCAAGAGGTCCCCCCGGTACCCATTCCTGCCAAACGTGTCATGAGGAAGAGTCTAGTTGAAGTGGACACACCGTGAAGATGTAGAGCATGTTGGACGCCGTGTCGTACTCGCTGCCCATGTACGTGACAATGTTTGGATGGCTCAAGCTCCGCATGAGCTTGACTTCATTTTGGAAGGCTGCAATGTCGCCCACTGTCTCTTCAACGCATGGAATCTCTTTGACGGCCATCAAATCCCCAGTGGCTTCGTTGCGGGCCAAGTAAACCTATCCATGGGGTATCACTTTCTCGACTCTCCATCATGGTTGACACGTACAGAGCCAAAACTTCCTGATCCCAAGAGTTCGCCTCGTTTCCACTGCAATGGCTCATCAGTTCCTGGCCATGGCTGAGTTGGAAATTACTGAAGCCGCATAGAGTACCTTGACCCAAGTCGTCCCTTTCGTCGGAAGAGTCTGAATCATAATTGTCGCTCATGCCGTCGGTAGCATCAGGGGCATGTTTGCCTTCCTTGTCCTGAGCTTTGTCCTGGGCAGTTGGCATGGCAAGGGAATCTGCTGGTTTCGTCGAACTCGTGGGTGTGGAAGGTTTCGGCGAGGGTGTCTCGTGCGGACAAATACCTTCGGCGTACGACAGCGTTGACGTTTGTAGCCCCAGCGCTGACGAGTTTGACTTGCTCGTCCCGCCACCCATCCACGCATGCGAGGGTTTGCTATTTGCGTCGTAAAAATAGTTGCAACTGTTATCGAATCAAGGTGTCGTCGTAAATGGAATGGTGTGCTTCCAACAGCTATGAGCAATCGCAAGCGATCGTGATCGGCTTGATTCAATCCTTGCGGATGCTCCAGCCTTTGGTCGATTCTCTTGACAGGAACGCTAACGACATTCACAAGAACAAAGTGGTGAACACGAGCTACGGACCACGATGTTACTCGCAGTGTTCAATCAGTTGCTGAACGAACCTGGAGCTCGTGGATCCTGTCGTCTGCGAGCAACAAGACAACACATTCATATCCTGTTTATTGGTCCTGTTGTGAGATAGACATCCCTTTGGTTTATCTCGAACGACTTCGTCGCGATCGTCCGCGATTTCGAGAGCGCGATCGACTACGGCTCTTGCTTCTATCCTTATCTTTCTTCGCCTGGTCTTCGTTGTATGTATTGTAATGCCGCTCAAGTTCGAACATCATTTGCCGGGACACCATTTTGATGTGCATAAAATTGCAATACCCGCCTCGGTTGCAGGTGCCTTCGTCGAATTGACGGCATCGGGCCTCTCGGAAATCCGTCACTGGAGAGTACTCGCACATGATCGGTCGACCGCCGTAAAACCGGCCATACAATACTTTGTGGGCAGCAGCAGCACATTCTTCGTCTTCAAACTTGGCATAAACGTTTCCAACCAAATGGTCTCCCAAGTTGTCGCAAACGTTCAATTCTTCCACTTTTCCGAATTTGCAAAGTTCCTCGTATACTTCTTCAAAAAAGTCCTCGAAATCCTCGTCGACTGTCTTCTGGTCAAGCTGATTGGGGTCTCCATTCGCAGCGATAATTGTCGACAGTGGGTTTTGGTACATGTGCTTGATCAACAAAGTTTGAGAAAAGACTGGCTTGTTGTGAGATCGCGAGCATCGGTCGCCGTGTCGGCAGGCACCAATCTTGAAGTAAAACGGACAGTTCACTCGGTCTTCTTCTGTGCCGTGGATTCGCGCCAAGTGCTCTGCCCCGCCACCTCCACCTTCCCCTCGTCGACCATATCCTCCTCCCATTCGTCCTCTGTCGTTTCTGTAGCCCCTGTCGCCGCCGCCACCGCCGTAGTCGTTGTACCTGCTCATCCTGTTCCCTGTGCTTCTTGCCAAACGACAAATGCCACCTGGCCGTTCATATCGAAATACCTTTCATAATTAATTAAAACAAAGAATTTATTCTCACAGGATTCCCATTTGCCGCCAACCACACAAAAAACCCAAATACTGTCAAATTCAATAGATATCCACAAGAAAGAACCTTCCATATTTTATGTGTACCTTCCCTCTTATTGCTCGCTTCGATGCTGTTCTTCGCCCACAATCTTCGCGCTTCACGCTATTCCGGCAAGCTCACCACTGTCCTTGAGGTGAATTAAAGTAGTAAACTTATCCAAGCTCGACTGGTTGATTGTTCATCTGAGGAACAATAGATCTAGTACGCAGAACTGGAAATATCGAAATCTCAGGTGTTGTTTCGAGAAATCAAACACAATGTGGCATTCTCTGATCCCTCAGAGCTCAGCAATACGTACAAGCACTGGGCCATCGAGATAATTCGGCCAAACAGAGGCTGTGGTCATCTGAGACGATGGAAGGGAGATGGTATCTGGGCTAATAATAGCAGAGTAAAATAACGAATTGGGATTGGCTAAATGTAATTGCAGCATAAAAATGCAAACATTTGATTGGCGGAGACATACTTGGAGGAGTTTGATTGGCTGTTGATTTGTCGAAAGTTGAACTGCCATATTATTGCTCAGAATATCAAACGCTGAACTCCATGCAGACTGACAGAAGCCACCGCGCGAGCCTCCCGACGCCGCTTCCGACTATTTATGACACTGGAAACAACAAAATAGATGACAAGACTCCGTCCAGTGGCCAAGGTCCTCGGGTTACTTATATCGTGAAAGACGGCGATACGATTGCTGGCATTGCGCTCAGGTATGGTGCCAAGTTGACGACCAACTCATTGCAATTACTCTGATAGACATGGCATGCGCGAATCTGACCTGCGCAAACTCAATCATTTATTCGGGGGACAGATTTACAAAGGCCAGGAACTAGTCGTCCGGCTCAAAGTTCGAAGCAATAGTGTCCCTACGACAAGCACATATGAACCGGTTCCCATTTCAGCCCCAGTTGTTCGCCGGTAGAAACCCTGTGATTTATCGCATCATATGAGACTCTTGTTTGAATAGACAAAGCCAAGTCAAGGTAATTGAGACGGCCACCGATGCATTGTACGATTGATCTTCAACAAAACCTTGTTAATACTGAACTAGGTCCTCCAACGCGTTTACACCAAGCAATCAACAAGACGATGGGTCATCGCCGGCTACATCGCCTCTTGCAAGTGACTCGGATCTTACGCCGAAATGTTCTATCAAAGTACTTGGAATGCAACCAGAGGCTGAACCTTCATTGAAGAAACCACTGGTTGATGTCACATCCATTCCAAAACTGTTCAACGCCACTGCCATGGACATCCTGCCTGACCCAAATTACTCCAAGTTCCTTGTTCCTAAGGTATTGTCATTAACTCTTCACCCATGCTCACCGGGACATTTTAGCTCGAAGCATGTCTTCCTCCACAATATCGTGGTTACGACTGGTCCATTGCGTACAGGTTACTCCTATTGCTGAAATACGTACTGATGATCATCTAGCTTGGCTCAACACGGTGCTAGCCTTGACACATTGCACCGCAGAGTTCGTCACAAGCGACCAACATTGATTGTTGTCGAAACTAGCGATGGCGACATCTTCGGTGCTTTCACAGCGACGCCATGGGTTGTCTCTCATTCGTTTTATGGCTCGGGCGAATGTTTTGTCTTTACATGCCACCCCAAGTTTGAGTCGTTTACCTGGAAAGGCAAAGACTCGATGTTCATGTTCAGCAACGAAAGTGTACTCGCCATGGGCGGTGGTGGGGGCTTTGCCTGGGGACTGAATGCCGATTTGTCACGTGGAACAAGTGCTCGCAGCCTCACTTTTGAGAACAGGTATGACTTTCATTGCCTTTCTTGGGCCTAACTGGGACGTAGATGCCTTACCAAACGCAGTGAATTCGAAGTCGTGAATTGCGAAGTGTGGGAATTTGTGCCGAAAGTTTAAGCTCTTGGTATATTTATATATGAACGTATGTATATTTTCAGAGCGAGTTTACAAGGCGTTCAAGTGATTTGACAAACGCGTCAGCTTGCGCATGCTCTCTGCTTTGAATTCGTTGTCCAAGTCAGAATCTTCGAACCAAGTTTGGTTGAGCGATGTAATTGTTGGGCGGAGTGTCGTTGCAAACAAACTGGTGCAATGCGGGACTTGAAGCAACATCAAATCGACCGCATCAACATAGTGTCGGATCGAACGAGCCTGTGATGACTAAGCAACTTCCAAGTAAAAAAAATGCTTACCGAAGAGTGGATGAATCCTAGAGTGAGTTCGCAAAAGGCTTGAGACCGCAAATTTTGTTGGATAGCATGAAGAGGATGAGCCTCTGCTTCAGCTCGCTCCAAAATGTCATAACCCGACAACAAGTGTTGAGCAAGGACGATGATCTACGCAATTTGGGTCAAGATGAGAGCATGTCTTTCAAGACTACCTTGTGTTGAAGAGGGGTATCAGAGGCTTTGAGCAGGTTGCTGAGAATAACAACACCGTCGTTACGGGCAAACAGACTTTGTGCCTTTGTATTGGCTTGAACCAGAGCCGACAAGGCGTACAACATCTTCTTCTGCATCGCAAGCACCGATGCACGGTCCTCCTCGTTGGGTACAATCGATAGAGAATTCAGAATCAATGGCATTGCACCAGCTTGCAGAGCCCATTCTTGCGCTTGATCGTAATGCTTGACTGCACTGCCAACCACCCAAGCCGCTGTTTGATAAATGAGAAATAAAATAAGCATGCCAAACCTACCCATAGTTCGAACACGGTAGCTTGATGCATTCAAGTATTGAACCGTAGCTTCAAGGCCACCCATTGTGTTGAAATCTTTGGCTTTGTCGAGATCTTGTACTTCCCATTCCAAATGTTGAAGCGCATCGACAACGTTGGCTTCATGGATATCAGCATCACCAGACGAAGGTGTAACAAGAGTGTCAATGAGACCTTGCATGTACTTGGCTTCGTCTCGAATGGAAGCAGTAGCTTCCTTCAATTCTTCTTGGCGCTTAGCCCACAGTTTTGCAATGTAGGCCGAAAATTGCTCCTTTGTGAGCTTTCCATAAGCTTCATGAATGTTCATTCCGTCCATCTCCGGAGGTTCAGGCAATTGTGCGAGCGCGTTGTAGAGGGATTCTCCAATAATTTCACCTTTTTCATTTCGGACAGCTCCACTGTCGTCGCTGGAGATCGTCTCCTTGTGGTAAATATCTGTCTTTTCAGGATGCACATCCTCCTTGTCGAGCAATTTAGCCTCTTTCAATCCAGTTTGCAAGTTGATACGCACGTGCAAACCCTACCAAAATGCAATCAATATTAAGGTGTCAGCTGTGAGTGTCGTACGCCAGGTATAGCTTCATGTGGCTGGACAACTTTCCACTCATGGGTCGGTTCAAAGATGGCGGTTGTTGCGGCTGGAGCTGTGCACTCACCGTCCGCTGAGCAAACCTTCTCGGTCGTTTCCGAGGTCTCAGTTGGGACAACAGCAACGGCATGGTGGTTGTCAGCACGCACAAGAGCACAGAGCAGGCCCACGCTCACAAAGCAGCACAACAGCAGAAGTTTGGATGGCGCCATGATGTCAAATGTGGAAATGACACAAGAATTCAAAAGTCCTGAAAGGCAAAAGACCTAATTAGAGTCAAAATAGGACTCAAAATTGGAATTTACTAGAAATGTCTACGTGGCACCAAGATTGCCGAAGCGAAAGGTCACGCGTGCGGATCAAAGTTGGTCCGCTCGACACGTGGCCCAAGTCAAAGCTAGAGAAGAAGACGACCAGCATCAATAGGCCACGTGGCCAGTGTAGACTTTCCTGTTTTACTACAGGAATAGCTCCGTGGCTCCTTATCCAGTCCTTGGACATCGAGCCAGATCTCATTTATTGAGAGTGGATACAGGCAATTAGCTCGGGAGAACGGACATCAATTAATTAAGGCTCAAACCACAACAAGCCCGAGACAGCACTTCCAACATGCAATCAAGTGCAAGTCCATCGGCGTGCTTGGCATACCAGAGGTGCAAGAATTGGGCTTTGTCCATTTGACAACCTACACGAACTGTTGTAGGTTGGACGGGGTAAATGGAACTACTGGAGGGGGAAGTCTGGAGAAGGGTCATACAGCTTATCGGAAACTACAAAGTTATGGTATGGTATGCATACAGCAAAGTAGAATGAGATCATTGACACCCAAGTGTATCAATTACAAAGTTAATAACGTACTAGTAGACTGATAATGAATGTTGTCTTAAGCAATGTCACGGAGGTTGCGATACGAGGTGCCACCTTCAGGAAGGGAAGGCTTCTTGCTCACAATGCCATAAACAATGACGGCAAAGCCATATACGATGGTAGCAATCGAGACAATCAAGCCAAAGGTATTGTGCAGCATGAGGGTGAGGAAACCAAGGAAGAAGAGGTAGAAGCCACTTCCAACAAAGTGGCCAATGATTCCAAACCATTCAAGAGGTTGCTTCGAGCCAAACGCGGTGGCGGCGAAGAGGCAGTACGACAGGAAGATGTGGTACAAGTGCAAGATAATTCGGGACACACTTGATCGAGCCATCGCATCGCCCTTCAAGCTGTAGTCGTCGACGACCAAGAGCCACACGGCCCCGATCGAGTTGAGTACGGCAAAGATGCAGAGGAGGATTTGGTTAACCTTCTTGTCCGAGATATTCCACTTCATGGCTTGAGCTGGTGGCAGTCAATTTGAAACTGATAGGAAGGTTGCAGGCTGGGCATGCGATAGATTTCCACCTTGAGGCTGTGGCAGATCTTGAACTTCAAATTTCAGTGAAAAGTGGATGATTTCCACGTTACCCATTTCTAGCCAATCAAATCTAAAGAAATTTTTTTTAGCCAATCATATCGTATTATCTCATTGCTTATAGCCAATCAAATGTCTTTGTTGATGAATTCTGCAGGATCAATAACGCACCTTGGGACAAACGCTACTTTTTTAAAAAGAGCATCCATTTCTATGCCATAGACTTCATTTTTATTCGAGCAATTGCCTGAGAAGAACAGTTGACCTGTTCGTTCTGGTCGAAACTGTTCCAGGTAAACTTTAGAACAGCTGTCCGGATAATTATCCGGAATAATTAGCCTAAGAAGTACAGTCGATATCCGCATAGCTATCCGGATGAATGAATGGGTGGAGGCACTCAGAACGACATGGTCGCCGATATGCCATGGACCGTGACGCAAGAGTACCTCGATGCATCGGTCAGGCTACAGATGACTAAGTGTCCTGATGGGATATGCGACTATGTGACACTCGAAGTCATAAACGATCACACTGAGCACAACTTTTGCACTCTGCGCGGCATGCGTCGATGCTTGGATGAACTTGCCATGGGGCATGGCTTCTCGGTGAAGCAAGCTCGGAGCCAGTCAAAGGCTCGCAAATGGGTTTGTACAAGAGAAGGCTGTCCATTTCTCTTAATCGCATCTGTGAGACAAGATGCCAGCGTGCGAATTTCTTCCATGCAGCTTGCGCATAACCATCCATTGCATTACGAAAACGTTCAGAGACGACACAACGGTGTCGCTCATAACAAGGTATGCTTTAATTGATCGTTGATTATGACTTAGAAATATAGATTGTCCGTTCTGTCCTCGAAAGTGAAGCTGCAGAAAAGGACGCCAGAAAGTTGACTACGAACGATATCAAGGACTGTTTTCTCCGTGTCCACGGGCAATAAATCTCGTCGTCGGCAGCGGGCCGGGTCAAGCAAGCTATTGTCAATGCAACCTATGGCGAAGTGGATGAGTCCTTTGAAAAACTCGAAGCATACTTCGACGTGATACGTCAACACAATCCTGGAACGTTTACAGTGGATGAGACCGATGGTGGACAGTTCAGGCGAAGTGTGATCGTGCCTGCGTTTTGCAAGCATGCTGTAAAGCATTGTCAACCAGTTCTCGCGCTAGATGGTACATTCATTTATAACACTATTTGTTTCGTCTAATCTTACACTATATATGTTCTCAGGTGCGCACTTGAATGACATGATGCACTCCAATGGCGTCCTCTTGGTGGCGTCGATGAAAGACCCAAACAATCACATTGTAGTGATAGGTCAGTTTGTTCTGTACTCGAAATATCTAGCAACCGTGTCCTTGTAGGGCTTGGTATTGCTCGTCAAGAAGACGGGCCGAATTGGTCTTGGTTTTTGAAGAGTTTAAAAACTACTGGGGTTCTTGACTCCGAAGATCTAGTGATTATATCAGATCGTCAATTTGGGGGCTTACAGTGGTTAGGACTAATTAAGGCTTGCAACGACGTAGTACCAAATATTCCCCACCGCTTTTGTCTACGCCACGTTATTGCAAACATTCGCTCAACAAAGGGGCTGTCATTGAGCTCTTCGGAGGAGGCGCTTGTTTTCAGAATGGCAAACGCAGACTCGAGTGGTACATTCGACAGGTTGGCTGAGACCTTGGCATGTACTAATCCTGGTTTTACATTTACGAAGCTGTTAACCTAAACCTTGTATATAGGAGCATTTAACTATCTCACGGCTAACACGCTTCCTCGAACCTCATGGGTAACCTACGCCGTATCAATGCCAACGTACGGTAACGTCACTTCGAATCTGTCCGAGTCAGCGAACCATTGGCTTGGCAAGGACCTCCGAAGCTCAGATGTCGTACAACTTCATTTCCAATACCTTCTCCATCTCCTTCGCAACATCATGGAAAGACGGTATGTTGATTAACATTATGCATATTCATTACACTTGTGGATTAGAGATAAAAGTCGTAATTGGCCTGATGGCAATTTCACTCCAATTTACAACTCCAAGTTCTCAAAAATGACTTTAGGAGCTACATCAATTGAGGTATATAAACTATGTATTGAACATCTTACAAAAGCATGATTTCTTAGCTAGCTCCTATTGAGCCAAGGGTTGAGTTTTTGGCACTGTACCACAATGAGTCGGCGATTCGAAGCCACTTGTGGCGCCGAGTGCATCTTGGCGAATGATCTTGTGACTGTGGTGAATGGTATGACAAGCAGCACCCTTGTTTACACGCTGTCGCGTGTATGAACGCGTCTGGCTTGGACCCTAGACGTGAGTTTCGTGATGTTTTCTATACAGAGAATTTCAAAGCACTCTATTCGATGACAGTTCGACCCATACCGCCCGTCGATTTGATGCGAAACAAAGCGTGCAAAGCCCCCATGCTGTATTGGTGAACACGACGACCTTCCTTGCAGAAGCCTCTCAATCATTCACAGCTGTGCCACAATCGCAAGCCCCAAAACACCAAAGGACAAAGCCAGGCCCCAAACCGAGCAAGTGAAAGAGGTCCAATGGCATGTCATCCTAGTCACATGTTCAGCCTTGCAATGCATAATACATACTTGTAATGTGATCTGTGTGGTTGGATATGATCTTCACTTGCTCCACCGCTTGGACGTCGTTTCCTTGCCTTGAGCTCTTGTGGGTATTTATCCAATTTGATTCCGTCCAATTATTCCGGATAATTATCCGGACGGCTGTTCTAAAGTTTACCTGGAACAGTTTCGACCAGAAAGAACAGGTCAACTGTTCTTCTCAGGCAATTGCTCTTTTTATTCCAGCGAAGGGGGTGAGATACTGAGAATGGTCATGTAAAAAAAAAAAAGTCGGTGGTCTAAAACTCCCCGAGTTCGGTGGCAAATTGCATTGGGATCAACCTTGTGAGATTGGGTGCGCGGCTTGGATTGTGGATTTCCACTGTTCCATGATCGAGTATCAAATGTATTTCATTGGATAATATTGTGCTTTTGAGGGAAATTTCCCAATTTGGCGTGATTTGTTCAATCGTTCCAAATTTGTTTTAAGCCATTTGATTGGCTAATAATCGAAAAATTTCGACTCATTTGACAAAATATGGTACTTTTTTTCGAATCAGCCAATGAAATCCATGGGATCGGTTTACGGATCGATTTGCCGGCGCGATTCGATTGAGCACCAACCCAAAATTTGTATCAAATCAATAATAATAGCCAATGAAATTCCCATGTTGAACCCAACAACTGGATTAAGAGGCGGAGTCATCGATCGGATGTGGCAGGAAAACAACCAGAGCGCAATCGAATGCTTGGCCCATTTGAGGCAGATCGTGTCGAAATCAAGCAGCCTCGAGCTATTTCATGCCAGTGCGAATCTGCGAGTAAATAAATGGGACGCTCTCGTCCTTGACGGCGAAATCATGTCGTTGATGAAACATCCCATCAAGAACATGTTTGCCTACTTCCCACCGGGCTTGATGGAAAAGTTTCAACCAGAAATTGACGGCGGCATGCTCGCCTTGCTCTTTTTCTTCTCCGTCGGCATGAAGAAGGTATTTGATGGCGATTTTCATGCCCTCACATTTGTGTTTAGCCGACGCCAGGCATGGCATTGCAAAATCTCAACTACGCTGCAGATTGCTTCACATTGAAGAAAACTGTACACCTCTTCTTGTTCTCGGTTGCTATACCTTATGGCTGGAAGCGGATACATCGCATGCTTTTAAATTGGCGATGGCGTGAAGACCGTACAACAGAAGCAGAGGTACTCGAGCTAGCAAGGGTCTGATCTTACAATCGATTGCAGGAAAAATACCAACGTTTCTTGACGCTCCTACATCGAGTGAGCACGATCGTAGCCGTGTGCCAGCTGCTCAACCACATTGCATTTTTCCGCAATGGACAATACCGAACTCTTGCGGAACGTCTCGTTGGCATGAAGCTGGTATGAGTGCGCCGTCGTCTTGATCATTCAATTTCTGTTGTAGCAAAAGACAAAACCAATTCTACAGCCACGAGCTATTACTTTTGAATACATGAACCGACAGCTTGTCTGGGACGGTTTGGTGGTACGATGACGTCTTATGCTGTGAATTCAGTGAGTTGAAGGAATTTGGCTCGTTCATGCTGCCTCTGATCAATTGGGATCGCATTTGGCGAATCGTTAGGCGCGTTGGATGGTTTCTTCCAGACGACGCATCGGTGGCTCGAGCTCGTCAAAACGGCTGTCCTATCTGTTTGGCAGCGACGGCAAAGGTTTACTCTGCCGTGTTGCTTGCGCTATTGACTGCTTCATAGACTCCTTACAAAACGTCATGTGGCCACACCTATTGCTATTATTGCCTGCAAACTGCCGTCAGTACTCAACCTGACTTCTCGTAATTCCTCAAGCCCTCACTTTGAAATGACGAGCTCTTGTCTAGGTGCATCGTGTGTGGCGACGTCTTTCAGAGTTCTTATCGACTTACCAATCCCCAACTTGATCAATCAAATTCAAGCTAACTAATGCAACAGTTTTGTGTTGTACTTTCATGTGAACTGGCAGTAACATTCAAGTTCATTTAATACAAGCGCCCTTGCTAGCAAATGGGTCTTAGTATCGGCGATCGTCGCGAGGTCGCCCATGGTCATAGTTATTCCGGGGCCGATTTTGGTCATAGTACGATTGCTGTTGGTACGAGCTGCCTCCTCGGTTATCATACGACGATGATCCACCATGGTTACTGCCACCGTGATGCGAGCTCTGATGCGAAGATGCGCTGTATTGCACAGATGGGGCTCGAGGGGCTTCCCGGAGTTTGGGTGGATGCGATGCTGACTTTTTGAAAAAGGAAATTGCTCGTTCAAGAGTATCAATCGGTGTATCGTACGAGAGCTCACCGAAAAAGCGCAAGCCCGTCGGTTTAACTTCGAAATGGAATGACCGCGGCGTTGTTCTCGCGACGTACGTGATTGAAAAACATCCAGGATACTTGTGGTACAGATGCAGGGCCCATGGCACAGATTTTGGATTGGCTTCCTTTTCTTTCACGAGGTCGTCACCAATTGCGTGGACATCACCGGTCCTGTAATTCTTGTGAGCCATGATTTCTTCAATGTAGACGTTCATAGGATCGATCAAACGTGCAAGAAGTTCATCAATTGAGTCGTATTCTTCACCTTTGACAACCAATTTTTCACCCAAACGACCTTCAGTTGGCTTGTTTAGTTCGTGCACATCAAAATGACGATAGACCAGATCAGCAGCTTTCCATGTCAAGTTCAAGTGGTCCGAACCCTTACTGGCAGGGCGAAGAATAACATCACCAATGTTCATCTCCTTCATCATGCTCAAACAAGCCTTCAATGAGATATTCTTGAAGACAGGGTGGGCAATTTGACGCCGCTTTCGCACTGGTCCATTCACTGGAGTCAATTTGGTCCAATCTTTTTCAGCTTCTGGTGTAGGAAGCTTGTTCACAAGTTTGTCATAACGAGCTTTACTGTCGTCAATCACGCGCTCGATATCCGTCCACGATGGAATACTTCGACGATTGAAACACTCCTCCGTCATTGTCAAAATCGACCGGTCATCGCACGCCAAGCTCAATATGTATCGATCTCCATCGCCGTCAGGAATAATATCCATAATTTTCGCGTTCACTTGCATGCCGCGTGGAAATCCATTTTCTCGGAGGTATTTGTTACCGTCTCGAGTGATGAACGTCGGCAAATTTTCCTTTCTCAACTGAGCACGGATACCCGAATGCAATTCCACGATCACGTTGTCACCAAGCGATTTGATCAGCTTGCAAGGAACAACCATGCCCACACGCAATGTCTCACGAGTTTCACCATGGAGCAAGAAGAAGAGGTCTTCGAGCAACGGGTCCTTGTATTTATGGCGAGTGTCGAAGTATGGATAACGCAACTCTTGCTTGATCGATTCCAAAGTATGCAACTTGGGTCCTTTCTGTTGCATTTCCAAACGCTGCGCATATGCTGGCAGATCCAAATCGGCCAACGAATCAGCAATTTCAGCATCATGCAGTCGCTTGTATGCTTCGGGATGGTACTTGGCAACTGCAGCCTTAATAGCCGTCGCAGATTGAAACATAGTGTCTTCGACAGCGTATGAATACTGATCTGGGTCGTACAAGTCCATTGTGTTGTTATTGTTGGCGTCACCACACATCTTCACAGCCATATAATAACTTTCAGGATGGATACGTGTGTCATCCAAAGGGTTCAAAGCTGCATCTTTCAACGCATCACGCTCGCGAATACGCAAGACACCCGCGCAATTTCGGTACACAATTTTGTCCAAAGCCCGTTGCAAGTCTTGCCGCTTTTCAATGTGTCCCATGACCTTAATTTTGTCAATAAGAGCAGTGGCTTTGACTGGGCCAAGACCACTAACAAATTGTAGTGCGTACGAAGAATGGCTGTAGTTGGCTGCCACGTTGATATCAATGCCCACCTTGTTCACGACTTGGATGAATACACGCTCGTACGCTCGAAGCAGCATTTCTTGGTTGACCATTTGTTGCAGAGGGTCAATCGAGAGGTAGAGGAGTTCTCGTCCTCGGCCGGGTTCCTGTAGGGTATCGGCTCCCCACAAGGCACTCAATTCTGACAGCGGATTGCGCAAGTAACGAGCCAAGCCTATCGCTGCTCGAGTTCCTTCCATTTCCTCGGGGAACTCAATCTCTGCACGCTTTGATCGGGCAAACATGCGGGGCACATCGTCTTTTAAGAAGGTGACGTGTAAATACTCCGGGTCTTGCTGGATATGACGACGGATTTTGTTACGCACAACATCCACTAATTCACCCACATCCATACTCTTCGAGCCACCACTTGTGTTTAAGACAACAGCAGAAATTCTTGGGTGGTCTTCGAGGAACGTTGTCAGCACGGCTGTCAATTGCGCCAAGCATTTCGCCGTCTTGCAACGACCTTGGACCTTATCTGCCAAGTCACCATTTTCATCCAACGCGGCGACGTAAGCAATTGGTTCGTCGACAGTATTGTCGACAAAAACACCCATTACATGGGGCTCAGTCAAATCGTTGGATTCAAATGGCCGCACCATCAGTCGTTCTTTCAATTTCTTACTGCATCGAGCGAGCACAACTTCCTCTGAAGATTGAAGCATCTCAGCTTTGATTTCCTCTTGAAGACTGGCAACAAGCAAAGAACCAACAGCCTCACGGATAATTTCTCGACGTTGGTTTTGCCATTCTTCACTCGAGTGCTTTGGATCAAGGTAGGCAGCTTCCAGTGGTTCGATGAGATGATGGTGCTCGATTTGAAAGTGGATATTGAGTACGCCTTCCTTCTCGCCTTTTATCAATTTGAGGTAAATGTCATTGTTCATGAATTCTTTCACAGGCATTTCCTTGATGTACTGAAGACCGTGACAATAATGAAACTCGTCAACTTCTTCCACACCTTTAGCGGTTGCTTCAGTGGATACAACAGCAAAGCGCATACATATTTCGCGCATTCGAGCGCGAACATTTGGATCTGTTGCCAAGTGCAACGCCGCCACATGGCGAGCTCCCTTGAGAACATCGTTGACTGAGGGGAAATCTGCACTCAAGTATGGCATGCACGTTTCTGCCAAAGCAACTTGAGGATTTGGGACTTGAACTTGGGAATCAGGGACAAGGCCTATAAGTACACCACCGAGTATAGCCGCGTTAACGGTAAATTGCGAGGTCAAGTCTTTAAGTCCACCCTTGAGACACAGTTGATATAGAGTGCGTCGACCGGGGCGTTTTTTCTGCTTGTTTGTTTGCTTGTCTTGAACATCCAGCATGGAAAATGCTTGAGAAATATCCATGAGACCTTTGTCTTGGGTCTGGCGAAGAACTTGTTGGTAACACGAACGAACAGTCGTGCTTTCTGTCGTATCGTTGGCAAGGACGGCAGCCTCAACGTACTTTTGAAGCGCCTGACGCTTCCTGTCCAATTTATCCCACTTCACATCCAAATCTAGGATGAGGTACAGTTGTTCTGAGTGAAGCCCTGCTTGCTTCCAGTACTCCTTGCAGTATCGTTGGACAAACGGAGGTTCGAGCTTTTCATCGTGATAAAATCGCAACACGTGTTCAATTGCCGTCACCAAATCGCCACGAGCCACATGCTGATTTGGATCTCTGGCTTCAATTTTCCGGAGCACTTCGTCAACCATCCACTCGGCTTCTTCAGCTCGTTCTTCCACATCAGGGAATTGACGATTTTTGAAAAGAACTTGATAACGTTCTGGGATGTCCGTTTCGCGAATAGATGCATCAGTCGACGTCATGTGGAATTCTTTCAAGACGGCAGGCTCATACTTGTCCAAAAGCATAGCTTGCTTGTCTGTTTCAGCATCGCCAGCACCAGACGGTACAGCACCACGGGTTGCCTCCAAGAAAGCGTCAGCATCACCAAACAGTTCCTCGGCTTCGTCCAATTGATATAGGGACGGTCCCTGGGGTAATGAGCTTGGTTGCGAACGTTTCTTCACAGGGCGCTTTGGACGCCCTCGGTCACGGCCACCTTCATCATCGTCCGATACGATAAATTCGTCTTCACTGTTGTAATCTTGTTCATCCATGTACTGATCTGATTTATCGCGGCGAGAAGCCCCACGGTCGTCTTCCTCGTCATCTTCAGAATCAGAGCCAAACATGCGTTTGCTCAAATCTTTGTCAATGGAGCCTTTGCCTTTAGCTTTCTTCTTTCGTCGGGCATCGTCGTCCGATCCAAGGTCGTCGTCGTCATCACTGTACGACCTGGTGGGTTTTCGAATACCCAAGTTCTCGTTAATCAAATCTAAATCATCTTCGAGATCATCGTCGTCTCGTCCATGGCGCAAACGCGAGCGCTTTTTTTCCTTTTTTTCCTTCTTTTTGCGCCGCCGTCGAGGCTCTAAGCACAATGAAGGAAAGTTGAGCTGGAAAGTTCATACCATCGTCCTCTTCCTCTTCTTCTTCGTCGTCTGCGACGAGAAATCCATCTTTTTCATACGTGTCGTCGTCTTCATCAAGCTCTTCTTCGGATGAATCAACAACTTTGTCTTCATCGCTTTCAGAAGCTTCATCCTCGACAAATCCGGATTTTCCACCATCATCGCTGTCGTCGTCCATGACACGACTCTTCTTCTTTTTCTTTGATTTTCCATCTTTGGACAGCTTGCGCTTCTTAGACGTTGTAACTTTTTCTTCTTCCGAGTCCGAGATCGCTGGAGAGTTATCCCCTACGTTGCCCATCACACACTGAACATCATCACGAGATAAAAGCACATCAAGTCATTGCAGAAAAGCCTTTAATGCCAATGCAGAGGGATAATTAGCGCTTACCTTCAGAGTCCGCCATGATACGAGAGAGATATGAGAATGCTTGGCCGCCGCTGCTCCTTCCGCCGCTCAACAAGACCCGTTGGCCAGGTATTTATAGGCTAAAAAATCCTTAATTGAATGTAAGATATACTTTTTTATCTTGATTAAAGTATACTCGAATTTGAATTTCAGACATTTGTAATCTTGATTTCAGTATACTCCTATTTAGGGTCGTGGTCCCTTTCCCATTTCAAGTTTGGCGCGCACTGCCATCATGAACAGAGAAGCGCAAGAAGCGGCGTGGGCAACGGAGCAGGCCGAGGTATCTACGAAAATTTCCTCGATGGGAACAATCTCGATAGATGAAACTCCGAATGGATACGAGTCATGAAGTAGATTTGAACGCGGTCACCCTTGTCGGTGGTGTGGACATTTCATTTTTCCCCAATTCAGACGATGCATGCGCAACTTTGGTCGTCTTGACCTTTCCAGAGATCAAAGTAGTTTGCGAAGCCTCGTACGTGCGATAGACGCTTTCCTCCAGGAGAATACCTTGTTTTAGGTGCCATACAAGATTGACTTTGCCATACATCCCAACGTTTTTAGCCTTTCGCGAAATTCCAGCTCTGTTGCCACTGTTTGACATGATTCCAACAGACCTTCGCCCTCAACTAGTTTTAGTTGATGGCAATGGCGAACTGCATCCTCGTGGGTTTGGTATTGCGTCGCATTTAGGTGTTATGACGCTTTTGCCTACTATTGGTGTTGCCAAGACATTTTTGAACGTCGACGGGTTGACAAAAAAGAGTGTACGAGCATTGGTCGCAGCTGGCAAGACAGCCACAAGAACTGATGCAGATCCAACATCAACAGTCGCTTTGGAGTTGCGTGGTGACTCGTCCAAGGTTGTCGACGTCGAGATAATGTCTATAATCCTGTATGTAGGTCTGGGGCAAGGCGTTGTGCACTCCTGGGATTGAGAACCCGATCTACGTCTCGATTGGCAATTTGATATCCCTCGATAAAGCAGTCGAAGTGGTCCAACGCTGTTCACTGTATCGCGTGCCTGAGCCCATCCGCCAAGCAGACCTTCGATCCCGCGCAATCATTCGAGAATGGGAGAAGCACGGCGTCGACACTTCGTTCAAGTCTTGCAAGCTTCTTGATTAGCATTCATCTCATTCTGGAAAATTCGAAAGTGTGAAACACAGAGGAACTGACTCATATCTTGAATTTTGTATAGATTGTTTGAACACGAAGTCGAAATCGGATTAAAAACCTAATTAGAATTTGATTTCGGCAGTGCTCGACTGGACGGTACGCGGCGTTCATTTGGAAAAGGATGGAGTTCGGTGGAAACAACGACGCGTCTGCCGAGGAATGGAAGACCAAGGGGAATGATCTCTACAAGAAGGGAGACTACCGAGGTGCCATCGATATGTATACGATGGCAATTGAGCTCTCCCCAACGACGGCAGCGTATTATGCCAATCGTGCGGCCGGGTACTTGATGTTGAATAAGTACCATGAAGCGATCGGCGACGCGTCGCGCTCGATTGCGATGGAACCTACGTTCCTTCGAGGATACCAACGCAAAGCAAAAGCACAAGTCGCTTTGGGGGATTTGGAAGCTGCGATCAAGACCTACCAAGCTGGTTTGATGAAAGATCCCAACGACCCCACATTGATGAACGATCGACGCTCTGCCGAAATCGCGATGGAAAAAATCAAGCGCGGACGTGATCATGTCAAAGCGGGAAAATTCCGTGAAGCCTCGTTCTGCTTCGACAGCGCCCTTCAGATTTGTACACACTCGAATGATTTGAAGAAGTGGCGAGCTGAAGCCTTGATCGGATGCGAACGATATGATGAAGCGTTCGCTGTCTTGACTCAGTTGATGCGCTCTGACTCGTCGTCCCCAGATGTTCTCTTCTTGCGTGCACAATGTCTATATTTCCAAGGAGAGTTCACCAGTGCAATCCGTCACTTGCAAGAAGCTTTGCGTGCAGATCCTGACAACGGCAAGTTTGTCAAGGAAATCAAACGAATTCGCGCTTTGGATACACAAAAAGAAGCTGCAAACGATCATTTCAAGGCCGGTCGATTCCAAGACGCCGTCGAAGCGTACACGGAGTGCCTTTCGATTGATCCTTCCAACAAGTCGTACAATGCTAAGCTGCATTGCAACCGTGCCGCTGCTCTCGCCAAGCTCAACAAGAACGAAGAAGCTATCAGAGACTGCGACAAGGCTATCTACTATGACAGCTCCTACGTCAAGGCCTATCTTCGAAAAGCCCAGTGCCTCAAGGATATTGGTGGCAAAGACAACTTGGAACAAGCCTTGCGCGAATACGAGACCGCATCCAAGTTGGTTGGCGAAGATCAGCAGCGTCAATACGCCCAATATATTCGTGAGACCAAACTCTTGCTCAAGAAGGCCAAGCGAAAGGACTACTACAAGATCTTGGAGATTCCTCAAACCGCCACAGACGCTGACATCAAGAAGGCATACCGCAAGTCTGCACTCAAATACCATCCAGATCGACATGCCAACAAGACGGACGAAGAGAAGAAGCAAGCAGAAATCGACTTCAAGGATGTCGGTGAAGCTTACGCCGTTTTGTCCGACCCACAGAAGAAGCAAAGATACGACTCTGGCGTCGATCTTGAAGACTTAGACAATGACATGGCTGGACCTGGTGGCATGGGCGGCATGAACCCCAACGACATCTTCCAAATGTTCTTCCAAGGCCAAAACGGCATGGGCGGCATGGGTGGCTTTGGCGGTGGTGGTGGTTTTGGCGGTGGCGGATTCGGCGGCGGAGGTTTTGGCGGCGGTGGCGGATTTGGCCGAGGTGGACACAGTCACGGTGGCAGCGGCACCAGCTTCCGATTTTAGAGGAACGTCGGCGATATGTGTGTGTTAGTAGTGAACGCCGTCGCTCGTTGCTCCATCGAATCAATTAATAGAATCAACTTGGCTAGTCTCGTCTCCATCTTGTTTTGTCTTGCCAGCATGGCTTCAGATGTCATGACAGTGAGACCCTCAACATATTGTAATCTTTGAATTGTACAAAATATATGCATTAGATATTGTATTATTTGTATGAAGCAATTTAAAATGTAAAAGTTTCAACTTCAGGGTGTAGGCAAGTAATTAAAATTGATTTAAAATATTGTAATGAATATGTTCATTCTGAAATTGAAAGCAAATATATTTAAAATACATTTGAAATATGAATCAAAATGTAGAGGTTCTTACCTTGTACGGGATGAACTGCAAGGAAAGGATTGGCCCATGATGTCAAGCACAGAGGTACGCAAAAGATGTCCAAGCGAAGTGCGCGTGGCGACCATGCGGCTCAGAAGAAAGCCAAGCGAGATAGTCGAGTGCAATATACAGGGTGGGAAGTTCCGCGTGCTGACTACGTCTTGGATACAGTTGACGTGAAGGACTTGACGCCGGCGTCTTTTTATGCCAACTATGTCAAGATGCGACGACCAGTTGTGATCAAAGGATTCATCCAAGACAAAACCTTCCAAGCGCCGGCAAAATGGACGAACGCGTATTTGAAAGAAACTGCTGGCGCGCAGAAGTTAATGGTCGAAGAACGTGCTTCGATTTCGGATTCATACGGCCAAGGCAATGAAGTGTCGATGACGTTTGCCGACTTTATCCAACTCGTTGAAGCCAAGGACGCGTTGCATTACCTCACAACGCAGGATGTTCAAGCTGACCCAGTGACCGGTCGACCACAGCTGATGGCTCCGTTCGTCCAAGCTTTATCTGGCGATTTCCCAGTCTCACCAGAGCTCATGGTAGGTTTCCGCGACGCTACACTTGATGCCGACTCGACGTAGGGCCATTTGATTCCGCAGAACATCAACATTTGGATGGGATTGTCCAAGGATGGATCGACGAGCGGCCTCCACCACGACTATCACGACAATTTGTACATTCTTCTGCGAGGCCGCAAGAAGTTTCGGCTCTATAGTCCTGGCGACGTCGAGGCCATGTACACCCGTGGCAATCTCTTGAAAGTCCATCCAAATGGCCGCATCAACTACGAAGGCGAAGAAACAACTGCCTATGGAGCCGACTTGAAGTCCGAGCAAGCCGCCACTGCATTTACAGCACAACAAGAAGCTGAAGCCGAGGTATGCCTTGATGATTGAACGAGGCTGAATGAACTTGCAGCTAGCAGCAGCAGAGCGCGACTTGGCCAACAATGTTCCCGGTGCAGAGGAACGTGTTGCCGTCGCTGAGGAAAAGCTCGAGCGTGCGATGGACGATGCCATGGAAGCCGAGTTTGACGAGGAAGGAGATGAAGACGACGGTGACGATAACGATAATGATGACGACGGCGAAGACAATGAAATCGGAGATGAGGACGAGATTGCCTCCTCCAACGATCCATTGGTGGACAAAACCATCAAGGATCCCATCAACTTTAGTCGCGTCAAGACACAACGTCCACCAGATGAACTCGACCACGAGTTTCCTCGCTTCCGTCATGCCAAGGCTACATTCTGCGACGTCAACGTTGGGGAAATGCTCTATCTTCCAGCGTCTTGGTTCCACGAGGTCATTTCGTTCGGGGAAGATGGCCACTTGGCGCTTAATTACTGGTATCATCCGCCTGATGCCGCCGACAACTTTGCCAAGCCATACACGAGCGACTTTTGGTCCAACGACTACGCCGCCCGTGAATCCATGCTCTAGTTCCTCTCCTCCTCTTGTCTCTTATGAAATTCATCCTGCTCTTCCTCGTCATCCTCGTCCAAGTCTCGACTGGTGTCGACTACTTCTCTTCCTTGTATCCTTGGGCAGTCGTCGCTGCTGATGGGTTCTTCTCATGCTGTGCGGCATTTCACGTGCATCTCGTCACCTGTATATCGTCAGTCGTCCAACGGGAACGAGCAAATCGACTGAGTTGCGTTCTCAGCCGAAGATGCGGCGAGAGTTCAGAGGAGATGCGGACAGAGATGCACTGCAACCAAGTCGTGGAAGCATTCTTCATCCACCGTCGGAATATGCGGCACCTACAGCTGCAGCAGCCACAACAACGACATGTCTTTTGCCTCTCGTTCGACGCCGACGTGCCTCTCCTTGGCGTGACGTGGATGGACAACGCGGAGAGCACCATGTGCGTCATCTGCCACGACGCTTTTCATTTCATGAAACGCAAGCATCACTGTCGTCTCTGCGGCCGTCTCGTATGCAATGCCTGCTCTCCAGCACGTGCGTCCATTCGGTCGAGCCAACTCGAACGCACTTGTCGCCTCTGCTGCAGTGTCTTGCAAACCCTCGAAGCACTCGGCGACGCTCGCGTCCAGAGCAACGTTCCGTCCGCGTCGTTGATCGTGCCCACCCCTCGGTACACGACGCCAGAGCAAGACTTTGACAAGCTCATGCGTGTCCGCAAACATCTCAAGACTGTCAAGCCGTCCGCGTCCGCGCAATACTACGTCGTCAGTGCGTCGTGGCTTCAGCACTGGTTTGACTACACGCAGCGACAGCGAGCACACCCCGGTCGCATCTCCAACCACTCGCTCCTTTCGTTCTACCAAGGCAAACTCCACGCCAAGCGGGGCGGCGACTTCCGCGTCGTGCATGAACTCATCTGGTGTACACTCCACGAACTTTACGGCGGTGGGCCGACGATCACGACGCAGTCCAACATGGCATGGACGATTCACATGACGGACGGCGAGCTAGCCGAGACGCTCGTGCATACAAACGCCATGCGGCATCCAAAGAAACCATCTTCCCTTTCCATGCAGTGCTGGTTCCTCACGGAATGCAACCGACGATCCATCGTTGGCCGCATGAGCGAGTTGCAAGATGCCAACGGCGCCAATCTCGCCAAACATGCCGTCGACGCCTTCACCTCCGCGTCGCATCAAGCTCGCCAAGACGCTCAAGATCGACTGAGCCACGTGCGGTTGTCCGTCTACCCACTCGACTCAGCCGTTTGTCCAAAGTCCACGCAACGCTTTGACGTAATGTAGCGTTTTCTCTTCAGTTAGCCGTCGAGTTTGTCGGGGCAGAGGGAGCGAGATGAATCCACTTGTCATGTCCATCTTGGCGCGCGGGATACGACCAGCCTTTGCCGAAAAAGTTGGGCGGCATGTGGACGTCGTCGAGTCTTGGCGGAGGTTGAAATGGCCACAGCGCCGTTGCGACAAAGAAACAGTTGACGCCATGGGATTCGCAGTAGACCAGCGTGTACTGAGGGCTCAAAAGCGCTTGGAAAGCTCGAGGAGTCGCTCCAAAGTAGCTCGTGATGGTGTCCCAGCCGACATTGTCGTAGCTAACGACCCGAGCATCGCGGAAATGGCTGTTGACTTCGGCGAGAATCACACGAGGCGCGAAGCCTGCTTCGAGAATGGCTTGGAGGACGTGGTAGTCGTTGAAATCAATGTCGACGACGAGTAAATCCACGTCTTTCGGGACGCCACGCGCTTCAAATAGCGACGCGACGTTCTCGACCGTGATCCATTCCCTAGAAACATTTTTCAACAAGATGCAAGAAGGCTAGAAGGACAAAACCTGTGCAAGTTGATGTAGGCGTTGGCGTAGCTGCCGTCGAAAAGAACACCAGACCAGTTGTGGAACTCGCGGAGGTATCTCGTGTTGCACTCGCTGCCGTCTTGGACGCCAAACTCGACGAATTTCTTGGATGGAGACGGAGGGACGAGCTCAAAGAGCGCTTGGAGCACGCCGTCTTCGCCATTTTGCGAGTAGAAACCCCACTCTTGGTCATAAAAGGTATGCAGCGGCGATGCTGGATCGTGCATGAAGTTGGGATGCCGTCGAGGTGGAGAAATGAGCTCTGGAGGAAGTAATGGCTGTATGATGCTCTCTCGCTTTGGCAAGTCGAGCGTTGGCGATCGGCAGATGCAATTGTTGTATTCATTCACGACGAGACCAAAGACAAAGTCCGCAGTGGGGAGAGGAAGCAGTAACGTTGCCGAAGTTGACGAGCTCTCTTGCACAGTTGATGGCTCCATGCGCAGGCAATGAAAGGCAGCCGAAGCCCCTTGGAGTTTGAGTCTCAGACAGATCCGTTGCCTGGCATCACGAATATCAACGCCGTCCAGGGCGACGACGAGACGGTCCTCCTTGACAGAGAGTTGGATGGATGGGTTGACCATGAAGAGGAAGATTGCATGGAGGTACGACGACCCGTTGGTAAGCAGAATCATCAATGGCCCCGGCTGGGCGATGAGCTTGGTTTCAATGAACATGGGCTCGTCCTTCTTGGCGAAACCTTTGTACGTTGGCTCAACGGCTTTGTCGAGAAAGTAGCTCGAGTCCTCAAGTGTGCGATCGAGTTCCAAGTAGATCCGCTGGTTGATGGGACAAAGTTGACTAGGACGCACGCTGCTGAAGTAATGGTCTTGGCTTGAGGCTTCATTAAACTCAAAGCGATTCATGGCCACTGCATGGGCATAAATAACAGCACATTGATCGATTGTCAATACCGCGCGCTCTCGACAAAAGAGCGCGACGGCTAGCGCGGGATCACGCCGAGGTGTGAGTGACAAGAAGTAAGCCCTTCCATCCACAGCCACTGGGAACAAAATTGGCAGAAGGGGGATTGTCAGGTTCACGATGGAAAAATCGAGCCCCTGTCGGTGGAGATAACTCACATGGGCTTCGATAGACGCTGTGATCTATAGCATGCGTGAGAAGCGCCGTCAAGATGATCATGACCTCGTTGCATGTGTCGTTGCCTGGATACATTTCACACAGCCGCTGAGCTTGTTGCTGGACTGACACTTCTGGCAAAATAGCGACAACCTCCGTTGTTACTGGGATCCTTCGAGGTCCATGCACACTCGGCACCGCGCTCGAGACGAAAGCGGTGATCCATACCGCCATGACCACGACAGCCTTCATTGCGCCAAATTGCGATCTTTCGATCTTTCAACATTGCGAGGGGTTCAGGGTCTGAAGGGTTGAAGGGTTAAGGGGTGTGGGGGTTGAAGAAAATACAATTGACATCGACTGACATGTTGAGCTTTGGAGCTGGAGGAGCACCAGAGGATGCAAGACGCGAATGAGCTGCAAGCTCTCGACGATTCATAAGTCATGATTCATTGAGCGCTCTCTCTGATGAGGTAAAGGTGTTTCCCGGCTCATTTGATGTGAGTGGATGATGAACCGTCACAATCTTAAAATTAGTGCTCCTCGATGCACATTGTGATCGCACGTCATGGATATGAGAAGACTCTGCGGCGAATTTACGAGCGTCGACTGGCTCAACTCGATGTGGCCATGCTGGACCTCCTCCGCAATGCCAGAGTACACGAAGAAACCGTGACCAACATGCAAAACTTTGTCGCGACCTCCCTGCAACGATTTTATCGAGGATGGAAAGGTCGCGTCGTCGCCAGCATCGCTCGTCATCGTCATCTATCTGCCATTCAAATTCAGCGGATTGTACGCGGGCGTCAGTACGTCTAAAGGAAACATCATGACGAACTGATTCGTGTAGAGGCCGACGTAAAGCCTTGCGAGAAAGACGGCGGCAAAACATGGTGCTCCAGAGTCCGTGGGCGATGCGACAGCTCATTTCACGAAGTATTCCGATTCGAACGATCGGACCATGGCAAGAGTTGCTTGATCCATGGACGAACGAGTTCTACTACTTTGAAGTGAACACTCAAGACAGTCAGTGGCAGCCTCCACCGGAGTACGTGGAGTTCCTCAAGTGCGACTGGCGCGATTGTTCCTTTGTCGCGCATACGACCAACGAGATCCACGACCACAAGCGAACTCTGCACACCTGGTATGGAACAAAGGCATCACTCTCTTGAAGGGATCCGTAGGTACTGCGAAGTATGCCAAGGAAGAAATGTCGGCTACACATTTCCCACCTGTCCGACTTGTACCGTGACGATGACGACGCCAAATATTGTTCAGTCAAAGGACTGGCCGCTCGCTGTCCCTGAAGAGCCTGTCGTCGTTGAAAGCAACACAGTCGAGCCAACACAACTACCTAAACCGGAAACGCCAAGACCGCAGGTGAAGGCGGTAAATCTCTGCGTGAAAGAGCCTGAAATGCAGGGAGACGACGACCAGAGTCACTTGGTGCGGCGTCTTCCAAGCGAGACAAATGCATTCGACCACGTCTTGTGGATCAGTGCGTTCAAAGGCATGGAGAAAGCCTTTGGCAAGGCAAAGTTTGCCAGCGGTAGTTTGTACGTCGGCGATTTCCTTGATGGGAATTTCCACGGCTGGGGGGAATACTTCTATGCTAACGGCGATCGATATCATGGTCAATGGTCCAACGGAATGCGTCACGTACGTCGCTCTTTGCTCAAATGATGGCTTGACAAGCATGGCAGGGCATTGGTGTGTGGGAAAGCGTCACTGGGAAGCGATATCAAGGCCAATGGGACCAAGGACGTCGTCACGGAATTGGCATACTGCAGTTTCCCAACGGAGAAATGTATCAAGGCGAATGGTGCGATGGAAAGATCCACGGCCGAGGTAGTTTCTAACCAACACCGCCGTCTTGATGCCATTTTAGGCATTCACACGAGCGCGGCAGGCGAAATCTACGTAGGAGAATGGCAGCGGAATATTCACCATGGCCATGGCGTCTTCTCAACCGTACATTACCATCTCAAAGTCGACACTAAATGGAGAATCGCAGGTCAATGGAAGCTCGTACAAAGGCATGTTTGCCCATGGAAAAGCCCACGGACTCGGCGTCCTCTCGATGGATGGCGAAGTGTACAAGGCAGAGCTTTCTGGAGCCATCAGTGCAAAGTAACTCCAGGATCGTAGGGCGAATGGACCCAAGGCGTTCGAACCGGCCGTGGTGTTTGCTTTTATCCAAATGGCGCCATTTACTCTGGCATGTGGGAGCGCGACGAATGCTCTGGCGAAGGTGTCTTCATCTCGCCCCTCGGTGAAAAATACATTGGTTCCTGGCGGCGGAATCTCAAATATGGCCGTGGCCGATACATCTTTGCCAATGGCGATATGTTTGACGGCACATTCGACAACAACGTCGCCAAGGGACTCGGCGTCTATCGCTACGCGACGACTGGAGATGTCTACACTGGTATGGCCGCCGCGTATAGGCCGCGGGAGACATAATTTTTGCCGTAGGTCCATGGAAGGACAATCGTTTTCACGGCCGCGGTGGAATCTACGTTTGGGCGAGCGGCTCCATGTACGAAGGCGAATTTGTCGACGGACATATTCAGGGCCAAGGTCGCATGACATACCACAATGGCAATCGGTGAGTCTTCCACGGAGATCCTGTCATGACTGTCGCTGTAGATATACTGGCAGCTTTGTCCAGGCAAAGAAACACGGTCATGGACGCTTTGAATGGCCAAATGGCAACGTTTACGAAGGAGCGTTCGAAGACGGAACAGTCAATGGACGCGGCACGATGATTTACTCAAGTGGCCACAAGTACGACGGCATGTGGCGCAATGAAAAGCGGCATGGCCAAGGCACATTTTGGTATGCAAATGGCGATATCTACAGCGGCATGTGGAGCGATGACAAGTTTGACGGCGTGGGAACATTTACGTGGCGTCCTGGGAGCAGTTTGGAGGAGAATTATGCGGGCGAGTGGACTTGCGGTGTGAGGAATGGCAACGGGCGGTACAAATACTTGGATGGAAATGTGTATGATGGCATGTGGGTTGACGGACGCCGCGAAGGCCATGGCGTGTATGAATGGACGAATGGTGAAAGGTACGAAGGCGATTTCGTCAATGAAGAGCAGCATGGCCATGGCCGCTTCACCAACAAGGTAAGGAAGCCTTTTAACATTGGACCTGACGGCGATCTTGTAGGAAGGCGACGTCTATGGTGGTGGATGGGAGCACAATATCCGCGTCGGGCCCGGCACGATCCATTATGCTGACGGAAGCGTCTTTGTCGGGACTTTTATCAATGGCGTCCGTCATGGCCAAGGCGCAATGACTTATGCAAATGGCAATACGTACTACGGACTGTGGCTCCAAGACAAGCGGCAAGGCGGAGGAACGTATATCTTCCACGCCACCGACACTGAAACACTCAAACTCAAAGTCTTTGGCTATTAACAACCGAGAACTTCATGTGGATATCCTTCCTCGCAAGAAAGAACGTCAAATGTCAATGACGAGGACTCTAGGAAGCTCAGCAGAGACTTCATGCTCCCTTGAGGATGGCCATTTCAAACACAAGCATCTGACTTCAATGGTCCTTCCATGTGGAGCGACATATACACGACGACAGATTCGAGGACAGGCGCCGCTACTTCTTCTCTGCCTTTCTCGATGGGTATAAACAGTGGCATTCGTTTCTCTGCGTTGTCTCCGAGAACTGTCGAAGCTCGTCTTTCTGAACCTTTCCACTTGACTGCTTGTGCTGGATCGTAATCGCCCACGTCAAACCATGGCCTCTTCATCTCAGTGTCTTCCAGTCCACGGGATCCATCATACCCAGTAGTCGCTTTAGACACAGTTAAGCCCCCCCATAGCATTGTGCAACCAGAACGATGGACGACCCTCTCTCTTGCCGCTCTGACTCTGCAACTCCACTCGAACGGAGACTGCAAAGAGCAAGGAGCGCGTGAACTTTGGCGGTGCTTTACTGGCTTTGTAATTTTACCGTGGATGGACACGCTCTGTCCTTTCAGTTATCCATCGAGTCACCCATCGCTTGTTGTTGTCATGGTCGAGAGTTGCTTGTGACAATCTTTACAAATCCAGTCGGAATAACACTATTTGAGAATTTGGTCTGAAACATGGAGATCGCCGATGAGAAGCGAGAGCGGAAACTTGTCTACAATCGGAATCTCCTCCGCGAGAAACGACGCCAGTATCTCTCAGAGAGACAAGCATTGACAGATGAGCTCAACATGCTCTCCAAGAAGCTGCGGGTGAAACTCGACAAGGCGCTCTTGCCATGGAGAGATGTGGTGGAAGGTCTCCAAGACGACTATGAAATCCAACAGAATGTCACGCTCGCCTTGCGCACCAAGACTCGCAAGAACAGCCAAGTCATCGAAGCGCTCTCCAAGTGGGTCAACGATATCTTTGCACCGAAGATTGTACGCATTGCCTACTAGACTTGCTCGCTGATAGATTGATAGGGCCAGTCATTACAGCTTCCCTCAGAGACATGGAGAAACGTAACATTGCCGAAAAACCCCGACATCCGCCGTGTTGGCATGGACTGGATCACACAACAATTGTATCAAAATACTGACAACGTCTTTTACCGCCACGAACTTCCACCAACGAGCAACCTGAATGACTTCTTCATCGACTACGATGAATCCTTGTCGTATGTATGGCGATACCAGCATGACTTTGAAATGCCATTTGAACCTTTCTGTGATATTTTACGCGATACTGTCGGTGAATTCGTCAAAGGCGGCATGTGGGGCAGCCGATTCAGCTCTTACCTCGACGACAATGTACGTATTGTTCACAAACTTGATCGAATCTTACGGTGGCCGTAGGTACTCCCTGGAATTACCTATGCCCGCAGCATTCGAAGCCCTGAAGAAGCCGTGAACTATCTCTCGCGAGGGTTTATCTCGGCAGATCGAGCTGTCTTTGTCGGTCGCAACGTCTTGGCTGACGAAATCCTCCCAACTTCGCAGCGCCAGTCCCAACGCATGTTTTGGTACGCGTTGGAGAAATTGTCGCCGACGCAGACGCGATGCCGAATTTTGATCCTCAAGTCGCAAGACTTTACGAAAGACGGCTATGTCTCGATCGATGAAGAAGCAAGTTATTGGGGATGCGACCTCTCCCAATGTCCTGAGAAGCTCAAACTACAAACTTTTCGAGCACACATTGCTCATGTCGGCAGGTCGCTCTTGGCCCGCGGCACATTCCACATGGAAATGCGCATGCTCCAACACGCCATGTCCGACAAATCGGACGCGTCATCCCATATTTAAAATCCCCCTCAACTTATGAAAGAAAGTCAACTCAGCTCAAGGATCATCGCGGCTGAGTGACATATCCGTCAGTGCGTATGATTTACTCCGTTGTCTCTGTTAAAAAGTCTCTGTCGCCGCCTATCTTACGATCGTCTGCTGGTCGAGAAGCTAGCTGAAGTAACTTTTTCAATACAGGCTCTCAATGCTTGCATTACTTCTACTACTTTTGAGGAAGAAGCACCAACATTTACAGCATTTTAGCACGGTCGCCTTGTCCAGAGAGGAATTCTAATGGGCGCGGAAGTCGCCGCCGCGTGGAGCTGCGCTTGTCCAGGGCAAAATTTGACTTTTCAGCTGATGACCATGTTGAATTTAGCCAATCAGATGATTATCCGTTTCAAAATTAGCCAATTATATTGGACAGATGTGATAAATGCCATTACAATTATCTATCAGTGCGACACCACGAGTTCTACCGTTTGGGCATCGAGCATAACCCACAGGAAAGCGAAGCCGTTGAAGGCGTGCGCTGCTTTACTCTGTGGCTGAATGGTTGCGACGCTAAACGATCAGTTTCACGTGGTCGCCCTCTTTTTTTACCTCGGAGCAATATCGTTGGGCTGTATTCTTAGCCTCGGTTGGTTTCACCGTGAGGGCGAACACAACCCCCGCACAGTGCAGTTCTGAAGGCTTTCGGCTCCGTCTTATCTATTCCTCCGTGTCCTTCACGCTCTTCTTCAACACTAGCATGCCGACTGTAGTTGCAAAAGAGGACAAGAAGCCAGGCATGATGGGGCGCCTCAAGTCCAAGATCTCGACAACTTTAGGTGGCTCCAAGAAGAAAGACACTGCGCCAAACGAGGGCGACCTCTCGCCATCCCTTGATGCCGCTCCTTCTCAAGCTGATCTGTGCAATCAAGGTAGTAATTGCAGCTCCACGCCTCGACTAGAGTCGTCAACGGACTTGGAGCACCATGACGATCTGGACATTGCTGGTGATGACACTGGAAACGACTCCGTTGAGCCGCGTGACGATTCTGAAAACAATGAAGAATCAACCCAAGACGATGTTGCTCACTCGCCAGCGATTGGAGACCTCGTAGTCGTCGGCAAGTCTCCATCCAAACTGGCGACGCATCCGTCGCCAAAAAAATCCAACCCATTTCATCCCAAAGAAGAGCCCTCCAACTCACCAACGCAATCTTTCGCCCCGGACAGTCTAATTCAACCTCCCGAGACCCGTCGCTCGACAGAAAACTTGTGTCCTTCGCCCATGAAGCGTAATAGCGTCCACGCCCTGGAACGACTTGTGCCTCCAGTCTCCAGCACATTAGAGGAACCATTGAAACCACTCAAGAAGACTCGCGCTCTGTCAAGCCTTGAAAACGCACCGATCCTAGCGTCGTCATCAGCGGTTGTCTCCGAGCCTGCCGATCCCAAAGCCCCCGATGCCCCTGAAGTCAAAACTGAACCTGACTTTGACGCAGGGGCTGCCATTACGACTGTCTTTGGAGAACGCGTCGCTCGTCTCCTTGGCGCTGATCCGTGGGGGGATCGTCAAGATGGCTTCGACGCGATTTCACACTTCGTCAAGAAAATGGATCCGTCGTCAAACAACCCACAGCCTGCAGCGGTGTTGAGTGCCGCCTTGGCTGCGATCAATTGCGGTGTCACAGATCGCGTGGCGCCGGTTATGTACTGCTCTCTTGAATGCCTCAGCAATGTCTTGACTGTGTTTGCTCCGATCGCTGCAATATCCAAGCGATTCACGCAATATCCAGCACTGTCAACGCATGTGGCAGCTCTCCAAGCATCTCTTCTGGCGAAGCTCAATGATTCCAACAAACGCACGCAGCGCGAAGCCATTCAAGGGCTCATTCGACTAGCCAAAGCTCCAAGACTCCAAGCCTTGCCATCGCTTCTCTCTAGCTTTGACGCTGAGCCGCTAGACAAATCGCGCCTTGAGCTAATTCACGATCTGGTGGCCGACATCGGCTACGGCGAGGTTGGGATTGATCGCGTCCTCGCGTGGACAGTGCCAGCGCTAAAAATCTCAGACGAAAAAACTCGTAAATTGGCTCTTGATGTGGCTGCAACGGCCATCGTGCAATGTCCCGATCCGACCGCCGCTCTCGAGTCCATTGCTGGTCTCAAGCCTGCCATGGTCAAGGTGCTCCAGCGCCGCGTCGAAGAAATAAAATCAAGTCAAGTCGCTGCCAGTAGTGCGTCCACCAACCAGTCTGAACCAGCAGAGCCAGAGGAAAAGATTGAGCTGTGGGAAGTCCCCAAGGAGGATGACGCGAGTGTAACCACTCTCTTGGCGACGGCGATGAAGGAAGCCGAGGCAATAGCAGGACCCGTTGCGTGGCGAAAGCTGGAGAGCAAGACGTGGAGCGACCGGAAAGAAGCTCTTGTGGACATTGAAAAAGCGGTCGAGGAGCACAAATCGGATCTTCGTGACGTGAAACCAACTCTTGGAAGCCAGACGCAGCGCCAGTACGTTGCGTACAATGCTTTGATCCATCACTCGCTCAATGACTCGATCGCACCCGTCGTGAATCAAGCCATCGATTTCTACGCAACGCTCGTTAAAATCTACGGACCACACGTCGACTGGCGGGACACACCTGTGAAAGATCTCACGATTCAATCCATCATGCGCCTCCTCGTCGGGATGCAAAAGCCCAACAATCGTACGTCCAAAGGCAGTTGTCGGTGTATCCTCAAACTTGCACGCCTCAGTGTACACACTATGGCATGTGTCATCGCTTGTGTCTTTGCCAAAGAAGCAGAACCTCTCGTTCAAATGCACGTCTTGCGTCTTCTCGTGCCAGAGTTTGGTCTCACCACCGATCCTGCGAACGACGTGCCTGGCGTCAACATCAACTCGACTCTTGTCTTGAATGCCGTTGCCTCTGGATTGGCGCATTCGAACGAAAAAGTCCGCAGGAGTGCTATGGATGTTGCTCTGTGTACACAACGATTGATTGGCAAGGCTAAGGTGCTGCAGCGCCTCAAAGACATCAAGCCTTCCACGCTCAAAGAACTCGAAAAGAACTTTGTGGATGTCGAACCACCGACAGTCGATCGTCCCGCCACTGTAACGCAGCCCCCGGCTTCTCTTGGCGCTGGACTAGGTGAAGTTACAGCGTCACGTCGTCTTCTATCGAGTGCGCCAGTGGCTGGAGGTAAAGCTTTAGATGATGATGGTGGTGCCATGGACTGGACGCCACGGGGTGACTCGATCTTGAGTCAGGATGAAGAAAGCTTCATGAACTCGATATTAGACGGCTAGGTGGCACAGAGCGTCGCAAACCCCGATTTATTTCATATTACCTCAATAACGTTGTATAATAAACATGTATTGACGCGGCCAGAGCTTCTACATGTCTTTGAGTTGATGGTACAGCAAGGAGAGGTCATTTCGCGCCATTTGTGCTGCTCGGAGGACGGATTCCCCAAGTTCTTGAAGCTCTGAAACTGGCAGCGATTTGTTGATATTTTCGACGAGGAAGAGCAATGCTTCTTGACGTGCATGCAAGTTCGTCTTTGGATCTACGCTGAGATATCGGCAAAATCCAATGCATTGATGAAGAAAGAATTTGGCCCACATCTCGGTCACATTGGTGATGTCTGTTTCAAGTTCCCCGACAGTGAGCGGTGTTGTCGTCACACCGAAGGGAAAAACAAGACAGCAGGTAGTGAAAAGTTTCATCTTCATATCAGATCATTTTACAGTTTTGCTCGGTTTTAACGCACCTGATTGTCCACAGTTGCTTCTGATACATACGTCAAGCAAGCACTCCAAGTTTCAAGTGCCGCGATTAAATAATCTTGGACCAGCTCGATGCTCATTTGGCAAATGCTCTTCACAATTCGAAATTCAACTGGTTTGATCTACGACAGAAAAATTAAACAAATTAGGTCAAAGATGGTTGCTGCTACGCGATGCAATGGCGCCAAAGTTTCGTCGATTTTTCCACCCAGGATAGTCTCAATTTCGTCCAGCGAGTCGCCGAGATTTTGAACGAGAGGAATCATGCTCGACCAAAAGACTTCAGAAGCAGGTCTACATTTTTGCAACGCGTCTTGCAAGATTGCCGGCCATTCTTTCACGAGGTCGTTTTCCCGCAGTTTATCCCATAGCTCACTTGCACTCGGAGAGGGCCAATTCGCAGATGGCAGTGACTCAAAATTGTCGATTCTGTCGACATAGTGCAAAAATGCCTGGAGGACAAACTGCTCAGCTTTGTCGTCGGTTAATTTGTTCACGGCGGATTGTGCAACGTCGAATTTATTTAGTTGAATTGCCCGAGTTGCAATGTCCACGTAAGTCGCCAAGGAATAGGATTCAGGTGTCATCAGCTCTAGTGCACAATCCAGTGTGTCATCACACTTGAGAAAGCAGACAAGTGCTTGCTCATGATTCGATATCGATCGAAACAAACGACCGGCATCACTCCATTTTTCCCTAAATGATGTTAACTTGTCAAACAAGCATAATCCTCGTACAATTTCTGCAAATGAGTGGCATACAAGAGCGTCGTTTTGTGGAGAATTGGATCTGATGGAGCACAGCGAAGCTCAATTAGACTGAGAGCTTCTTGCCACAATTCACCCTTCACAAAACACTCAACAGCTGCGTAAACGTCCCCAATTGATAGGTATGAGAGTGCTATGACATAGAAGATCACTTTTGGAGTTACTGTTGAGCTTCAAACCTCCGTTGCGAAATTCACGCTTTTCACGGCACTGCGTGGCATATAAACGTGTGTATTCTCGCCAAACATTCATGCCAGCTTGGGGTGCATAAGCTAGCCATTGTGGACTTAGTTTTCCTAAATGATGTTATATAAGTATGTTCAACATAATGTGATTACTGTTCTGGGCCACTAAACGCAATGCCTCCCCAATACGACCTTCAAGGATGAGCAAGCGGGCTGCACTTTCAAAATCTCCATCCTATTTTATTTCCAGCATTGTAAACCTGTTTATCATTTACCGTCTCGAATTGTGCTTTCATATCATCAAGAGCTGTGGTGAGCGGAACGTCCGCTGATGGTGCTTCTTTAAACATTGAATTGGATGTCGATATATTCTTTTTCTTGGTCGCGACAGAAACCTCTTCAGATGCATCCAACTTCAGTGGCATGGAGAACTCCTATTTTGGCCAAGGTAACAGAACTCAAAGCTAGCATACTTACTTGGTCTTCAAAGGCCCACTTTCGTACTGATTGATCGGCACCACCACTCACCAGCTTTTCGTCATTAAACCAAGCGACGGCCAAAACACGACTCAAATGGCCTCTAAAGTTATATCCTGTTGTGCGATTCAATGGCCACACTTGAACTGTGGTGTCAAAGGAAGCCGAGGCAAGATATTCCCCTGACGGTGACCAGTGTAAAGATGTGACAGGACCACCATGGCCAGTCAAACAATGACTTATAGAAGCATAATGGACATTCTCAATTTGATAAATGCAAATCTATTTGAAGTATTTGAGAATTGTTTTGTGTTGCATCTTTACCGTAGCATCTTCAGAGGCTGTAGCAAGATTTCCCTTTGATGAAAACGCCAAACTCGTAATATTTTTTTTGTGATCCATATACGTACGTCCGCGTATCCATCCATTTTCTTCTTGCCCGAACACACACACATCACCATCTGGAGTTCCAAGACACAAGACATCGTACGTTGAACTCCAAGCAAAGCAAGTCGCTTTTGATAATTTCAGTAGATCATTCAGAGCAACCGATGCATTCTGAGGGCTATCAGGTTTGGATGCAAACAACTCGCCACTTTCATCACAACTCCACATTTCACTCGCAGTCGATGAAGTGTTGGAATTGACAGCATCTTCAAGATCAATGGTTCCATCTTTAACAGATTCCAAACTCTTCATCCACAGGCTTGCAGTGTCCTGATCAATGCATCAAAATGTTGACATTTTCTCCAGCTAGTTATCTTACTTGTTTAGCCGCCGGAATATACCATCCAACTTGGCGAACTGAACCTCGATGAAATGATTTGAAACGTGTGTGATTCTGCGATTGGACATTGTACAAGCCTATTTGGCCTTCGTCTGTTCCATAGGCCAGTAGCGTCGGCACTGACATCAAACATGAAACCAAAATAATATCAGCGTATTTACCTTGTGGATGCCAAGATACAGTCGTCACTTTTCCTTGAAAACCTTTCCAGAGAAGTTTTGAACTTCCATTCCTTTCTATCAGTCGTATGGTCGAGTCAGCAACTCCGACAGCGACAATGCTTCCTTCACAGTTGAGACTAACAGAACTAACAAGTCCCCCTGATCCAATAATCTTCGAATGGCAGGTTGTAGTTTGCAAAACGGTCAATCGAACTTCTCGATCCATGGAGTTCGTGAGAAGCATGACGTTCCTGTTGGACAAGACCAGGGGAGCTATGTTGAACACGAGCCGAGAATGGTTGTGCTTGAACAATTTTGGCGCACCGATTTTCTTTTGATTTGCCGCCCTATGTTACACGATCATTTCTTTGTATTGTCGTCGCTGCTTTCAAACCACTCATATCGGTACATTTCGCCTGTAATTGAGCTGCACACGATTTCAAATTTCGACGACGGAATCCAACAGAACATGAGCCAGAGACGACTAGTTTGGTACACTGACAAGGTCTTTTGACTTTGCGGCAATGTCAGATCGTGTAGCATATTATCCTCTTTCCACACACGAATTTTTTTGTCGCGTGAGGATGAGCATAGAATTGGAGTCTCTGAATCCGGCTTCCACTGAACAGCGTGAACTTCTTCGTCATGACCTATAAAGCAGAACGAACTTTGTATACTCTACTGCATGTATATATATGTACCTCTGAAGCGAGTTAAAGTTGTGCCCGTAGTTTGATCAATGAGTATGAGTTTGCCACTGCGATAGCCGACAGCCACCTACAGGATGATCTCGGGTTATTGGTAGCGAATAGTCATATCATACGTGCTGATGATTTTGTGGACAAACTTCCAGCGAATAAATGCAATCGCCAGAGATTGGCACAAACAGGGAAATACTGCCACTGATCACAAGATTAATGCAGATCCAAAGCATTTCACCAACTTGTTTCGCTGCCAAACACAAATGGTTCCATTTCGATCACCGCTGACAAGTGTAATATTGTCCTTCGAAGACACTGCCGAGACTTCAGATTTGTGCCTATTGTGCTGGTCCACAATTTGCAATGTTGCAATATTCCTGCGATGAACACAAGTAACGCAGGTGTAGAGTTATTCACAACTTGCGTACCAAACTTGAACGAATCCGTCATCTCCTCCGCAAACAAGAAGTAATTCATTGAGTGCGTCGTAGATAAACGTCACACATGAAGTGCGCTTGGATGTTTTGCCGCATCGAAAGTCATTGACAAACCGTGGCTGCGACAGTGTTTCCTACATGACTATTGCTTCACTCTTCTTTGTCCATAGACTTACATCTGGCAACTTCTCCACCTAGTACGCCCATGAGCATTTGACAAAATGTAGAAATGTCTACCTGGTAGAGCGCAATGTAGGATTTCGTTGTGTATGCAAAGTAATACGTATTTGATCCATCAAGGGGTCGCCCCCAAGCTACCATCTACAGCACAACACGTCTTTATTCTTTCTCTCTAATACGAGGACACTGCTTTACCTGGGAGCCGAACCAATTTCCACTTCCAAGAAGGAGCGCGTCGCCAACTACCATCTTTGTGGCAAATTTTCAAATGATGGAGCACGAGTCAATGAAGGCATATGATTGGTCAATAAATCCAATATTTTGACCAATTATATTAGAATGTCTTTTCCAGCTTGAACAGTTTCAAGGTGAAAATCGAGAAACTGCTTGATCATGCAAGTGACACTGGCGGTCCATGGCTTGTCTTTTCCTGTCGCGTGCGGCGAAGGAATGCAGAGCGTCAAGTGGCTTGGACTTGTTGCTGCACAGAGATATGCCCTCATGCTACCGCATGGTCGTTGTCGCACGCGGGAAGACGCCCATTCGAAAAATGGATTCTATCTCCCAAGCGAAGTCCGCAATGTAAGTTTGAACCTGCCTTGTGTGGATTCAAATGCCGCTTGTCTAGTCTGAAGGCGAGCTCTTGAGTCCTTGGTCTCGCATTGTAGAATGTTGCCGAGAGAACGAAACAATAACAATTGTGCTTCAGGTATGAAGCGTTGGGCCATCAGCTTTCGAGGGCGTCGTGCTTTGTAGCATGAAGTTCCGGTGGACGAAATTGGCGTGCCTCAATTGACACCATGGGCCATATCGGCATTTTCGAAAGACAACAATGTCCATGATATTGTCACCGACGGAGACGAAGAGAATGACGATGAAAAGGATAGCGTGCAGCCCAACAACGGCATCTACAGCGACATGCTTGGATATTCGACCGCATTCCATGCCAACCACATCAAGTCGGGGCAATTCATTTCCCAAGATGAACTAGAGAGCGCGTTTTATCACGATTTGACTTTCCTCAAGCTGGATGACTTTGTCAATGACCAGCGGGACAAGGTGGCGAAGTACATTAACGCTTAGTCTAATGTGATTCTAATAGGACGACGTCGAGGACATTTTACTCAAGTACTACGACTGTCTTGTCGCCATTTACAAGCACTACAGCCTTGGATTTGGCGAAGACTCTTACGCGTACGCTGTAGTCTAAACTACCTTCTCATCGTGATCTCCCTAGCATGAGTGCCATTGAATTTAGCCACTTTGTGCACGAATCGTCCCTCATGCACTACATCAAGGATGCAAATTTGATTGACAAGGTCGTGGGCCAAGTGAGTGCTGGAGACACCTCGGCGTTGGCCCTTACTCGTGCTGGTTTCATCCAAACTTTGATTCGAGTTGTTGTCACTTACAACAAAACCTATGGCGACGACATTCCATTCCCAGCTGCGCTGGAGAAAGCACTCAAAGAAAACATCAAACCTGCATGCTTGCGTCTTACGTCAGGTCCTTTTAGAGACACGTTCCATTCTGACGTGTGACCTACTTCTAAATCCTTTGGGAGCTCAATTGCATCTAGGCTATCTTGGCCATGTTCCAAGAGGCAAAGCCCAAGTTGGCCAAGGTTTATGACAAGTACGCCTCGATGAAACAGTAAGTTTCCCTCTTGGTCACAAGCTCACAACGTAGCGACGATAGCAAGTCGAGTTCTCGAATCCTTTGCGTCTCGGACTTTCGTTCGCTCATTCAAGACAGCGGCATTTTTTGCACGGGTGATAGCGACCGCCACGAGCAATTGTTTGACGAGGTAGATATTTCTTGATTGCGCCGATTGCCAGCATTTATTCCAGGCCATTCAGCAGTGCTTCATTGGTATGAAGGAGATCAAAGACGCGGAGAAGCAGCTCCTTGTGTTCACCGAATACATCGAGGTCATCTGCCGATTGTCGCTCGGCATTTGGGAAGACAAGGAGGTCTCTGACAAAGAGACCATTCGCATTGGCCTTGATGCGGTGCGCGCGCTCGCCAATGCCAAATAAGAATGCACACACACTTGTTATTACCCATAAATTGCTCGACGTGGCTCGTTCATACATGTTCGCACTACGACATGCCATATTTGAAGCAGCTCGGGCGAGTCAGATCGAAGGATAAGAGGAGGACGCGACTCAAACATAAACTTCATCGCACCATCTTGAGCCGCGGCTGTGAGACCCGTGACAACGTCATACACTTCTGGTGTAATGTCGATATTGGGCGCCACGCTCAACGTGAGGTGGCGCAGAACATAAAAGTACCGTGCAACGACGCGCTTGCCGTCCATCTCTGAAAGCCATCCGCACATGATGGTTGGGATTTGCCTCTTGTCGCAGCTTTTGAAGTAGCGGGTCAGGTCGTAGGAGACCCGTCCGATCGAATCGTCCACAGCGGAGAACCATGCGTTGGCGATATCTCGCGATATGCATTGCGTCTTCCATATCTTCTTGGACTTCATGTGAAACTCCAACATGTCCTCTTTCTCTGGACTCTCGTCAATCAAATCATTCAAGTCGGTCGTTCGTACCTCTGAGAATAACAACGTAGGCAATCGTGTCGCTTCGAAGAGCAGGATAGCCTTCGTCTTCGGCCATCGTGAGCTCAACACCTTGCAATGTGAAGAAGCATTGCTTCCACCGACCAAAGAAGCCCATCTGGATCTTCATGTGCCCGGCAAAGTTCTTGACGTACGCGCCATGCGTTCGACACTGCTTGAAGGCGGTCTGGTCGGCCGATAACAACTTGGTAATATTGAGACTCGCGAGCGAAGAGCCGCGGTTCGAGTGCTTCTTGCGCTCTGACCGTCGCCGATGATCGGTCATGACTCACAACGAGAAATGCCCCATCTGATCGCCTGTGTCATGACCTTTGTCACCAAAAAATGCACTCGACGAATAAAATTAGACTTGGCATTTGTATGTAAACTGATAGGATATAAAAAAATACGATCGGACTGAATGTAGTGCGCTCTTCTTGTCCAGCATTGCGACAAAGCGATGGCGGCCTTCACAACCCAGCCAGGAATCTTCCTCGACGCACGCCACATCCCCCCGCCCTTGCAAGCGCCATGAGCCAGTCCTCTGCAGTGACAGATCTGACGCACTTGGAAGCTGGAAAGCGGTGCATTGTGCTGCTCGTCTCTCAACGATTGACTTGCATTTGGTATGGCGAGGGGAGCCACAACAAGGACGACGACAGCATGGAGTGTTTACTGGCAAGCTGACGTTGCCCTTGCCGACCAGGAGGCAACTCTGTCATGAGCATATCCAGTTCGAGAGCCCACAAAGGCAAAATCGTCAACAGTGGCCGTTCTGTTGCATACACCAAGAGCTACAAATCAAGCGATGAGTAATGCGGCACTGGTTTCGCGAGGCATTCGGACGAGAATGTGCAGCTCGCTGCCTAGACATGCCAAGTCGAATGGGTTCAGGGTGCACTTGCGCGTCAAGGGTTTAATTTTTCGAGCTGGATTACTGTACAGTAGTTGTTCGTTGGCCATGTGGAATCGAGTCCACGCCAAAGCGAACATGGCTTTATCAGCGCCTAGGGGGGGCTCTCGTCTTTCCATGGGAGAGCTCAGAGCCCGCAGAGAAGCTCTGAGACTTGCCGTCGAAGGGGCGACAAGTTGCTTGTCTACCACGTGTGTGGTTCCAGTGACGAGGGTACAACTTTGGTCACGACCGAGTACAGTATGGCATGCCAAGTTTTGTAAATTGGCTGTGCGAAATGAGGAAGGATGGATAGATAGATTAGGTGGAGTAATTTATTTGTAGGTACCGCGTTGTGTCTCATTCAGACACGTCCGGACGATACGATGCCAGTGGCGCAGGGCGTCGACAGTATCGCACTCGACGACCATCTTGGGCGATGACACAAATTGAAATTCCAGTGCGCAGTCCTTTTCGGCTGGAGTCATGCCCGTAATGACGTCGTATTCTTCAGGTGTTTCATCCACGTCCGACGCAATGCTGAGTGTGAGGTGCCGCAGGACAAAGTACTGCCGCATGACGCTCTTTTTTGAGATGGTGCGTGTCAGCCACCCACACACAATCGTCTGCATCTGCTTTGTGTCGCAGCTCTTGAGAAATCTGTCGACAGTGTATCGAGTGCGGCCTTGACAGTCTTCCACCGCGGCAATCCATGCATTCGCAGCTCGAATGGATGGACACATAACTTTCCAAACACGTCCACTTGTCATGGCGAACTCCAATCCGCCAGATTTACCTACGTCCTCATGAGTTATCTCAGTTGGAGATAGTTGATCATACCTGACCATGGCGTCACTTTAGCGACTGTGTCTACTCGCGTGACTGGCGACGGCGTGTCATCTGACTGAGCGAGTTCGACTCCGTGCAACGTAAAGAAGCAGCGCTTCCAGCTCATGTTGAGCGGCCCTGATGGGATGTTCATCCAGCCTGAAAAGTTCTTGATGAAGCTGCCGTGAGTCTTCGATTGCTTGAAAAGAGTCTGAGCTGAAGTGGGCAATGAAGGTGCTGAGGATTCCTTTGGCTGCAGCACTTGCGCAAGTGCACGATGCCAACGCTTTTGCGTGTCAGCATCTTCAGCGTAGACATTGAGCTTGCGGTTATTATCAAGTTCGATTACGAGGCCAAAGGCATGCGTTGTCATGCTTCGCTGGACGCTCATAACTCGGCCATAGCCTTTCACTTGCACTGAAGATTGCATCTCGCGATACGAAAGCACTTCGTTGACGAGGGAGAACCATCGCTTCTTCCATGTTCGTACCATTTGACCTTGTTTGTACAGCCAGCCTTCGCAAACAGTCTGCGTATCCACGACGTAGCTGTCATCGTAGTTCGTAGAGCTCTGGTTTGAATGTGAGCTGTGGCGGCGGGTCTGAAGTCCAGAGCCAGATACTGGCTGCGGGGGAGTCACTTCGTCAATGACAGTCGATGGGTGGGGAGATGACGCCGGTGCAAGAGGAATTGGAGTGACAGTGGCATCCATCGACGCTTTGCCACAGGCTTGATTCAAATGGAGGAGCCACGCTTCTTGGTCGTCTGTGCTTTCGGCTTGGACTTCCAGCGTCCGATTTGGCGCTAGTGAGATGCTAAGGCCACGGGGTAATGAAAGATGGCGCGTGACACCCAGGACCAGACCAAATCCTTTGGATTTTCCTCCAGGCGATTCGCTGTATTTGAGTTCCTGGCCTGTCAGATTGAAAAAGCGGCGTTTCCAATTGCGCACATGCTGTCCCTTCTTGAGCATCCATCCTTCAAACGTGACACGACGGACTCCGCCACCTATGTCAAGGCGGGGCATCGACTGGAGGACTGATCCCATGACCAGCGAAGGTCGCGCCGAGTTCATGATCGCGTTCAGGTTGCCTGGCATGCCAGGGTCGTGGGAGATCGTATGACGCATGGGTTCACCGGCTGACGGGGCGCGTCCTCGTCCATTATGACTCTGTACGAGTGCTTGCATCTGCGCCTTTTGCTGTTCCAAGAGTTCTCGCATCCGTTGTTCTTGTCTTCGTTGCTTGCTTCTTGCCCCAAATTGCTGTCCGAGACTCATATACTGCGAGTCTGAATCTTCATGGTCGTATTCGTCCGGTTCACTCGAGCTTTCCGTCATCGCTTCGGCGTCTGGAAATGGCGCGATCGGCGGGATCGAATTCTCATACCCTGAACTTGCCACGGTACTACTATGCATTGAGTCTCCATTGTCGCCATTTTCCTCTTCTAATACGAGTTCCAGCGGCTCCGATGCTCGTCGTACGCCGCGCATGACCGACGAGTTGTTGGTGGGAGGAAGTTGAATGAGCCGGATGCCACACTTGGATTTGGGACGAGCACGTGAGCACAGCCAGTGGAAATCCTAATTAGGACTGGGGCATTCATTACTTTCGCCTTTGTGGCAGAGACCTGATCGAGACAGCGCCCAGCTGCGTCCAGTCTCGGTGACGATGCGATGTCCGCCACGACCGCCACCGCTGTCCGCGTGAGCTTGTGCGCATCGCGATGACGTTCCACGCCTCATCCACTTGTCGTGGTCGAGAGTTTAAGGATGTCCAGGCTCAACAAAGAAGGCAAAAGTAGCAGTCAGGTCGCAAACACATGCACAGATGTGTCTCCAGAACGTTCCATCATCAAGTCCATTGTCGAAATTTTGTCGTCGCGCTGGGATTATTGTAGCGGAAAGCTTGGTCTTGACGATCGTGTTATCGATCTAGCTTGGTATCCTCATTCTGTCACTGAATCGGCGAAGTCGCCGGTGGCGGATTGTCTCGAGCGCGTGAAAGCTACAATGTGGAGCTTCAACCGTTTCACCATTTTGACAGTAGATTCTCATGGATGGGCCAAACGACACAGTTTGACCCAAGAGCCTGATGGGACAAATTATCCGACCAGGACGAGAGTCCACCATGGAATTTGGTTCCCTTGTGGGCCAAACTCCAATCAAAACGCGTTGGCTGCACGCTGAATCTCAATGAAAACCCCTGCAACCCCTTGAAAAAATCCGAGGAAATATATCAACCTAGTGTTTTTCCGGATAAATTCTTTATGGTTGATACTGGGTGATTGACTGAGAGCCCGAAGGACTAGCGAGTATTTAAAAATCTTCTCAACAAAGCAAAGAGTTTAATGTGATTTCATAACTAGACTTGACTGAAGTGACGGGAAACAGTAACCAGGAGGTCTGGATCACTCATGGGGATAGGAAGCTGATAAGTTGGACTTGCCGATGTTACAAGATTGTATCCGGATAAAGGTTAAATTCATGGAAGTCCTCATGAGCATGCTATCACCGACGAGAATGATCCAGGAAGGTTTGACCGACAAAGAAAGGCTCGCGTGGAATGCACACCCACCAAGAATGACGAGTCGTTGGGTGGAGGCGAGCATGGGAGGACACAATTTGCAAGGAGGTTGTCGCAATTATGCAGGCCTTGCACCGTTGGAGACAACTAATAGAAATGGGTGAGCTTTGTTGGCTCTGGGTGCGAATTCACAGGGCAGGGAAAGCTCAAACTTCGATGAGGAATACAAATGCAAGGCTTGCTTTGTAATCCTACGTCTTTCGTGTCGAGAGTGTCGAGCAAACTTCGTGGGGGACAATGCGTTGGCTACCAGCCGCAACGGTGAAATCCGCTGCATGATCGTACCGGCTGCATTTTTCCATGCAAGTTGGAGACATCCACATCCTCTACTACCCCTCACAATGGCGTCTAAAGCTAGCTGAAGATTGACACACAAGCGCAATCGTGTCACAGAGGACGAAGCGCAATAACGTAAATTTTGAGATGAACGATGGGAAGTTGAAACCGATCGGTTTCACGTCGTACCAATAATTTTATAAAATTTAAAGCTTACTTGAAGTTTGTATTCTATGCTAATATAATAAATGATGTCCTGCCTACAGAAATAGCATGTCAGAGCTAAAAATAGCCGAGCTGACAATGAAGTGGTGGCCAGTTGACGTTTTCGCGACGACATGAGCGTGTGGCCCAAGAAAGCGTGGAGCATTGAAGAAGAGCTGCTGAAGAAGAAGAACAAGTCGATTGAAGACAAGTACCAGAGTCTCCTGAGTGAATACCAAGAGCTGCGCGTGGAGAATGCCAAGACGAATGCAAAGCTTCGTGAAATGGAGCGGTACAAGGAGATTTCAGATGACATTGTCAACAGCGCATCCAGTTCACGCCGGTAGCATTGCTAGATGCTGACGAACTCACAATGGACCACAATGTAGCATGGAAGAGAAGGAGCGCATCGAGATTGCAAGCCAGCTCCAACAATATCGTGAAAAGCTCGAAGAAGCTGTGGACAATATTTGCTTCCTTGAGAAGGAAAACAAGCGACTCAAGTCCGAACTCACGTCTGCCAAGCTCGACGCGACGGTACTCTTGTCTGTCATGAGCACGTCTGTTGATCCCTTCGTTCTTCACAGACGTCGAATGTCCTGTTGAAAAACTTGGATGATTCAAAGACAAAGCTCTCCACAACGGAGAGCCGCATCCAAATGTACGCATCGTCGCTAGAGTGGCGGCATCACTGAGCTGTGTCGTTGCTTAGGATGCGCATTGAAATCCTTGAGCTCAAGAACCGCAAGGCGGACTTGCACTCGCAAGTTCAGGACCTCAAGGCGAGACTCCACGCCGCTGAAACTTTGGCGGACAAGAAGGGAGAAGAGTGCAAGCGACTCAATCGCAAGCTCGAGGTGCGGTTGAGACCTCCATTGCAGCGTCATGGGAGCTTGATATGGCTGTAGTCTGTCGAGAGTGCATGGGACTCGACGCGTAGCCAGAACCACCGGATTCAAAAAGAAATCCGATCCGTCGCTGAAGTTGCAGACTTGAACCGCGAACTGAGTGAAAAGTCCAAGCATCGCGTCGCGAGCCTTGAGAACGAAGTCGAATCGCTCGAGATCAAGCTCAAGGCGCGCGATCGAACGATCGAGGCACGTTTGTTTGACTGCATGTTGCGTAAGAGGCTAGTAGGAGTTGCGCTCGGACAATGTGGACGTCCGCACGGAGCTCAACAAGCTCAAGAAGGACTTTACAGAGCTCCAAGCGATCAACAAAGAGCTTCGACGGGTGAGCAACGAGCATGCCAAGCACGACAGCGAAGCCGAGCAGACGCTTTCGATGAATGAGACCGAGATCAAAGTACTCCCACGGCTAGAATTCCACATTGACTGACGCTAGTGCTTGCGCGATATGAACCGCACGTCGGCCGAGCGCATCGAGGAGCTCATGGCTGAAAACTCAAAGTTGCAGCAGCAGCTCTTGGAAGTCCATGGCGACTTCCTCAAGAAAGTCCAACTCGACTCGTCGTGGAAGCACAAGGAGAAGGAAAAGTACGTCTTCCAACTCACCGTCTTTCTTCATCTTGACGCCCATGGAATGGCTAGACTCCGCCGTGAAGTCGAAGAGGAAATGGACGTCCTGAAGAAGCCGCGGGTGTGCAAAAACTGCCACGAGTCGTTCACGCTCGAGAAGAACACGGCACAGTCGTGCACGTACCATCCAGGGCGATATCTTCCACGCCAATATCCGCTTGAAGGGTATTCGTGGTCATGCTGCTGCAAGCGCGACATCTCGTCACGTCCTTGCAAGTTTGCAGGGCGACACGTCGAGCGCGACACGCTTTGATTTGCATTCTCCATTGATAAACTACACATCTCCACCGTCGTTTTGTTAGTCCTCGTCGTCGTCGTCCATGTCTGGCAAAATTCGACCAGCATGAACTTGATTGCCGTCGTTCCTATCGCCGCCATCTTCATTGTCATCGTCGTCGTCCATGGGAGGCAAGACACGGCCTGTATGAGCACGAGCAGGAGGCGCTTCTTCGTCCTCCTCGCTCTCGTCTGAGCTGGAACCTTCTTCGAGCCATTGACCAAACGCTTCCGTCCGCTCTGCTTCTTCTTCCACGCTCTCCTTGGCCGCGTAGCTGGTGCCGTCCCAGTATGTGCATTCAATCTTCCTTCCGGCAAACCACCGACCGTGCATTTTTTCAATGCAAGCTTCCGCTCCTTCGGCGTCGTGGTATTTGATCATGACGACGCCGAGTGGATGCGTCTCGTAGAATGTGATCTTGGTGATCTCGCCCAGCGTCTCGCATTCCTTCTTAATGTCTTCCTTCAATTCCCCGCCTTCTTGCGCATCTACTCCATTGAGAATCAACGTCCCAAGTCCGCAAAATTGAAAGCGCTCACCAGCAAAGTCTTCAACGCCAAACATGTGCTTGAGCACAACGATGCGGAACTCCTCGTCCCCTGTCGTTCCCCACGAGAGCGCCTACACCACGCAGGACGTCAAGCAATGCAACAGGAGACGCAAAGCCATACCTTTTCCTGCTCAAACTTTTTTACTTTGGCACGATTGCTCAGCTTTTGACGCTTTCGCTCGACAAATGTGTCTCCCTTCTGGCTAAAGACGGCGACGGAGACGTCAATCGTGCAGCTAGACAAGGAAGAGAGAGATCGTGAGACTAAAACGCGCACAGTCGTGTCGTACTTGGGTCGGATGTCGGATTTATCAAGTAGCTGAATGGCCAGCTCGACGGACGGTTCTTTCATGTAGCAAACAGCGCCGTCGCCCTAGAAATGCCGTCAAAATCCGCGAGACGCGAGGATTCAAGCGCAACTTACGTTGAGCTTTCCAGTTTCTTTATTGGTGTAGAGCTTGATCTTGTAGTCGTCCGTGTGGAGGTCCTTCTGGATGACGCCGCATTTGTTGAAGTGATCGTGGACTTCTTGGACAGTGATGTCGAGCGGAAGGCCCGTGATGTAAACCCACGTGTTCTGCTTGGACGCGGTCCATTTCGACTTTTTCTTCTTGGACTTTTTGCGCTTCTTTGGCTTGGCTGCATCGTCAGCTCCAGGTACAGCCACCGCCGTCGCTTCATCGATAGTTGTTTCTGCTGGTTTTGTCGACGCTACTGCCTTCTCGGCAGAACTTTCGTCTTTCTTGTGGATGTTGCTTGGCTTGACGGCCTTTTCGTCCTGAAAGTCTTCTCGCTCTTCAGCCAAATCCTCCAGTTCTTCGCGGATTTTGTCCTGGACGACAGGGCTGAGCATTCCCGACAGTGTTGCAATGATTCTTACCTCGGGTGTGACCCATTTCCGAGTCTCTGGGTCGTAAATGAATTCTTTCCCGTCGTCTGCTACAATTGCACGCGTACTACCCAATTCGTCGGTGAAGGTTTGCATGGACGGATCGAGAGTCTCCTTTGTCGCTAACAGAGCTTCTTCCTTCTCTCGTTCGTCATTGATTTCTTGCAGCTCTTCCTTCAAAGCAGCGACTTCACCCATCGCTGTCCATGTTGGGACAATATGGCACGCGCTCCACACGAGCGTCAAGCCGTCAATGTCGCCATTTTCAAACTTGTCGACCAGTTCAGCAGTCGTGAGCGGACCTTGCTGTACTTTAAGGTGATCGTAGTAATGCCACTGAGGAACTTTCTGCCACAAGACACATACTGGCGTGAAGAGAGGAACATCCTTGGTCATCTTCCACTCTGGAATTGGCAATTCCGGCGACCACACAAACGTCTCGCCATGAATCAAGCCTCGACGGAGCAATCGTTTCAAGACAGACTCGTCCATGGGTCCCTTTTGACCTCCTGCAGCATCCACATACATCCATTTCTTGTTTTTCATTGCCTGGACGTCCATTTCCGTCGCTTTCGGCTGCTCGGATGGTTGTCAACAAATTTTGGATTGGCCAAAATTCACAAAGACGCCGCAAATGCAGGTTAAGATCGAGGAAGCTCTTCGAGCATGCTGAACAACGGCAGGGAGACGCTCGGGAGTGCCCGGATCTGTGCTTTGGACTATTCTCTTGGCTTACTACTAGTCCACGTCGTCTGTCTCGTCTGCTTCGATTGATCTTGGCCAAACCTCGCATGGCGATCTTTCACGCCGTCTCCCGTAAGTTGGGAGGCAAGGTCACGTAGAATGTTGGGAGTCCCAACATTCTACGTGATGGATAAGGATGTTCGTTCATCGCGCCAGTCAATCCTCGCTTTGAATCAACGCAAGGAATTGATGAAGGAGCGGGAATGCTCTTCCAGCCGGTCGTGGCGTCATGAATGCATCGCGTCGGTTCAACCAAACCCATTTGCTCTGCGAATCTGTTGAAGGTATCGACGCATCCTCCTTGCTACGGACAACACGGTCGACCGAGCAATCTTAATCTACGACATGCACTGCGCCATGTAGACGAAGCGCAAGCAATTCCTTCAGTCCTAGTTCTTCCACTGCAATCCAAGCTGACAGTTCCGTGGAACTGCACAGCAACGCCACTCTCCAAGGACAACAAGTCGCCATCAACGCTCTCCAAGCGTTTGGGAAATGTGTGCGTGTCCACGACGCCGTGGAAGGATCCAAGGCGTGCTTCTCGTCGTCCTTGGAGTGTCGGTTCGTCAACGGCCTCGTGCTAAATTTAGTCGTCGGCGGTTTCTCGATCGCTGTCTGTGGCGTATTTCCAGCAATGAGCTCTCCATCGACATCGCCGAACACGTCGCTGCCGCCGCTGTCGCCGTCATCTTCTGACGCGGGAACCGACGATGTGATCCACACGATCGAGGGGGTTCAGACTGCCGTGAACCGCATGAAGGAATGCATCCTCACTGTCAACACTCACTGCGACCATGCCGACCCCACGACCGAATCCACCTTTGTCGCCAAGACCCAGAGTGATCTCGATGCCGCGACGGCCTTGTCGCGACAGATCGCAGCCTTCCTGGACCTCCAACGACAGAACGCATCGCCAGACGAGAAGGATCGACTCAAAGCGACGCAGAAAGACTTCGTCGAGGCGATGAAACAGCTCCAACAAACCCAGCGCATGCACGCACGGAAGCGCGAAGCGCTCGTCGAGTACGGTACGTCGCTCTTCCCGTCCTCTCCATCCTGATAGATCGTTTCCCGCGTAGATCTCATCCAGACGAGTGCCGTCGTGACCGCGCGGGACCTCGAGCGCGCCAAGGAAGACGAAGCCAAGATCGTTCACTTGGCTGAAGCGACCGGCGAGATCCGCCAAGTGTTCAAAGCGGTCGGCGCGATCGTCGGCGAGCAAACCGTTGCCGTCCATCAAGTGGCCGCGCATACGAAAGAAGTGACGCTTCAGATCGGCCGCGCGATCACGGAAGAAGAACAAGCGGCGTATCTGCGTGCCCAGGAGATGAAGAAACGATGTCTCGTGCTGCTTCTCCTCGTCATCGTCGTGGCCGCCGTCGCGACGCCGCTCATTTTGACATACTACAAACCAAAGTAACGCGGCGATCCATCATCTTCCATGCGTTCTTCCATGTCAAAGTCTAAATTTAGTCTTCCTTGACAGTCTCATGGCGTCGACAGCGACAGTGGAAAGCGCGACGCTGAATACCGTCGAGCAGGCTGCGGCGGCCGTGGCGCGGATGAAGGAATGCCTCAGCATCGTTGAAGATCGCTGCCATGCGCCGGATATGACGACGGAGAAGCAGTTTGTCGAGCAGACGCAAGCGCCCCTCGACGAAGCGACCGCGCTGTCGCGGCAAGTCGCCAACTTTCTCAAGCACAAACATGCCAAAGCCGACGTGAAGGCCGTCCAGGTGGACTTTGTCGCGACCATGAAGCGGCTCCTCGAGACGCAGCGCATGCACACTCGGAAACACGAAGCCGTCGTCGAATACGGTCCGATGGCGCACGCTCTCCATGAAGATTGACGGACGTCGTTGTAGACTTGATTCAGAGCGGGACGGTCTCGTCGGACGAGTTCAAAGCCGGCCGTGACGTCCTCGAGAAGGAGCTCGCTCTCGCGGAAGAGATGGGCCACTTGGTCCACACTGTCGACCAAGTCCACAAAGTCGTCCACGACCAGACGGCCGTGATCGAACACGTCAAGGCCGACATTGAAGCCGTGTCGCTTGAGATCGGCGCCGCCGTCACGGCCGAAGAGCAAGCGGCGTATCTGCGGTGGGAGAAGACGAAGAAACAGTACCTCCTCGCATTGCTCGTCCTCATGATTGTCACGGCGATCGTGACGCCGATCGTCCTCACGTTCGCGAGATAAGTAGAGAGAACGCGACGGTAGTTAGAAGAGTTACAAAGATGAACACATTATCGCGCGTCGATGGACGGCGGCGTGGATGGAGTTTTGTTGTTGTCGTCGTGGCATTCCTTGAGGATGACCGAGAGCTTGATCGCCAAGCGTTGGAGCACTTCCCGTGTCACTTGGACCACATGCTCGTTCTCGGCGGTCTTGCTAAGCACTTGGTCGACCGCTTCGTCAATGTCGTCCATCCCGGCAGCCATGACGCGATCGCTGTCGAGGAGTTCCGCGACGTGGTGATGTCGTCCTGCGTCTTGGAACGCTTCCGCGCCTTTGTCGACGAGTTCTCGCTTCTTGTCCTGGTCCTTCCGGTCCCGGATGATGACAAAGTCCATGTCTTTCCAAGACCGCGGTTTGTTCTTGTCGGGCGGATTGAGCACGGTTCCATCGGACGTGACGCGGGTTTGATACCCGCAGAGGACTTCGTCATGCACCATGGCGCGCTTGGCGACTTGGTAGAAGCTCAAGAGTTCGCTCGGGTCGCAGTACCGCGACGACTGTTCGACTTGGAACGAGCAGCCCGTCGCGCCGAGAAGTTCGTTGAGGATCTTCTTGACTTTGCGGCTCTCGGCGATCATGGCAAGCATGCAGCTGACTAGTTCGTTGGACTGGATAAATTCGGAGTGGCGCGCAATGGTTTTGTTGCTCGAGATGGTCTTCTGTGTCCGTGGATCGAGGATCTCCGTGATGCATGGACACTGCGATGAGTGGTCTTGGTCCAAGTTCACCACCCATTTCGACACGGCGTTTGCGACTCGTTCAGTCAAGAGTCGTTGCTTCGCGCGCTTCTTCCTTGCAGATTGAAGTCCTCGGATCAAGAGAACAGTGCTCAAGGAATGAGAGTCCGAATGGAGAATGTCCGTCTCGCGTGACTGATCGCCAAGAACCATCACGCTCGTGTACTCTTCAAGGGGAAGCATGTCGACGTGACGACGGATCGCCGAGTTGCCAAACTGGTGGATCAGCTCAATGTTCTCGAGCGTGTTGAGGTCCAAGCCGCTCTCGACAAGCTGGCGATCGCGGTCGTCAATCGGAGGATCTTCACACAGCAAGTGGACTTCTGAACCGTGCAGGACAAGCTCGTCGAGAAGTTTGATCATGTCACGGATGTCGCGACGCCAGCCACACATGAGGATCTTCTCGAGTTGCCGCTCTGACGTCACGGGGGGATGGTCTGGCACGGGTGGAATCACGATTGGCGTCTCAGCGGCTTTGTAAGTGTCGTTGTCTTCCGCGAGGAACACAATCGACTCGCCAGCTTCTATCAATCGATCAGGCGGCGGTTTGATCTCAATCTCGCCATCTTTCTTCTCAATCCCGATCGGAATCGCCGACTCGAAGCGTTCCTGGAGCTGTGAAAACGGCACGCCGACACAAGTTGGCCATGCGCTGATGTAAAATTCATTCCCGGCAAACCCAAGGACGGCGCTAAAGACTGCCGCCAAGCGCGTCAAACGAGCGGCAAGATCGATGGTTTACCTTTAGCTAGCCCTGGAGACCGCGCGGACATGATGACAAGACGGCCGATGACGTCGTGGGAGACCAACGTCTCGACGGCACCCCCGCCGACTAATGCAATCAACGGCTCATTGTCAATATCTCGCACTTCCGCGACGACATGGCCGCGCAACTACGACAAACATGAGCGTCTTGAGGCCAAGGAGAAAGATCGTACGCTGGGAAGACCGAGGAGACTCAAGATGATGCGCAGGACGGACGCGTCTGACTTGTCCGCGTCGCCGAGAGACGCCATGATGACAATACTGCGCGCCGTGTGGGCGGAAACTTTGAGGAGGTCGACAATGAGCAGCGGATTGCCCGACCGAAAGACAACTTTGGTCCCAAGGAGGTCGTCGACGTGCATTTGCGAGTGGAGTTCCGCCTCGAGGTGTTCCTTCTCGAGCTCTGCGAGGACGACGATCACGCCGCCCTTCTCGCTTTCGTTGGCGCGGCAAATCTCACGGATGAGGTAGATCGACTTGTCCGTCCAGCCGAGAAGCAGCTACCGTCGTCCACGCATGAGCAAGATGATGGAAAGAGCTGCTCTACCGTGTGGTTGTCCTCGACGATTTGGCTCTTGCCCTTCTTGAGACTGTCCATCTTTTCCCGCACGCTGTCGACGACAAAGCCGAGATTGACCGCGAAGAAGAGGATCCCGATGATCGTGACGACCATGGCGATTCCTCGCTTTTTCTACAAGGCCGTCCATGTCAAGAAGAAGGAGCGGAGAGAGACGTACCCAGCCGTGGGCTTCCCGCTGCGCGCCTGGAAACGTCATGTACATCCACGCATCCCAGAGCGCTTCGTCGAAATGCGAGTCGGAAACGTCGTGGATTGCGTAGATGATGCCTGCCATGACGAGCGTGAAGACGCTGCCGAACGTGACGAGCGTGATCGTTTGCCCCCGCCGCGTCGAGATGAACGTGTTGATCTTGTACGCCAGGAGCGCGTGGTATGTATAGCTGCGCTTCTTGGCGGCTTTCTTCTTCCCAAGGAGCCCCATCGAGCTTTTCGTCACGAGATTCGTGGACGATCCGCTGTGTGATAGAAGCGAAGCGCTGCTTTCATTGACGGCGTATTTGTTGGCATTCGTCGGCACGACTTTGACATCCGTCATGCCATCCAACGACTGATGTCGGCTCTAGTCAGGCGGACGATGAAACCTCCACTGCTCTTGAAACGGCCAGCACGGCACAGGAAAGGAACAACTCAAAGTTGAGTGGATGCAATCCTCCCCTCATCATGCTCATGCCGACTCTAGGAAGACTCTCAGCATCGAACCTTCTCTGCTGTCCACCACGAAGCCAAATTGAAACTTCGACCTTTCCCCCCCCCGTCGTCGTTCCCCCCAAGGGGGCATCGATGCTGCTTGTCCAACGCGAAGATCGCGGTGGTTCCGTGTGAAGTGTACTCGAAAGACGAAATTGGTGGACGGAACGTGTTTAGGATTCAGTCAGCGCACTCGAGTACTTTGCAAGGAATCGCTGGACTTCGTCGTTCAAGCGCATGAGTTTGTGCCGCACTTCCGGCGTGAGTTGGATGTCGGCGTCGAATTTGGGCATCTTGTGGCCCCCTGGACCGGGTTTCACAAGCACTCGATACGTGACCGACTTGCGCGTCGTCGCGAAGGCTTCGATCGGGTTGCTCGCGACGACGCCGACGGTTTTGTCGTCGACCGACATTTGGCGAGCGAGGATAGAGCCACGATTGCGACGCACCGAGTCTTCAATTTGCTCCACGACCGCTCGTTTGATGTCCGTCGTGCGGTCACCGAGAGCGGAGCCACCTGCGATGACGATCAAATCTAAATTGCGCCAACGGATCGGCTTTGTCTTGTCCTTGGGATTGAGCACCGCCGGCGCATTCTTGTCTAGAAGAGAAGACGTCAGGACGCATGAATTATATGGGAAGAAACCTCGCTTGGAGATGTAGCCGACGAGGAGCTCATTGGCATGGAGCACTCGCATGGACATTTGAAAATACGAGAGGATTTCGGTCGGGGATGTCAAGTAGCGCGACGACGGCTGGACCATGAACGTGTTGGAATGCGGCGAGAGGAGCTTGGAGAGGATCTGCTTGACTTCGCGCGACTCGGAGATCATGGCGAGCATGCACGAGATGAGTTCGTTCGACATGACAAAGTCGGAATGGCCCGAGATCGTCGAGTTGGCCACGACAGTCTTTTGTGTTCGAGGGTCGAGAATCTCCGTAATGCATGGACACTTGTTCGACGCATGGCGTGTCCATCGGTCGATCGCAGTGCATATCCGCGGCCCAAAGAGCGATTCCTTGAGCTTGTACTTGCGCTGTTTCTGGAGGCTCCGCACCAAGAGCACAGTCGCGAGCGAATGCGAGTCCGAGTTGAGGACGTCCAGTTCTCGCTGGAAGTCGCACAAGACCATGATCGACGTGTACGTCTCCAAAGGCAGCGGTTCCAAGTACCGCCGCACCGATGTATTCCCGACAAAGTGGAGGAACGAACAGTTCTCAAACCTCTCCATGTCGACGCCGCCCTGCGTGAGAAACTCTTCGCGTTCGTCCATCTACGAAACCGTCGTCGGATTGTGACGACCACACGACAGACACGTCGTACCGTCAAGTCGTTCACCAAGTGGACTTCACTGCCAGGTTCAAGGAAGTTGTCCAAGAGCACTAGCATGTCTTGGACATCGCGGCGCCAGCCACAGACGAGAATCTTCTCCTTGACCTTGTCTTTTGGAGCGACGGCTGGAATCGCCACGGGCGGGATCACGACCGGCTCCTCCGCTTTGTACGTATCGTTGTCTTCCGCCAAGACGATGATTTCATCGCCAGGTTGGATGATGTAGTCCAACGCGGGTTTGATGACAACTTTGCCTTTGGCAGTCTTGACACCGATCGGAGCCGCGGCTGGAAAGCGCGGAATCAAGTCGCGAAACGCCACGCCGACAACTTCCGGCCATGCTTTGCAATAAAACTCGTCGCCGTCAAATCCCAAGACCGAATTGTAGACTACAAACAACGTTTCAGCAGTCGCCAGACGCAGATGAATGCACCTCGAGAGAGCCCTGGGGATCGTGCCGAGAGCAAAATGAGCCGTCCGATGATGTCATGCGACACAAGCGTCTCGACAATGGAACCGCCGACTAAATGGACGAGCGGTTCGTTGTCAATGTCGCGAACTTCCGCGACAACATGGCCTTGGAGCTACAAAGGCGACGATACACGTAGCTGAGGAGAAATTGCTTACCTGGAAGAGACCACGCAAGCCAAGGATGATACGCAAGCACGCCGCGTCAGACTTATCGGCATCCATCGATGTGGCCATGATTGTGATGCTGCGCGCCGTGTGTGCCGATACTTTTTTCAAATCCGACACGAGAAGTGGACTTCCCGACCGCACGACGACCTTGGTCTTGTGGTATTCATGCTCGTCGATCTGCGACTCGAGCTCGGTTTCAATGTGTTCTTTCTCCATGTCGGCCAAGATGACAATGATGCCGCCGCCTTCGCTTTCGTTGGCAAGACAAAGCTGTTTGATCAACGCGACAGACTTGTCAGACCAGCCGAGGAGCAACTACGTCACAGTGCAGATGAGTACGATGGACAAGGAGGAGCGCCACCGAATGGTTCTTTTCAATCACGTTGCTCCTTCCTTTCTTCAAATCCTCCATCTTGTCGCGAATCGAGTCAACGACAAAGCCGATAATGACAAAGAAGTACATCATGCCGATGACGCTCACAAAGAAGGCAAAGATGCGTTTGTTCTACGCCGTCGGTGGACTTAGCCAAGATTCACAGACACTTTGGATGGACGTACCCATTCGACTTGTTCGCCTTGAGCTCCTGGGTCCGAGATGAAAAGCCAGCATTCCCAAATGCTCGCAATGATTGAGGCGTGTTCGCTGCTGTGTGTCTCTCCTTCCGTCGAACTTCCAGAGCTGGACGATGTTGAGTCAGCTGGAGTTGGCGTCGTCTCGACTTGTGAAAAGGCCACGAGCGACCTGAGCGTGTCTGAGGTTGAGCCAGATCCACTGCCCTCTTCGATGCCAAGATCTGTCTCGGCCTCTACTTCGATGTGCGTCCCATGGGGAAGGAGCGAGAAGAAGAGACCGGAAACCGTCATGAGAAACAAACCAAAGCTGACGAGCATGACAGTTTGCCCCTTCTTTGTTGAGATGAACGTGTCAATCTTGTACAGCAGTCTCGCCGTGGAGTACCTGACCATGCTTGGTTGGGTTTTGTCGTCGATGCGAAGGTCGTGTCAAGTTGAATCGGTTACAAAGAGGCCGCCGTGACGTCCTTTCACACGTTGCTTGTCTCCACACACGGAACAACAGAAATAGAAGGAAGAGTACCGTGTTGAGATCTTACGAGATGGCGTTAACGCCTCCAATGGGTCCACTGCCTGGACCACGCAATACGCAGGCAGTTTGGAGCGAGTCCAAGACGAAACCAGGATCGCATTGGCACTTTCCAGGAGACGACGGAGAGGAATTTGGTGGACACAGGAGCACACACGAGTTGTGTTGCATCGCGTAGCCTTCTGCGCACTCGCATCGATTCAATGTGAGAGAAAAGCTCGAATGGTCTGGGCATGGCTCATACGCAGCCCCACTTGGCTGGACTTCCGTTTCGACTGGAGTCGCTTGCTTGACGCCGCTAATTTTAATCCCAATCGTCTTCTTCCCTAAAAGCACCAGTGACGTCAATGTTTTCTGCGCATCATGCTCTCTAAACCTTTCTTCTTGGCACCGACGGTGCATTGAGTGTTTGCAGGTCCATCGTCGCCAACGTAACCCTCGCGGCATTCACCGCATGTGGCAGAAACAAGCCAGCACTAGTAAAAGCAGTAAGATGAAACCTTGATATGCCAAGAGAACTTACAGGTTCGCGGCCGAGAAGTTCACAATTTGGAGCTCCAGTGCAGTCAACTTCTTCCAAAACGACGGGAGGCGGGCCGTGTGTTGGCGTGAGACTTGGAACTTTGACTAGCGCCCCCAAGACACCTCGACTACCGATTGTTTCGGTTTGAATGTACACGTCGTACCAAGTGCTCTCACGCAAACCATCGATGAGGAATACAACGGACGACGTGTTGGAGATAATGGACGATGCTTCCTTTCCGTTCAAGGGATGGTTCTTCTCGACAACTGAATAATGGACGATGCCAGGACTTGATAGCTCGAGCCTGACCGAGAGCGCGTCTGTTCGGGCGTCCGCTGCTACAACTGTGGAGTTTATAATCGCTGGGGCGTGCGCAGACGACTTGATATGATCAAGCTGTGCCACGACGCCAAAGACGCCATGGGAATTGAATGTTTCAGTGACCAAGTAGATGGTGTAGCTGGTGTCAGGATGAGGCACTGGAATATCCACTGAGCCTTCGCTGCTTGTTGCATTAATCGTCACTTGGCCGACAACTTTCGTATCAAAGCCGATGCGGTTTCCAAAGACGGCAGGACCAGCTAGCGTTGGCGTCCAGCGTGTCGACATTGCTACCATGCAGTGGACAAGGCCTTGAAGAGTATTCAACTTGTAATCAAGACGTAGCTCTGTCGTGGACGCTGGAGTTGGTCCAGCTTGATGAGCTAGCAAGAGTGGAGCTGGGGCAAATGTCGATACATTTGCAAACACAAGGATTTGCGTATACAAATCTGCGTCTACCAGCGTCTCGGCGAGAACCCACACCGTGTAGCTTGTGTCGGCTGATAAGTAGTTCAGGACTTCGATCTGGGGCTTTGGAGACGTCACGGTGATCGTTCGTCTGTACGAGATTGATTGATGCGGATATTTGTGCCAATCTTCGCCATTCTTCTTCTTGGAGCTGACGTTGTACGGCGACAAAACTTCGACGTGCTTCGTGTCCTCGGCAATCATGTAATGGACAAGTCCAGTCGTTGACAGCTCAAATGCAAGCTCAAGCTCCGTCGTTGATGCGTGCTTTGGACGCACTTGAATGTCAACAAAGCTGGGCGGCATTGGATGCGTCGCAGTAGCGATAGACGTCCAAGGTGACAGCACGCCATGGCTGTTGATGGTTTCGGTGGCTAAATGCACTGCGTAGCTCGTGTTTGGTTTCAACCGAGCGTCGTCTTGGAGAAAGATTTTATAATCCTTGAGGGGGGTATTCGACGGGAGAGTCACGTTGTCGCGCTTGTACACCAAAACGCAAGAATGAGCTAAATGCAATGGCATGGGCGGCGGGCATTTTGGCAAAGTGACGACTGCATGAATGAGCGCACCATTACAGCTCTGAGCACTTTTATCGCAAGCCAATTCAAGGACAAGTTGAAACCCAGTTGTATTGCCATCAGCAGGGCGGGCAGCGTAGCTATTCAAGACTGGAGGAGGCGCATGTGTCATTGTTGAAATCGGACCTTTGACGTCAGTGAAGACGCCATGGGAGCCGAGGGTTTCCCCGGAGAAGAACGCAAAGTACGGCGTATGGGGGGCCAATTGCTCAATAACAATTTGATGCGTTGTCGGGTTGGTAGCAACGGATGGGAGTTCACCAGCAGCAACAATGCCATGCTGTCCTGGAATTATTTCCGAGAAAGTCGTTCGTGAAAAGCCATTTGCACCGAGTGAGGGCGGCGCTGATCCTTTGACAAGGACAAAATACGGCCTGATAGGCGCTTCGGACCTTCGATGCCATGTCAAGACAACTTGATCAGTCGTGCCATCCACAGGTTCTACGAACCACTCGTCCTGCGCCGAAGTAGCGTTTGTGTAGTCGACAAACGTCGTGACAACATGGCAGGACACTGGACCAAAAACGCCGTAGCTAGCGTCCGTCTCGGCAACAATGCAAAGTTCATACGTTGCGCCAGAGATCAAATTTGTGAAAGCTTTGTGAGTTTGCGTTTGCTTCGACCAGTCTTCTCGTGAAACAGTCAGCGAGCCATTTAACATGACGCCTTCTCCGAGTTCTTCGAGCGAGGCACGTTGGATGTGACCAGCTGTGAGGATTGAACTATCAAGCTGGGAGATGTTGATAGTCTCGTTGGACGCATTGAATGCAAACGCGCTACCCGGATTGCGAAGCATGAGGATGTATTGGACGAGACCGTAGCGTGACAGGGTCAAGTTGAGATCAATGGACGTGGCTTTCCATGGAGTTGGTAGGATGGACAATGTTGTAAACGTCGGTGGTGGAGCATGAGTCGTGGCAAGTAGCGGCGCAGGAAGAGCTCCAAAAACACCAAAGCTATCAAACGTCTCCGTCGTCACAAATACGTGGTACATCGTGTCAGGTTCTAGCGTGTCGTCAATTGTGTGGTTTCCTTCGAAGATGGGCAAAGCAAGCGGAACTGAGACGTTGACGCCGCCTTTTGTTTCGTTGACGGTAGTCCAAACTTGGTCGACCACGTCAAAATGACCTCGGCGCACGTAAAACGACGGGTTGGTAGTTCGCAACACGTTTGGATCGTGGAGGTCTCTATCTGTAATCATGTAGTGAAGGCGTCCAGGCGTCGTGAGGTTGACCACTAGCAAGATCTTGTCCACAGTAGCATTTAGGGGTAAGGCTGCACTTTGCAAGACCGTAGGGGCAGCTGCATACGTCGTCGCATTGATGGTTTCTAGAGCGCCGTAGACTTGAGAGCCTGTGCCGTTCACCGACAAGCTTTCAGGAAAGACGGCTAGCGTGTATGTAGCGTTCGGTTGGAGATTGTCAAACATCAAGGCAGTTGAACCATTGTCCGAGTGGGTCACATTGTAGTAGTGCATTGTGGTCTGGTTTTGCAAAATGGTGTCACGCGTCTTTGTGATATTTTCAGCAGCCAGCAAGGCAACATGAAGCCAGCATGGCTTTGTCGTCGTAATTGTGGCAGCAAGTAGGTCAAACCGACCCCCGATGCGACTTAAATTCAAAGCAAGTTCAGTGGGAGGCAGGGCGTGCGTCGAAACAGTAACAATTTCACTTGGGACACCCACAACGCCTTGCGCTGTCTCCGCCACGACGTACATTTCGTAGATTGTATCTTCTGTGAGATTGCTCAGAACGGACGTGTGATTGCCACACGTAAATGCCGTTGGCGCGGCTTCCTTCCAACACATGGAAACGATATTACGAGGGTCTGATGGCTTCACAGATATGGAGACTTGAGTCGTCGAGCCTTTGACAGGAGCTGCTTCAAGAATGGCCACTGATCCTGCTGGTTCATTCGTTTTGAAGTCCGTCTTTGACGAAGGTAGTCCAAATACGCCAAAGCTGTCCACTGTCTCGGTGAAAACTACCACGGAGTACATGGTCGATGCGTTCAAATTGGTCAAAGTCACATTTGTCCATTCGTTCGAAGGCACATTTTGGATTGAACCAACTTGAAACGATTCGTTCGCAGCTACGTAGGTTGCCAAGGCGTTCTTATGGTCAACGACTTTTTGGAATGCATTTGGCTCGCCAACGACGTAGTGGACGTTTGCTGCAGATTCCACACTGACACGTAAGAGAGCCATGTTTGTCGTCTTTGGTAGCGCTGCTACTTCGATAGACTTGGCTATTGGCGCTGGTGCATGTGTTTGGCAACCAGAGATTGTTCCAATTCTTCCAAATAAGCCGTGGCTTCCCTTGGTCTCGACTACAATTGCCAACGAGTAGTTTGTTCCAGCTTTTAACGCAGTGATGTTGGCGTGGATATCAACAGTCGTGTCAGTGGCAGCAACAACTGCGACATTGTTGACTTCGCGTGCAGGAAACGACAATTGCAATTGACTTGCGTGGCGTGTGGTAGTGTTGGTTGCGTTTTGAATGGCTTCTGGGGTATTGAGGCTTGGCTCCAACGACCCTTCAGTTGTTGCCAAGTAGAACAATGCATATTCGACTGCTCTCAATGCTGACTGAACATTGTAGTTGACAAAAGCCAAAGCGGGGAACTCTAATCGAAGACCAACAAGAAGCTCACTTGTCGTTCCCCCGCGTGGAACACAGCCCAGATTGACGACGTCTGGTGCGACTGCGTGAGTAGTAAAAGCTTCTGGTGCATGCAGCACTCGACCGAGAACGCCATCGCTTCCTTTGACTTCCGTGACCATCCATACATCGTACGTCGTGAATGGAGCCAAATCCGTCACATTGACTTGCACAGCATTGGTCGAGGGAATCGAGAGAGAAAGAGTCTGGTTGCTGGTCCAAATATCGGTGGCCGATAAATTTTGGCTAGCTCTTGTTGGCACGATAATGTAATGAAGCAGCCCCGGAGAACTGCAATTGACGACAAATTCAGCTGTAGATGAACTAGCGCGCACAGGGCCACTGCGCTGCAAAGAGAGGCGTGGGGCATGTGGATGCGTCGTCGTTCCATTGACAGAAACCACCTATTTCACATGAATCAAGGCCATATATCGAGCAATGATACGCGCACCGTGCCAAAAACACCGTTGCTATTGCTAGCTTCAGCCACAAAATACACATCGTACGTGGTATTTGGCGCAAGGTCCAAGACATTCCACGCCAAACGCGTTGCAGACTTAGACGTAAACGTGCCAGCTTCAGTCGACAATGTCGCTGCGCTCTGAATCGCAGCGTCTTTGATATCTTGCGCGGTAAGAGCATTATGCCCGTGCAACACGACAGCGTAATGTAAATCTCCAGCGCCAGTCAAGTAGTACGATAGTGCTAGGGCGCCTGGCAATCCTTGCAAAACGTCCACTTGTCCTGTCGCGATTCCTTCCTTGCGCGAAACTAGAGCAATCCTCAGTACAGACGTAAGTATGACAATTACATATATACCTGACAATGTTGTCGCTCCAAGGGCCCAAGGAAGCGCGCAGAGCCAGAAGATCCATCGGAAGCGCGTCATGCTCGTTTCAACCTTTCCAAATTTGAGATCTTTCTGACTTATCCATTCTGAAAGGACACTATATTTATCCGGACATCATTATCCGGAAGATAGGTTTCCATCAAGCGCTCAGGATTGAGAGCGCTACATCCTTGTCTTACAACGAGCAGATCTCTCTTAAACTACCTCTACTTTAAGATGAAAGCAGATCAACATCGTCGACTTGCTGCTCGCAAGAGATGTGTCAAGTTAAGAGTTGATGTCCATCTTGTGCAAGTGAAGCTCGTATAAATTTTGAAAGGTTTTCATGTTTATGGTAACGATTGCTCCATCGTCTTCCTCTGATGCTGCAAGTTCAAGCACACTCCTTGCTGCCGTCCTCTATAGCGAGCAAGATAGAATAGCACGAAGAGACCTGCTTTACAGCAGCCAAACAGCGCGGGGAGGTTGGAATCGAGCGTTTTAGGTGCATGAGTGGGAGATCGGTTGTCCGGATACTTATCCGGATGTCCGTGGCATCTTCTTGTGGAGATCCGATTGGCATTTTGAGTGCATTGGTCTCAAGACAACAGAATTGGAAAGCGCAAGCGGAACGAAGGAGCAGATTGGATGTCGCCCGTTGTGTTGACTGCGCATGGCTTTGATGCCCTCAAGTGCATCATCACGCTCAATGAAACCCAGACTGAATATACGTTTAAATCGACTGGCAGCGACGCGCAGTTGAAACTCCCCGATGGAAAAACATTGGTGGGATCCAATGTGATTGCGCGCTACGTGGCATCGGCTGCCGGTGCGCTTTCTGTTGATGATATTGCCGTGGACGATTGGCTTGAATGGGAAAAATATGTCTTGCGTGTCACCACTGACAAGGATGCATTGGCAGCTCTCGTCGAAGGGAACATCAAGACCAAGACCTTCCTCGTCGGCAATACATTGACACTCGCGGATATTGTCGTCGGTGTTGCTCTCCGAAAAGCATTGGAATGGCTCCCCCAAGAAACGTACCCTCTCGAAGCTGCCCGTGCATACGTAAACTCTCTCTTCCAGCGACCTGCGTTTGCATCGGCATTGACGGCCGCAGTGCCTGCAGCTGCTGCCGCTGCTTCAACCACCTCAGTCGCCAAGAAGAGCTCGTTGGCAGCTGAGCAATTGCAAGGCAAGACGCACGACAATGTATTGGGCGTGATTGAATCGCTTTTTGTCGATGCTGTCGAAACTGCCTTCCCTGGTTTGCAAGAACGACTCAACTTCCGCGTCGAAGTGTCGCGAACGAAACCCCCCAAGTTTGGTGACTATCAGTGCACCAGCTCCATGGCAATCTTTACTGCGCTCAAAGGCACACCGAATGCCCCTGGATCTCCTCGTGATGTCGCCAATGCCATTGTGGCGGCCATGCCAACCAACCCTGTGCTTGAAAAGTTGTCTGTTGCTGGCCCTGGCTTTATCAACGCATTCTTGACTGCTCCGTTTGTGATGAGCCGCTTGGAATTGCTCCTTCGCGATGGCGTGAAGGCCTCCCCAGTGAAGAAAATGCGCGTTGTGATTGATTTCAGCTCGCCCAACACTGCGAAGGACATGCACGTTGGTCACCTGCGCTCGACGATCATCGGTGAATCGATGAGCCGCATCTTGGAATTCCAAGGCCACGATGTGCGTCGTATCAACCACGTCGGCGACTGGGGCACTCAATTCGGCATGTTGATCACGCACTTGACTGATGCGTTCCCAACGTGGAAAGAAGAAATGCCAGATATCACAGACTTGACACAACTGTACAAGAATGCCAAGCAACGTTTCGACGAAGACGAAGCGTTCCACAAGCGTTCGAAGGACGGCGTCGTGAAGCTCCAAGCTGGCGATCCTGAATCGCTTGAAGCGTGGAAGATTTTGTGCGAAGTGAGTCGCAAGGAGTACCAAAAGGTCTACGATCGCTTGGACGTCCGCCTCGAAGAAATGGGCGAATCCTTTTACAACCCGATCATTCCTCGCGTGATTGAAATGGTCGAAGCCCAAGGCATTACTGAAGACAGCGATGGCGCCAAAGTCGTCTTCACCAAGAAGTACAAGCAACCCTTCATGCTCATCAAGAGCGACGGCTCGTATTTGTACGATACGACCGATATCGCCGCTTTGTGGTATCGTCTTCATGAAATCAAGGCCGACTGGATCATCATCTACACGGACTACACGCAGCAAGATCACTTTGGCTTGCTCTTTGAAGTCGGCGAGATGGCCAAGATCCTCGACCCCACGAAGCATCGTGTGAACCACATTGGCTTTGGTACCGTCAACGATGAATCTGGCAAGCGCTTCAAGACTCGATCGGGCGAAACTGTGCGTCTCGTCGACTTGCTCGATGAATCGCGCGCCCGCATGAAGGCCACACTCTTGGAACGTATCGCTGCTGGCCAAACGTCTCTGCCTGAAGCGGAAATCGACCGTGCCGCTGAATTGATCGGTTATGGCGCCGTCAAGTATTTCGACTTGATGCGCAGTCCGCAATCCAACTATGTGTTCAACTACGACAAGATGCTCTCGACGAACGGCAACACCGCCGTCTACTTGATGTTCGCTTATGCGCGCTTGTCGTCCATTGTGCGCAAGTCTGGCGTCGACGTTGAAGCTCTTGCGACCAAGCAATCTGGCGTGCTTCAAATTGTCGACCCGAACGAAGCTGCGTTGGCTGTCGAACTCCTCCAGTTCCAAGACGTGCTCGTCTTTATCAACAAGGAACTCGCGACCAACTGGCTGTGCACCTACTTGTACGCGCTGTCGGAGAAGGTCCAAGTCTTTGTGACGCAATGCCGCGTCTTGGGCAGCCCCGAACAGAACAGCCGCTTGCTGCTCTGCCAAGCCACGCTCAAGATCATGCACACATGCTTTACGCTGCTTGGTATCACTCCTCTCGACCAAATTTAAATCTAACACGACTCTGTTCCATGAGTTTTCCATGTAGAACTGAATTTGGCTTTGTAGATCCAAAGGCTAGGAGACTAATCAATCGTTGATTAATCGACCGTGTCCATGAGTTGATGCAGTTGGAATTCCTTGACAAAGTCGGCAGCGCGCTCTTTGCTCTACATCCGTCGGTCAAAGACAGCTAGCACCGACCGACGCCTCACCTCGCATTTAAAAGTGGTTTGGAAGAACTGGCGAGGATAGACAAAGATGAATTCCGCCAGGAATGGCACAGACGACTCGACAGCGTGGCCGTACAAGAAGATCTCGACCACGTCGTTGGATGAATTGCTCGAGACGACATGAAAGCCCTGGGCGTTCAAGTGCTTGGTCACGTCTGCGAGTGTCGGAGGCTTGTTGCGGAAATTGCACGAAAAGGAACCCCTAGAAGAGCATGAAGGATACAACCGGCCGTCACGACAACGTACGCGACGCTGGTCGACTTCCAGAGTTCCCAAAAGTCGCTCTTCTTAATCTTATGCTTTGGATCGAGTGCAAACATGACTGTCGCTGGCCCCCGCACCTCCTCTTCGCTCGATTCCTAGACGGACGTCAACGTTTAAATCCTCTTTGACCTGTCCATGGTACCTCCTCTTGCTCGGATTCTTCCTCCTTGTTTGAGTTCTCCTTGTCTTCATCACTGCCGTCATCTCGGCCCGATGGAATATCATTCAGATCCGTCAAAGGCTCGACATTGACATTCCTGAAGCGGGTTTTCCCGAGAAACTCCGACCTGAACCATGTCAGCCGTGACCGTCAAGACTCGTGTCTTACCCGAGGATGTCGTCAATTTGAGTCGTCTTGGAGTGAATCGTCTTGAGAAACCAAGGGCACAAGATAAATTGCAGCTACAGGCGAACGATGAGTCACTGAGGAAACGACAAGGACGTACCACAAGCGTGACGACTGCCACGGCGTACATAATGTTTGGTACGTTGGCACTGATGACACTCAAATCGATAAAGCCAAAGGCAGCGAGAATGCCACCGAGCAACCAGCCCGCTAAAGATGCAACAGCGTCATGTCAAAGCAACCGCGAGAACGAGAGCACACCTGAAAAGAACCACCAGAGGCCCAAGACTTCGAACAACCGACAGTGCATGACCAAATGCGTGCCATCTTCGAGGAAATGCCGCCACTTCAAATGCAAATGAAAGCCATGGGCAGCAACAGCCTGCTCAAATCTCACTCGAATGCGCCATGGAAGGCAAGGACGTACCGCACAAGCGCCCCAGTAGATCATATAGACCGACTTGAGCGCAACACCCATGACAGGACGGCGGTATTCCACAGCGTTTGCATACTTGGACGTGATAATCTAACAAGATGTCAATGGCTCGATGGGTCAAGCCCGTGGCAACGTACAATGTAGAGCACAAGAGCAATCAATCCAAATGCAGTCGCAAGACACGCCAGCCAGAACAATCTTCATGCAGGATAAAGCATTGGCAGTCGTAAGGCGGCTAGACTTACCGGCGGTAGATCTTGCTGAGGATTTCATTTTTGTTGTGCGTGTACTCTTCGTAGCTGATCTCGACCGTCTTGCGCGGTTTGGCGTATTGAAACGACTAGAACAAGATGGTGAAGAAAGGCAAGCTCGACGACAAAGGAACGCACCCGACGAGGCAGTGGTTCGCGCGGCATCTTTGTTGTTCCTCGCAAGGGGTTGGAAGACACGCTGTGGCTAAAAATACATGGAGAGGATTCATCTATATTTTGCATATATGGGGCGGCGTATGTCTAGACTGTGTAGTCGTCTTTGTATTTGTGCTTGGGGACAAATTTGGTCCACTTGGTCTTGTTGCGCGTCGTCTTGCCGATTTCAATCTTGTTGCGCTTGAGCAGACTGTCGAATCGATCCTTCAGCGCGGAACCCTTGGGCTAATAAACACACAATCCATGAGCTCCACGTGGTCGTTCATGATCGACAAGCGTACCTTGAGCGCACGGATATTGCCGCTCAATTCGTCTGGAGCCGTCACAAGCGTCGGTCGCTCGACTTTTCTACATACCAGAGAGAATCAACAAGATGTTGTCGAGAGCTACAACGTACCGCTTCTTGCCGGCAATCATGACTTCGGGCTCTTCTTCGAGCTTCTTTTCCTTGAGTTTCGTTTTGAGCTCGGTCTTTTGCTTGGACTTCTTCTCGCTCTTCTTCACTTCAGACTCGAGCGTCTTGACGCTACACAAACACGTTTAAACTCTCCATCGTGGCGATGTCATGTACTGGTTGATCTGCTTGAGGAGCTTCTTGTTCTGTCGGCGTTCTTCAAGCTCCTTTTCAAGAGCTTTATGGCGAGCTTGGCGATTTCGGTCGCTGCGAGTGAGCTTCTCCTTGGGCTTGCTCTGAGACATCGACACCATCAGCCTCTTATCCATAGAGCACAAGCGTACCGCGGGTTTCTCTTCATCATTAGCCGACTGCTCTTTATCGTCCTCATCATCTTCTTCATCCTGTAAATGTTCTATGACCAACAAATGTTTGGATGAGCTTACAGATGATTCCTTGATGTATTCCTTGGAAATGCCAGTGACAAGTGGCGCACGTTCCTGTTCACGCTTAGCTTGTCGTTCCAACTCCTTGGCTCGAGCTTCAGCCAAGACGTCCTTGTGTGCGTTGACTTCTGGATGGTACGATTGTCCATCGGCAGCCACTTCAACTGCCTTGACCTTGTGCTTTGTCGATGGCACTGGCACGAGAGGCTATTTACAGAATCGCTCAAGCAATCATGAGCTAGACCATTCGTACCGCTTTCTTCTTGATGACAGCTGGAGCGACAAATTCGTCAACTTCTTTTTCCCATGCTGGAGTCGTTGCATTGCCATTAGCGTCCCACAACGTTTCCATCTTGGGCTTGCCACGCGTTGATTTGCGCTAATTTCATTGCCGTAAGACGCCTACAAGCGAGAACAATATTACCACTGGTGCAGCAGGCTGCTTGGTCTTGATGCGGTCGACTGCATTCAGCAATCCCTTGGCTTTTTCAGGCTTAAACTTGCCAGACCAGACGGATGGATCCTTTGTAATTTTCGCCTTCTTGCTCTTCGATCCTCCAGTGTCGATTGCAAAAAGATGTTCATCGCTGAAGTTCTGTAGCTTCGTAGCTTCGCCCTGCTCTTCAATAAACGCTTCGACTTCCGCGCCAACTTGCTGGATGCGTTGCAACTTGCGCTTCCGGACCATGATGCGCTTGACCAAATAAGCGACGATTGGAGCAAACCAACCAATTTGCAACTTCAAAAACCTCGTTAGAAGAACATCCCATCTTTCTAACAAGGTGGACGAATTTAAAACTTGCATTTTTTTATTTTAATCCAATCCTGCTGCTGCATTCACGACTATGACAAGGGCCTTCAAGACACATCCACATCATTCACGTTAACTCTGCCCAGTCAACTGGTGAGCTATATACAGGCTATCTATGTTAAGCTTGGCAACGCCCAGCACATTTTCAACGACCTGCTTTGATTTCTGCTGAAATTGTTTTCCGGATTCCGGATAATCCCAGTCTCAAACTCTTCTCGAGCCGTCTAGGGAGCCCAGCCACGAGCAATGTTATATGACAGGCGAATGGCGGGGTTATGTCGTCTCGAACACACTACGGAGGTGGTAAGATCACTATCCGATGCAAAAGCGACGAAGTGAGGTGCATGATCAAGCAGATATGAAAACGGACATTTTAAACTATTTTTTTAATTTAATTTGAAAATGATTTAAAATAATCGAAATTTTAAAGTGTGGGCTCGAAACATCTTCAGAGAGCAGAAGCAACGAAGCGAAGCATGGCCGGCCTTGGGTTCTCTAACTCGGAATTCTCGGCCATGTTGCACGTTCCCGCAGAGAATCCTGAAGATGAAGGTAAAGCTGAAGAAACAACACCTGAAGCATCCCCACTTCCTGAAGAATCACGGCCGAAACCAGCCTTACCAACCGTCGATGTGAAAAAGTTGGGAACATGGCAAAAGCATACCAAGGGATTTGGCATGAAGATGTTGGCCAAAATGGGCTTCAAAGGTCGATTGGGTAAAGATGAGCAAGGTGTTTCTGCCCCTGTTGCCGTGAAAGCGCGTCCGAATCAACTGGGTCTTGGATTCAATGACTTCAAGGAAGCCCCCACGCTGAAACAGAACAAAGAAATCGAACGCGATCTACACGGCAAGACAGATGAAGTAGACAATGAACCAACAAACGAATTACTTCGAGACGATGGTGCTTGGCGGAAGCGAATTGTTGGTGGCGGAAAGAAACGAAAGCGCAAAACAGTGGAAGACGTCTTACAGGAGGAAAAGACAGCCATCGATCTCGTCGTGGATATGCGAGGACCTCTTGCACAAGTTTACACTGACGGCCTGAGCTCATTGAAGGCCCAGACCATTCCCGAGAAGCCTCTCTTAGGACAAGAAATCCTCTACAACCTGCGGCTCATCATCAATCAAACAGAAGGTTCGATCCGAGACCTCAATTCCAGGATATCAGTCGACCGTAAGCGCCTCAATGCTTTGCTTGCAACACACGACACAGACTCGACCAAAATCCGCCACGACAATCAGCTTGTCGACAACATCTCCGTCATGCTGAGCTCCTTGCAAGACTTGCAAACAACACTCCCTGAAGATCCCGTCGCTGCGATCGAGGCAATTGTGAACACTGTGGTGACGCTTCGGACAAAGTTTCCCGCTGAGTTTGAGTCCCATCATGTCGTCGATGTGATGCCGTCCCTCGGCATTCCGCTCTTCAAAGCGCTGGCAAGTCCATGGCAGCCTCTCCAAGTCGACGACGACGCCATGCAGCTCCGAAGTTCCTTTCTCTTGGTCCAGCATTGTCTGTCCACATGTGTCGCGTCGTTGGATGCGAATGAAGCGAGCGTCTTTGGTACAAACATTGGCTCGGCGACGCGCCACAACAAGATTTACGACCACATGGCGAGACAAGTGCTCTTTCCTCGGATCATTTCAAGCATCCATCAATGGAATGTCCAAGCACCGTGCCTCGACATGATTGAATTCCTCGACAGCTTCCTATCGGCTGATCTTGTCCAAGCGATTTTGACAGAGTACATCCTTCCTCGTCTGGAGCATCACGTCCGAATTTGCCAAAATGTGAGCGACGTCGAGTGCGTCCACGACTGGCTTTTGCCATGGCGCGGCCATTTCGAAGCCAAGTTTGCGCAGCAAGTCTATCCTATCATGCGGGAAACCTTGGCGCGGACCATCATAAATTGGCATCCCAACGACTTGTCGATCTTTCCCGTCTTGCTCCCGTGGAAGGACGTGTGGACGCCTGAAGACTTCGCCGTCTTTACCCACAAGCACATCGTGAAGAAGCTCATCCGAGTCCTCAATCGCGAGTTTGAGATCAATCCGAAAGCCCAAGAGCTCGAGCCGCTCGAGTGGATCCTGGCATGGCATCACGTCTTGCCCGACCGGCAGTTCGTTGCGCTTCTAGAGGCGGAATTCTTCACCAAGTGGCTCAAAGTCCTGGCTGAATGGATCCGACAGAATCCATCGAGTGCGCCGCGGGAAATCCTCGCGTGGTATCTCGGCTGGAAGTCTTTCTTTGAAGAGCACGAGCTCCTGGTGGAAGAACGCATCTGCATGCAATTCCACGGCGCGCTCCAACTCATGCAATGCATCCAGCAAGCGTCTCAGCTGCCCGGTTTGAAAGCGCTCCCATCGACGTATGAAGATGCCTTGCTGCGTGGAAAGAAACGTGTTGCGCCAGTCAATCCCAAGCATGCAGTGCATGATGTCAACATGCGCGACGTCGTTGAAGAATACGCGCAGCTCCACAACATTGAGTTCGTCCCGCGGCATAAGAACCAAGACGGCCAACAAATCTATGGCTTTGGCAAGCAGCACATCGTGATCGACCACAGCCTTGTCTTCATCGAGACGTCCAAGGGGAAGTTTGAACCGATCGACGTGGACGAGCTGGTTAAGAGAGCATAAGGATAAATAGACTAGTCGACTTCCACGGGCGATTGCCGCGAATCGGCCAATTTCTCAAGCAACGCAATGGCTTGGATGAGCAATTGCTTGGACGTCGCGACGGAATCGGGCCGCTTGTGCACCGCCAACACCTCCCTACAACATGCAAAGTCACTCCCGAGACGTGTCAACATCGTACGTACCCAGTGCCGTCGTTCGTTGAAGCGTCCTCGTGGGTCTGCTTGGGAAGCGCGGCGTCCGCGATGGATTCGTCGCAATGCTTGACAGCTTCCGTGAGCTGCGCGATCGCTTTCGTCAAGTGCTTGAGCACTTCTTTGCGAGTGGAATTGCTGTCCCCGAGCAAATTATTGCGCATCCATGTCGTTTCCGTGTCCTTGGAGACATGCCGCGACGGATCTCGACGGTGGGCACGAAGTTCGAACATGAGAGATTGCAGCAGACGCTTCAACGCGAGAAACGACGCAGCGACGCGGATCTTCTTGGACTTGAAGGGAAAGAGGCCATTGGCAAGCACACTCTCAAGGTCCGTGCGCGACAGTGAGTACGCATCGATGTACGTGAGAGTGCGCACCGTGTAGTGGCGGATCCCGTGGCTCAGAATGACATCTTCGCCAAAGAAGCGACCTTTGCCGAGGACGCGGCCGAGACGAGCGACGATTCCCTTGGAAACGATGTACATCTTGTCGGTCGGATCCCCCAAATCTATAATGTTTTCATTTGGCGGGTACAGTTCCGCGCGGAGATGCTGCGTGATGGCCGTAACGAAGCGAACATGCTCGTCGTATGGACCACCGTTGAAGAAGTAAATGTTGTTGGCCCATTCGCCGTTCGTGTAGACAGAGATGAGGCCGCGCAGTCCTGGCGACAAGGTTGCAATCACGTGGCTGAAGTATTTGTGCTGGAGAAGGTCGCGACTGTGGAGGAAATACTCGCGGAGCTTGATCTTCATATCGCGGGGAACCTTCTCTTTGTTCATGTACACATTCAAGTGATCCTACACCGCCGCTCCGTGAAGCTCCGTCAGAGCAGGATGCATAGAGGTACCATTTGCTGGTTGAATTCCGTCTCGGCTTCGTCCATCGACGCCACGAGGCCACAGACAGCACCAATGACTACCGGCAGTTCATGAAACCTTGACAACGATGGTTGGACTTACTGTAAGCGTACGTTCCGCCGCCGCAGAGCATACAGCCGATGCAGATACACCGCTCAAAGTCAGTCTTGGGCTGAACGTCGCCATACCCGACTGTACCAATCGTCATGACACTCCAGTAGAGCGAGACGACGTATTTCTCGAGCGCGCTGTTGGGATTGACGCCGTACGCTTGCATCCAGTTGGTCTCGTTCTGCCCATCGTCTTCCAGAGACGGCGTGAGACCCCACAGACATGCCAACCAGTGTGCTAGAATCAAGACCCCAGAGAGGAACTTGGCCAGCTTGACGCTTGTGTACTTGAATCTGCGTCGACGCTTCTCAGCCGTCCATTTTCGTCGGAGAATCATTACCCGAGGATGGCTTCCCAGCGCGAATAAATGCGCGACGCCCGCAGAACGCGCACGAGCTTGATGAGACGAAAGAGGCGAATGATGCGGATGATCTTCAACTGCTGAGCGACGTCCTTCTTCCCAGGCACTGGCGGCGAGTCGCTCGATGAAAACCCCTACTCCATCTTAGGTGACACGAGAGCGAGGGAGACGCCGCACCATGCTGAGCAAGTCGAATGGGACGATCGAGACAAAGTCGAGAATGAACCAACCTACGCAGTCGCGTCATTCCCACAGCATCCACCGGCGACGTTGACCTTGGAGGTAGTTGAGAGCGATTTGGCGAACGTCTTCAACGAGCTGGTTGTTCTCCTTGTCCACGAACGGCGTCATGAAGTTGAAGATCATGTCCATGAGGAACGACGCGTCGACGCAGCGATCTGTGATAAAGAGGCCATCGACCGTCACCGTTTCGACGAATGCAATCTCGTACGGCTGCCAATGTGTGAGCGCAAGTTGCAAGGGTGAAGACGAACGCACCGTCAAGACTGAAGTGTAAATGAGCAGGAAGATCATGAAGAGATCCCAGCCGGCGCGGAATTGCGAGTTGGGATGCAAATGCGCCTGTCGTTTGTACATTCCCTTGAGCTGGCCGAGTTTGTACACGCGCTTCGACTGGTAGAGCTCTTTGCTCTTGCGCATGCGCATCTCCTTCACGTCGTCCATCGTCGCGGGATTTGCCGATGCTCGAGCGAGACGTTCACGGACGGGGACGATCTTTCCGCTGGTCGAATCATGGCGCTTGGCGCTGCTCTTATGGACGAGAAGCTCTTCCGACTACGATGGCATACTCAGCGGCACAACGTCGGCATGAGAGATACCTCGACATGGTATTTCGCGGCGGCAGGATGGAGTGGCTTTGTCAATGAGTTGTGCGGCTCGTCCTAGTCGTTGGCAGTGAGCTGGCGTGCTGAAAAACACTGGATTGTACTCGTTCTTGCTCGACGTTTTGCTTGGACGGTCGCTTCTACAACACAAGAGTGCTCAATGCATGGCCAGAACGCAGCTCTACCTTGAGCTCTGGTAAATGTCCGCTCGTTGGCTTTCGTGGATGCGCGGAATTGCTATGGAATTGCTCAGAGGAAACGTTGTCTTGCATGAGGAGTCGTCCGATGGATTCCTACTGCTCTAGCCGTTGCAGCCAGACCGTTATCGGTTACAAAGGCAAAAGACGGACGATCTCCCATCACAAATCTTTGATTAGCGTTTCAACCCCAAGACTCATGGCATAGCCAGGGCTCATCTGCGCAGAATCTCTGGTGGCTTATGCTGGCTGTCCACAGTAACTTTGCAAGAAGAGCTGCGGAAATGTTGCTGGTTGATGTTCGGACATGCCAAACAATTCCTTGAAATGAGCGCAATGTCGGAGCCCAACTGCAGGAGCGACCGTCTCAGTGCAGAGAAAGTTGCCAAGCATCAGCGGCAACCGATGTTCAGCGGAGCGACGCTCCACAGATGCTGCTTACTTGTGATATCGATGGTTGAACCGAGTGACAGATTGTCGTAAATTTATATCACACCTCTCAAATGTCTTTGCCATGACTATCCGGAGGTGATCCGGATAGAGCGAATTGAGCATGGCGACGAGAAACCCACCGCCAACGCCGATGGCTGTCCTCCGTGGACATGTAGCGCCAATCAACAGCGTATCGTTCGTGGCAGATGGAGAAAGAAGTCAACTTCTTTTATCGGGCTCTGCTGACGGAACGCTGAAAGTATGGGATCTCAGCACGAGACGAGAGAAGTATTCGATTCAAGCGCACAGCAAAGCCGGCATCTTGCACACTGCAACCCAAGGCAGCTCGATTATTTCCCACGGACGAGATGGCATGATCAAGTGGTGGGACATGGCTGATGGGGACATGCGAGAGTCCCGCTCTGTCGCTTGTGGATCCTACACGTTTACCAAGACGCATGTCATTGACGAAAATCTGCTGCTCGTCCCGACGGAGCATGCTGAAATGGTTTGCTTCTTGTCCACGCCTCGTATTGACGTCGCTGTAGATTGCTCTTGTGGATTTGAGGGCTTCAGATCTTCACCCGTCGATCGTACTCAATGGATCCACGTTGAAAGCAGGTAGAAGACATCCCAAAACGTCCGTCTACCGCTCCTCCAGGCATGTGCATGTCCCTAGCATTCTTGCCGAGTTCGTCGACGCTTGGATATCCCTGCGTTGGTTTTGAAGGCGGCCCTGTGTCTCTCTTTGACATGCGATCTGTGACGCCACTTCTCTCCCATTCCATCACGACATCCTCACGTAAGCTTATCAATCGTTGGAGCTCTGCATCCTCGCTGTCGTAGTGCTCTGTATGGACGTCGTGTCTTCCACGTCGACTCTCTTGTGCGGAAGTTCAGGCCCGGAATTGTTTGCCGCAGTCATGGATCCATCCACAGCTACCGCGACATCGCAGTCGATCTATCATGGTAAGAAGGACGGCTTCAGCGCCGTGTCCAATCGATCGGACGCCAGAATTTTTGCCACGGCAGGATGGGACCACCAGTATTCTCCTGCTTGTACATCCTCTAGCTTGACCTCTTTGTAGTGTCCGCGTCTTCCACCGCACGTTCAAGCCGCTGGCGACGTTGAAATACCACACGGAGAGCGTCTACAGCGTCCATTTTTCCCCCGACAATCGACTGCTCGCGTCGGCGTCCAAGGATCACAAGATCGCACTCTGGTCCATCTATCCTCCTTCAAATAATTAATTTTTATTCACCGATCGCTTTGAGTAATCGCCGACTGCTCCCATCGCTGAGCATTCGAGGTCGTATTCGCTTTGACGGCGACTGCAGCACAGTGTCGGAGAGACACCGCGTGACAACGGCCTCCTCGTCGTCGTCCTCGTCGACTTGGCGACTTAAAAAGTACTTCTCCATCGCTTTGAGGAAGCGCTCCATGTATGGCTCCGGCGGAATCACCGTGGGCAACTGGTACATTTTCTTGGCCCCAGACTCGACGCGCTTGAGGAAATCAAACTGGTGGACGTAATCAATCAGTGCCGCGCGGATTTCAAGCGTCTCGTCGTTGAAAGCGAGCAACTACAAGAAAATGAATACGACGAGCATAGAAGGAGGACAGACCAGCGAGTAATCAATCACACCACACGACGCAAGAAACTTGACATCGTTCTCCAGGGCCATCGAGAATCGCCGCCAGTCGTTCTCCCGAACTTGAACTGGCACACGATCGATAAAGTTCTCGTCGGGCAGGACCGCCCGCCGTGCTGACGGCTGTTCGACATCGCGATTCCGCTTGACGCCCTTGAGATCGTACATTTGCGTCGTCGTGAAGCCAAACGTGGAGCATTCCATTGCAAAGACATACATCGCCTTGGAATGGCCATGGAGCTTTATCTTGTACGCGCCAAGGATCTTGGCGAGACACGACGGCTTCTTGTTTTCGGCAACGCTGGCCATGTAATCGAAATAGCTGGGGGCCAAGTCGACAAACATGTTGAATTCCGTCGCGGTCACACCTTTCAAGACAAACTGCCGGTCGTGGGTCTACATGGTCGAACGAGACTTAGACATTCGCGCAAACAAGTCTTTACCAGCAAGAAGAATGCGCCAGATTTGCCGCCGGTGGTTTCCCATGACGCGCTCTGGGCAATGGAATCGAGATAGCCGAGGTTGCCAGGCTGGAGGACATGGCGGAGACAATGAAATTGCGGAGCAAAGTAAACCGTCACAGTCGTACAATCCGCCTCGTCTTCATCAACTTCACTCTCCCGACTGTCGTTTTCGTCCGTTCGCGAGTTCAAAACGACGTGGCATTTCAAGTGATGGATCGCCTTGCTTCGGATTTCCTTGTAAATGTTGCGCGACCGAGCAATCATTTTGTCTTCGAGTTCCATGAGCACATTGATCGCCTTGCACCTGTCTTCGAGTCGCTCGACGTACATTTTGGACGTCAGCGTGTACGCAATGAGGGATCCAATGTCTTTGTCGTTGGCCCAAATAATAATACCGTCCACTCCACGTTCCAAGTGTTCAGGTCGACCGAACACACGACGAAGTGACTGCTTGCTGCTCTTGCGGCCCCCTTTGGGACCAAGGACGGCCACGTCGGTGAGACTTCTGTCACTCGTAGTGGCTTCTTCGGAGCATGGCTCGCTCGAGTTGTCTGTGATGGAAGGTCGCTGGGGTCGATCTTCTTGTTGGAGCCACATTTCTGGAAGTGCTTGACGACGTCGATCGGACGACGTGCGCCGCAACTTGACGACTGCTTTCGATTCAGGGGGTTGATACGACCAAATGGAGTCGAGCAGACTCATGCATTCGTCGTAGACAGCTTCCTTGGCCTGGAGGATTTTTAAAAATGAAAGCAGTGCCAAATTGCGAAGCGGTTGAATATGTTGCGCTGAGATGGCATCCAACGACGCCACAACTTCGGCGCGAAAGGTCTATGCACGAGTTAATTTCAGTGGAGAGGAGCTTGAACAACTTACAGAGACAGCCGACGAGGGAGATGTGCTGAGAGGTTTGAGGATGGATTGGATTTTAGCATTTGACTCACTTAAATCAGCTCCATGGTTGAAAAGGTCGTCAAAGACAGACAAGATGAACGCAGATGCGGTCGTGAAGAGATCTTGGAGAGCTGTCAAATGAGGAAGAACGCATTCAGCGCGGTAGTTTGGTCGCAGCCGCTGGCTCGTCGATACCTTGAGTGCGAAAGGAGGTTGGCGTTTGAACATAATGTCATGAATAGCATTGATCCACTGCTGCTTGACAGCTTCACTCGGTGCATTAAGCCGACATCGGTGGTTGCCGTTCACCAATTCAAATGCAAACTACGTCGCAGCGGTCATGTGAATGCAGCGCAAGAATAGTGTACCTGGAGTCGGGTTTTGTTGGTCAACGGAGCCACCGCTTCGATAGTCGTATGGGTCGTAATGGGCACTTGGCCAAGCTGAAGCATGGACGATGTGTCCTTGAGGTAGATCAGCGTATTTGTATCCCGGCGGAGAAGGAAATAACGAAGGCGCCAGTTGTGTGAAAAATGGCCGAATTTGCCCAGCCAGCCTTCCTACGCGGCGATTAGACCAAAGTCATGGATCAGACCATTTACCATTGCAATGTCCTTCGGATTGAACTTTAGGTTGAGCATCTGCCGAAGTGGAGTCGTCCGCCCGTAGACGACATGGGCAAGAGCCGAGTCTAGCCGTAAGACGGAATAAGAGCGCGAAGCAGTCTCGTCGTCGTATTCCGCAGGTTGGACTTTGATTCGCGTACGGATCCATCGCCGGCGGCGTAAAAAGTCGAACGGTCGAGGCTTCGTTTTGCTCGTGCCTTCGGCGATATGATTGTTCAACGACGCGATGCTGATACCGTACGTCCATCCTTCTTCATCGCACAGCGTGTAAGTCGTGTCGACAGTCCATGGTGTACTCCATCGCCAGACATCTTTCATGCCATCCACCATAGAATCACTCGCCGACGTTGGGTCAAACGACGGCGGAAATTTGCAAAACGCAGTATCTGGCTCATCTCCAGCTCGATTACGCCACGGATGGGATGCAGGGCGCCACCCAAGCGGCAATTTGTACGGATGGAGAACTTGGATTTCAAACACCTCTTCTTCGACAGCAGGCGGGACAACGACGCAGATATCAGCGTTGTTCGTCAATGTCTTCTTCACAGCATGATCGTTGCTCATTCAGCCAAGTGAATCGGCTCTCTCTTCGGCGTCTGCTTCCGATTCTACTCGACTGCGCGCGTTCAACAAGCACGACGTGTCCCACCTTTGTGCATGCCAGATGTCCTGAAACGCCAGTGTCTTTTTTTTTACATTTTTGAACAACTTATCTTGACATTTGTATCAAACATTAAATTGTGAATTTAAATTTCATGCTCCTCAAGGGCTCCATCCAAAGAGAGGGTCTCTACTCGAACTGCCGCCGCGATTGATTGCGTGAAAGCCATGAGGATTCAAGCGCCTTTGGGTCTAGAGAGCGACTCCATGTCTCTCACCATCTCGTTGTGCGTCCAAACGGTTCATTTTGGAGAAAGTACCATGTAGAACACATCCTGGAACGTCATTACACAGAGCGTGGGGCCGTTGACAGATCTCTGGAGATTCAAAATGAGCAGCATGTCATAACCGTGATAGTCATGATGCAATATTCAAGCACGGGCTGTCGGTAGGACAACGCATTGCATCGATTCCGCCTCGCGGCCTCTTCCAACGGTCTTTCAAGTCATCTGGAGGGGGCAACGACCGATTATACGCGTTCAACATGTAGGATATGATGCAATCTTAACCGTCGAAAATCTTGTTTAAAGTATAGAACAAGATTTTTCACGACCAAATAAGTGATCGGTTTGGTTTGTCGCCCGTTTACAGCGCCTAACATTTAAACTTGAAATTTGTATGACCTGGTCGGGAGTGACGACGACAGGTGGTTGATTATCATCATCGACAAGAACATTGCGACCATGGCGACGGAGCAACGGATGCGGAGTCTAAGCCACGACGAGTCCGAAAGGAACATGACCAAGGTTCCCTCGATGACGCGCTTCAACTCGGACTCACAATCCACTGCCAAAGTGGTCGACGTGAGTAATCCTGACGCCACAGAATCCAAGTCGGCCAGCTTTCGACTCGACAATGTCGAGAAGCGCTTCAATCATGTCGTCAAGATGGTCAAGACTGCCTTCGTAGAAGACGCGTACCAAAAGGAGATGGCGTCCAACTGGATGCTTGTCGACACTGACGAAGGTGAAGTGCATGCGCTTGACAAAGCCCTCGACACGCTGCGCGATGCTTTTCTCTTCACGACGTCGTTAGCAGAGAGCAAGTTGGACGCCCATGCCCACTCGATCATCTCCAACTGCGAAAAGGTCGCCGAGCGCATCTTTGACCAGAAGGAATCACGCGAAGTCATGGTCACCAACTGGAACGACTCGAACTTGTTGACAAACTTGTTCAACAACCTCCAGGAAATCAAGAACTTGGTCATTCCACCTGTGAACCGCCGCGACAAAGCATCCGAGATGAAAATCCTCAAGCGGATCGAACGCTTCGTCTCGCAAATGTCCAGCAGTGTCGAGTCCATGCGCTCCAACATGCAGAGTTATTTGAGTGATATGGACAAAGTCATCCTCGAATGCAGCACGCTGTTGGTCGAAGTCATTACATTCTTGCATATGCGAAGTCGAACGGCGGATTTCAGCGGCACGGGAGTCGCTGCTGGTGCCGCTGGTCTTGTGGCTGGCATTCTGGTAATCCCTGCTCCCCACCAGCATGGTTTTATGATTGTCTAGGTGACAGTGACTGCTCTATTGACTGCGCCAATGTCAGCAGGATTGACGCTGCCGTTCCTTGTAGCTGGGAAGGGTTTGATCGCCTCTGGTGCCGCGACCTTGGCGCCATGCGGGCTCATGCTTGCTAGTACGATAACATCGATAGAGCAGAGGTATAACTGTGGATCATTGTAGGCCACAACAAACAGCTCCAAGGCTTGTCAGATCTCGTGCGGAGTTTAAAGGCGCGGATTGAGATTATGAATCAGCGACGAGAAGTGCTTGTGACGGCATACAATGCCTGCCTCGAAGCAGAATTCAACATTCAGGTGACAAGACAACTCGCAGACACGAATGCTCATGGTGTCCGTAGCACGTTGGCGCATTTTGCAAAGATGCAGTCGAACTGGAAGTGTCGGCAGAAGAGAATGCCGGTCCATTTATTGCGCTTGTGGACAAGAAGCTCAAGCTCATCCAAGAAAACATCGAGATCTTTGCATCAGAACCATCGCTTTTCCATTCCTGCCACGACGACGAAGACGATGGAAACGGATTGCTCTACCGAGATAGCTGAACACACTCAAAGGATAGATAATGTATAAACTGTGATGTCAATCCATCCACACAGTAGATTGCCGCCGCCATAGCAAGCCAAATCAATCGCTCAACTGCCCTCTCATCAATAAATTATGAGGACAAGACGAGATGCCAAGACACAGGAGATGGGGACATGCGCCACAGGAGTCAGAAGGTAATACTTCATTCATCATTCAAATGGTTACATGGAAGATAGTTGCATAGATAATGTTTCTCTCGAGAAGGGTGGTGTTAAAAAACACCAGAGGTTGACATGAAAATATCAAATGAGAGAGAGGGGAGCAGACTGCTTAACCGCCGAAACCGTACAAGGTGCGGCCTTGACGCTTCAAGGCGTACACGACATCCATGGCCGTGACGGTCTTTCGACGAGCGTGTTCCGTGTAGGTGACGGAGTCACGGATGACGTTTTCCAAAAACACCTTGAGCACACCACGGGTTTCTTCGTAGATCAAACCGGAGATACGCTTGACACCACCACGACGAGCGAGACGACGGATGGCAGGCTTGGTAATACCTTGGATGTTGTCACGAAGGACCTTGCGATGACGCTTGGCACCGCCTTTGCCCAAACCTTTACCACCTTTACCGCGACCAGACATGTTGGATTGAAGTCAAATTTCAAAATGAGAGTTGAAGTGACCAAAGTTTTTCAATTTTTGGTGGGAATTTCTGGCACAATTAGCGTCATTTGATTGGCTTACATTTGGATATTCTAGATTAGCCAATCAAAAGGCTGTATTCCAGAAATACCGGAACATTCCGCCAATCAAATGCGATTAGACGAGAAATAGAGCATATTGATTGGTGGAAGATTTTGGCTCATTTAAGAAGTCGCAACTTGATAAAATTGGAGCGAAGAAAGCATTTTTGAATTGGATTCATTCGACACACATCATGGCTCGTACCAAGCAAACTGCCCGCAAGTCCACCGGTGGCAAGGCCCCACGTAAGCAATTGGCCACCAAGGCCGCCCGTAAGTCGGCTCCTGCCACCGGCGGTGTCAAGAAGCCTCATCGTTACCGTCCTGGTACGGTTGCTTTGCGTGAAATTCGCCGCTACCAAAAGTCGACTGAATTGTTGATCCGCAAGCTCCCTTTCCAACGCTTGGTCCGTGAAATCGCCCAAGACTTCAAGACCGACTTACGTTTCCAAGGTTCGGCTGTCTTGGCCTTGCAAGAAGCCGCTGAAGCTTACCTTGTCGGTTTGTTCGAAGACACCAACTTGTGCGCCATCCACGCCAAGCGTGTCACGATCATGCCCAAGGACATTCAATTGGCCCGCCGCATCCGTGGTGAACGTTCTTAAATTGCTTGCTACGGTGTAGCTTGCACATTGCATCTGGTGTTTTTTAACACCACCCATGGTCACTAGAATATTTATCCACGATTGATTCTCTTCTCATGTAACCGTGCCAGTTTCTAATCCAATCTAGCATGCTGCTCTTGGTATGAGCGCTATGACCGACTCCTTCCACCTTCCATCAACGTGGGGTCGATCCAATGTTCCACTACTCAACGAAAACGATACAGAGGATACACCTGACGACACAACAAGGACGCGAGTTGTGCCTGGGGGATATTTGTCGATTTACCTCCATGACCGCCAAGGCAAAACGCATCCTGCCTCCACATCCAAACTCGCCAAGGCCACAAAGTCCACAGTGGCATTCGCTGCACAGGACCCAGCGTCTCCTGAACCACCTCCTCGAACACGCAAAGGGGCCACGATGGTATTCCACCTGGACGACATTCAACGCACCGCGGCACGCCTCAATGTCAAAGATAGCAAGCGGGTTGGCATCATTCTTTGCGCCTGTTGTGAGCCTTCGCGTAGATCTTGGCTTGCTTTGAGCAGCGCCAATCTGCCGCGGTGAATATCGATGCAATCCATGCCAAAGTCGCGAGCTACAACGCTGCAATCGACAAGGAACGGACGCGGCAGGCTCAATTGCTGTCTTGGATCCAAGCAGGTCAGCAACTACTGCCTCAATTTCACACTCAAGCAAGTCCTCCGTCATGGAATCCATCTAACGGGCGGTCCGTAGAAAGCCGCGGCGGAAGCGCAGCAACGCATGCTCGACCAGGCGATAGCTGCCGCATCGGCCGAGTTGGTGCAAGTCAAGCGAAGTCTATCGGTCGTGGCGGCAGAAGCCCAAGCCATGACGGCCAAAGTCGAGGTCCGTCGTCACGCTTGAAGCTCATCATATGAGGTCGCTAGAATGCACAAGCGTGTCTCCAACAGCAGCAAACTCTAGCGACAGATCTCCAGGAAGTCCAGCGACAGCACGCCGTCGCCGCGGAGCGTCTAGCTCGTGCCAAGGCCAAGCTACGACAAGATGAGCTCCACCATGAGGGTCAAATGGCCGTCTTGGCCCAGCAAACCCTCGACGAAGCCGCGGTAAGACATTCCACGGCAACATGACGTCTAATGAGAGTGACGCAGCGGCTCCATACGCTCGAGGAGGAATTGAATCGAAGGCGGGAGCAGAGCGCGCACCTCGCGCAGTTTGTCGCGCGCTGCAGCCATGACTTTGAGGCCTTCCGGGGGACTTCCAGTTAAATAAATTAAGTTAATGACGGCGAGCTCCGTGAGCTGCAGTCTTGGAGCATGGTCAAGCCCGTCTTGACGCACGTCATGATGGCATAAAAGTCATCTCGCTTCTTGAGGGACGGATCGACGAGGGCGGCGGCATGGAGCGTCTTCTCGGCGTTGGAAGTGCACCGCACGGCAAGTCCGAGCGGCGCAGTGACCTACGAAAGAGCGCTCTCGATGAGGATGGAAGCGGCAAATGGACGTACAAGTTCGAGGTCGTTCTCGTTGAACATGCGAGCGCGGAACCAGACGGACTCTTCATGCGGCGTCCAGTCAAACTGGGGCAGCGCGCGGAGGAACTTGAGTTCTTCGAGAAAGTATTCCATCTTGCGCGCGATGCTGAGGAGAATGGACGCGCGGCGGATTTTCCATTTCTTGTGGGGGAAATGACTCCGCAGCACTTCGTTCAAGCTCGCGCGGGTGAGCACCATCGCGTCGACAAAGGTGAGCGTGCGCACTTCGTAGTGGCGGATGCCGTTGGACAAGATGACATCTTCGCCGACAAAATTGCCCTTGCCGATGACTTTGCCGAGGCGCGCGACGATCCTAAGTGTCAAACGACATGAGCGGGAACGACCGACGGGGAAATTCACGGACCCTTTGGACAAAATGTACATGCGGTCCGTGAGATCGCCTTTTGAGATCATGCTTTCATTCGGGGGAAACAACGTCGGCGTCAAATGCTGCGTGATGGCCGTGACAAAGCGCATGTGCTCGGCGGGTGGACCGCCTTGGAAGAACGGCACGCGGTGGATCCACTCGCCCGACGTGTACACGCCGAGCTGTCCTTTGAGTCCTGGCGAGAGCGTGTCGAGGACGCGGGAAAAGTACTTGTGGTTCATCAAGTCTTGCGTGTGGAGAAAGTATTCCCGCAGCGTAATGACCATCTCCTTGGGAATGTTTTCCTTCTGCATGAGCGTGTTCAAGTGGTCCATGTTGTGGCGAAAGTCCGTCGTCGCTTCGTCCAAGCTAGAGAGCACGCCGCAGACAGACCCGATGACTTTGGAGAGAGAGAGAGAGCGTGAGCATGGATCATTCGCGGGAGAAAACGTACTGAGGGAGTAAGTGCCGCAGCCGACAATCATGCAGACGATCGCGATGCCTTTCTCCTGGACCGTCACGACCGGCACGTCGCCATATCCAATCGTCAAAATCGTCACGACGGCCCAGTAGAGCGACGTGATGTACTGCGTCTGCGTCCCCTCGCCGTCAATGCCATAGACGGTCATCCACGAGAGCGGATTCCCACTTGCGTCAAAGTACTGCTCAAAGTGGACCATGCCGCCCCAGAGACAGCCAAGCCAGTGCGAGAGGAGCAAGATGGTCGCAAGATGACTGGCGAGCTTGAAAAACGCGACGGGAATGCTCACTTCGGCTTGCCACCGCGTGAAGATCCGCGACGCTCGAAAGACGCGCACGAGTTTGACCACGCGCAGGACGCGGAGGATGCGAAAGATGGCCAAGTTGCGAAACGTGTCGTCGACAAACTGCAAGAGTGAACGTCAGATGATGGGAAAGAGCGCGAAGGAGAAACGTACGAGGCCAATGATGTCGAACGGGAGAATCGATGCCAAATCGAGGAGAAACCAACCTGCGCAGCGACAATTTAGCAAGAAGCGGCGATGGCGGCGACGGCGGTCGTACCTTGGACGTAGTGCTTGGCGATGAGGTGGATTTCCTCCACGAGGAGGTTCATGGCGGGGTCCCAGTACGGCGTGAAGAAATTGAACACCATGTCGATGAAGAAGCTCAAGTCGACGCACCGGTCAAAGACAAAGAGCGCATCGACGGAATCCTGAGTCGCAAAGGCGATCTCAAACGGCTACAACGGTGAGAATGAGCGCGGATGGAGAGTGCGGGCGACGGACCACGGCGATCGAAGTGTAGATGAGCAGCACCATCGTGTAGAGATCCCAGCAGAGGCGGAACCTCGACGTGGCTCTGAGAGACGACGTGCTGATCATCGGCGCTGGTTTGTAGACCGCCGATCGCGTCGTCGGGAGCTTGGAAGGCATGGGCCGCGTCTGGAGCTGCTTGTCGCTTGAGCTGTTTGTGTTGAGCTCGTCGATGCAGCGCATGATGACGCGCATCGTCGGTTGCGCCATCGCCCGCCGTCGAATGTGCTTCAAGCTCGGCTGCAAGCGGATTTTCATCTTGGGGGCGAGCTGCAGCATCGACTAGCATTTTCACGGTCACAACGCCATGGAGACACAAACGATGGACGTACCGAGCGATGCCTGGGATGCACTTCGAGGGACTCGACCAGCGTGTGCTCGTCCGCAAGCGGCGGGCGATCGGGCGGGTCGCTCGACATGTCGGCCGGCGCCGCTGCTTGCATCGATCCGAGAGCGTTTCGTCGGTTGCACGCTTGGTCGTTTCGAGACGAGACGGTCAACTTGTTACTCCCTTAAATACGAGCTCGCTGACGATAGAAGCGACATGCCTTTGGCGGCCGTCGCGGACGCTGCTGCCGTCGCTGTCGTGGTGAGAAGCGACGTCGAGAGAATGTGGTGGATCGACGTCTGTCGCGTCGGCGGTGGCTTGGCCGAGTCGTCTTCTTTCACGTGAACTGGTGGTGGTAATCGTGGAGCAACCGCTGGCCGCTTCACGGGCTGCGGCACTGGCAGAAGCGAAAAGCGAGGAACTGGCGCCGCCACTTGGAGCATGGACAAACTCGCGTCGGGCACAAACGTGCCAATGCCTTGGAGCGGCGTCTCGTCCTTGAGGAAAATGGCGTAGAGCAGGCGAGTCATGTGGAATTGCCGCGTCACGAGGTGGACGAGCGCAGGGCCGTAGAGCTCCCACTCGACGGGATCGATCCAAGCAAGCAGAGGCTCCATCTCGGCGAATTGATCGCCCCATCCAAAGCGCAAAAACGCCGTCTCGCCCACGACAACGCGGACAAAGTACAAGTCGAACACGCACTGGAGCGCACAGGCTTCACCAAAGGCCAGCGGCGACTTGGACGTCTTTGCAGCCGCCAAACACTCCAACACTTCATGGATGTACTTGACAATCCACTCCATGAGGCAATCGCGCACGTGCATTTTGAGGTTGCATGGCTCCATGGCGGCTGTCGAGGCCGCCGACGTCGCTACAGTCACGCCAAAGAGGAGATGCGAGACTTCTGGCGACGCACACCACGGCAGCCACACCAGCGTTGGATTTGCCTGCTCGTCCTCGTCGTCCTCGTCCGCTGGCGGGGAAGTTTGTGTCCAACAGGCATGATACACAGAGCGCCAGACCTAACGAGTGCATTAGGACCAAGGGGCAGTCAGTGACGAACCTCGTTAGAATAGCCGAAGTAACGCGACGCCAAGGCATCATGGAGAGGTTGAGCATGGGATTTCACAAGTTGCGCCGCCCAGTCGCGGCAGAAAGCTCGGGATAAGTCTTCAAAGACGGGTCCAGTCGCCGCGCCGCCTTGGGTTTGAACAACGGACAGGAAGTAAACGTGATGGAAGGACAGCGACGTCAAATGATCTGTCAGGAGCGACGAAGGCAACGGCACATGGAGCGTCTACGTCAATAATGTCAGATGAGATTTGGATGGATTGTACCTCGAAAAGTGGTGCTAGAGACGACTGCGGCATGAGTCTTCCGTCTGCTTCGGTTGCATGCGCCGTGAAAGCTGCTCGGACATCGCTTTGTTTGACAATTGGGGCCGACAGTGGCGCTGCAGAGGATGGAAAGAGGCGCGGCATCGAAGCAGCAATGGCAAGACATAGCGGAGCGAGATGGAGATGTGTTGACGCCGTCTTGTCCGTGAGTAGATCACTCAATATCGAGATGATTTCGACAAAGACTCGAGTGCATTCGTCGGTGAAGATATGCCGTGCACTTGGATCCGCGACTTGCATTTGAATTGCATCGAGTTGCGCGACAAATGCGTCGGCGGAAGCGTCGTCCCGATGCATCGTTGCTTTAAATTGAGCAGCGGCGGCATCAAACGCGTCTCCAATGAGATTCTGCGTCTTGGAGGCGACGAGATCCTTGGCGACAATCTCCCAAAGCGATGCTGACAGCTGTACTGGGACTTGAATGGCTTGGCAAACTGCTGACAATGCTACAAGTGGACTGAGAGGGGCTGCCAGACGCGTCTTGATCTTGTCCTGGAATGCCGCCACTGCATCCACGTTGGGGAGCGCGTCCAAGAAGGTTTTCAAGTCGAATCGTAGCTACGATAGACGTGAGATGGCGAAAGGCGCGGTAGCTTACGTGTTGAAATGCCGATGTGCTCCAGGCAGTACATGCTGCTTGGGTGCAAGAAAATGTCGATGAGGACGCTTCAAAGCCACGACGAGCGAGGGGAGAGTCCGCGGCGACGAATAATGCTTCGGCGTGTTGTAAACTTGACAAAATAGAGTCGACGAGGAAGAGCACGCGGCGTTCTGACGCTTTCTTCTTCCGCACAAAGTCGATGGCGTGCGCTTGGCCATCAAAGTAGTCCATATGAAGGGAAGAAGTTGTAGACTCGCTTTGAAGCTCAGCCAGGACAAGCAGAGCATTGGCGTAGAAGGAACAAGTTCGCTTTGGGACTTGTAAACACCGGCGCGCACACACGACAATACGCTAGATGTGTACTGTAAAGCATTGAAAAATGAGAGAGGAATACCTGTGGAAAGGCAGCCAGGCCGTCCAATTCGAGTGCTAAAAAGCCCAACTCCGTTGTCAAGGCGTCAGGAACATTGATCCCATCAACCTGCTTGTAGATTGATAGCGCTTGGAGTGGATCACCGTCTTGCAGAGCCGTCCAAATGCGTTCGGAGGCCCCAATGATCAAGTTCACAACTGCATCGTTCGATTCCTCATTCTTTGGTGCAAGATGCGGCGGCGGAGCGCTAGTCACAGTTGGTATTTCGACTGCTATATCCACTGCGCGTTCCATTTGTTCCCAAAGAGCCGACATATCGCCCAACGCTGTGTCGAGACGTTTAGATGCTTCATGCATGCTCACAATTTGATCGGCTGCATCGATCAAATCTTGATATCGCGAGCCGCCCATGGCCTGCATCTCTTTCTCCTTCTTTTCCTTCTCATCTCTCGTCTTCTCGAGCAGTTTCTGCGCGTCTGCGACCGACAATCGCTGCAGAATCGCTTCGATGTCGAGCGGCGCGCCAGGTGTCATCCGCACTCTCAAGTTGAAAAAAAAAGACTGCAAAAATAATTTTTGTCACTTTTCAATTCGGCAGGAAAGAAACAAGATGGCGGCGACCGAGGAATCGACGGCTCAATCTCTGCGCTTGGGTACGATACGGAGCTCACTCGCATCTTAATGTGATGCCTAAATAGCTCTCCAGCCGAAGCGATCAAGTAAACGGACGCTGGATGCTGTCGCGTCGTCAAAAGTCGATGCTGCAAAGCGAGGAGCAGGTTGGTGACCAAGTTGGACTTTGAGACGATTTCATCGACTTGTAGCGCACGCAGCCGCGATCACGCGCTACCTCAATGCTGCGCGAGCTTTATTTTCACCAGTCAAGCACGATGATACATGGAAATCTCTGGAGAATCCCGTACGTTGCATTATCAATTTGAGGTTGGTGTTCACTTGAGTTTCCTTCCAGTTTGGATTCACATCCGCGTTGGACTCTACAGAGAGCCTCCGTCATTTCAAATCTCCGCTTCGTCCTCCACATGTCCTTGGTACGCCATTCCTCCTCCACTCCTCGCTCAATTCGTTGGAATTGTGATGTAGACTCATGGACTCCATATCAAATCGCGCTCTTTGAGCTCGGCATCAGTCAGTTTGGCAAGAAATTCCACATGATCCAGCAATTGGTAAGCTTGGAGTACGATTGTTTTGGCATGACCGGGTTGTAGATTCCTGCAAAGTCGACGCGAGATGTCGTGCTCTTCTACTACACATGGAAAAAATGCGGTCTTGACAAGGCAACGTGGGGCGAAAGGGATGCAGCAAAGGATCCGTTTGGAATGAAACGTATGAAGAAGGAGCGTGAGGCGCACGGCATCGTACCGACAGCGTACGATCTCATGAGCGACGAGGACGACAGCACAACCCTCGCCGTCAAGCGTACCGACTGAAAATCCTCTTTTAACTCTTGTGGCCTTTAGAGACCTCGTTGCGGACTCAGCCACGGCGCAAACGGTCTTCATCAGCATCAGCACCTCCTCCAATGTCTCCAAACCCTCATGTCACCCAGATGAAAGGCACGACAGCCGCCATGACTGAATCTGACGCGGTTTTTAGAAGTCCAGGAGACAACTACCGAGTTTTTTGCAGCCGTGCGAGAGCTTTACGCCGCCACTGCGCCTCCCAGCGTCACTCTAGACGAGGTAGACTCTCCTCCATCTCATTTGAGTCATCCTTGTCGTCTAGTTTGATTTGCGACTGCCGCAAAAGTTGACTCTTGTGCCGATGCTTTCAGTTTTGCGACCTCCGCACGTCCTCGGTAGATCTTTTCACTCTGAATGCGCGTCTAATGTCTCTGTGAAGATGCATGGTCGCCGTGGGAACTCGGCGTCTTTGAATGCGGCCTCAGACTCCATGGCAAGCAATTCCATGCGATTTCCAACTTGGTAAACTCTTCTTCTCTCCCTTCTCCTCACTCTTTGTCGCCGTAGCTGCCATCCAAGACGACGCAGGACGTCGTGGCTTTGTATTATGTGTGGAAAGTTCACAGTCCCGTGTACGTGGAGATGAAGAGATCGTGGCCGCCGTCGATCTTTGGCCGCTTCGATCCAACTGCTTAACGACGCTATTTCTTTTCCTGCTTGTCGTCTTTGGCTCCATTCGCATCGTCCTCGTCGTCGTCCTTGGATTCGGCGACCATGTGCAGCATCTTTTGCCGCTTGAGTTGGACCAAATGGTGGACGGCGAAGAAGGAAAACTCTTCGTAGTCGACGGAGCCGTCGCCGTTTGCATCCGCGACGGCTTGAAGGGACAAGATCTCTTCGTCCGTCAACCGAAGCGACGTGTGGCGCATCGCTGCTTGGAACTCGGCGAGGTCCAACACGCCGTCGTTGTCATGATCTTCCTCTTGGAATGCCGCGAGCAAGATGCGCTCAAGACTTCGCTCGCTCACGCCGTTGAAGATGGACGCGACAGTCATGACGTCGCTCTTGCAGATCTGCACGCGCTTGGCAACGTTGCGGGGGTTGATGAATTGTCGGATCAATCCTGCGGCCGTTGTCGCGAACGGGCGGTACTCGACCATTCCATCGGCGTTTTCCTTGGCATGGCCGACCAGGAGCATGATTTGGCCTTTGCTCAGCATGAGCTTCTTGAGCCGATGAAGCGCGTCGAAGAGGATGTTGCGCGGCAGCATTCCTTTCAAGTTGACGGCTTCGATGTCCCAGTCGCGCTCCGTCGCTTCAAAGACCGAGACCAAATAGCCTTCGATGTCGACGGCAAGCGCGAGACTCTGGCCTTGCGCGATGCAGAAGAGCGCTTTGGCGAGCACTTTGTCAAAGCCAGTGTAGTCGAGCTTGCCGTCCGCGTCCATGGGAACGAGCGAGATGGCGAGGTTGATTTCTTCGCGACTGAGGTTGGCCAGCGGACTCGCGAGGCACTTGCGGAACGTCTCGTAGCTCAATTTGTGCGCTTTGGGGCGTTCCTTTGCGTTGGGAGGCAGGTAATCCGCCGCTTCGAACGTCTGGTTGAGAATCGCCATCGTCGCGCTGCATTCCTGGTGAAAGTAGTCGAGGTAGTCGTCGTAGAGCCCATGGAAGGCCGTTTTGTAGCCCCGTGGCATGCGCGAGAGGATTTCCACGGCGGACTTTGCGAATTCCTCGTAGTTGACGCATCCGTTGTGGTCTGAATCGGCTTGCGTGAAGAGCAGCTCGACGAGGTCTTCCCTACGACCGCCGCAGCGTGAGAATGACTCGATATCGAGCTCGTACCGAAGGGGGCCCGAGCGAAGCGCTTCGCGGAATTCGACGTAGCTGATGTTGCCGTCGTGGTTGCGGTCGTACGTTTCAAACATTTGCAGCAGTTGGAGCTTGATCGTCGTCGGGTCAATCGCCGCCGCGTCTTCGCCTTTGACTTCGTACTTTGGTTCTTGGACGCGCGACTTCGTGTAGTCGTCGCTGAGATCAATGAGCCCCGACCGCTTCAACGCGATCTTCCTCGCGATCACGCGGTCCAGGAGCCGCTCGTCAAACTCAATGTTGTCGCGGAGGCGGTGGATATGGCTCTCGTTTTCAATCTCGTAGCTGGCGATCTCGCGCAGGTCGTCCTTGAGTGTGAACTTGACATGGACGACAGCGAGCGGACATGGCGTGTCTGGCCTTGGTTTCCCAAACGTCGCGTGGACAATATGGCGATATCGATGGTCCACAGTGAGAGATGCCGTGTAAGAGAGGTTTAAACTACTGAGGAAGCGGCGAACTTGCGCCACGGACGCGGCGCCCAGTGGCGCGGACGACTTCATCGAATCTTTCTACGGCGGTTTCATTCAGTTACAAACATTTCGACCAATCAATGATCGTGAAATTTCCAATAGCCAATCAAAACGCTCAATTTGTTGACAGTGAAAATTGATTGGCTTATTCATTGACAGGCGTGATCGCCATTCGGACACCAACGACGATGGCGTACTGGTTCCTCGACGAGCAGAGTCTCGCGCTGAAATACTACGCGGCCAAGCCAAACGACGCGACGTTCCTCGTACAAGTCGATTCTCTCTGCGACTATGTCCGGCCGCTCGTCTTGAAAGCGTTCAGCCAGCGCTCAGATCGATGGGATGTCATGACATTGGACGACGATCCACGGACGCCACACCTCTTGGTACGTCCTCCCCCGCAAGCTACAGAGAGTCACGACGCGATGGTAGTGGAGAGAATATGAAGATCTAGACTGGAAGAATATCCTCCGCGGCCAAGTCGTTGCGAATTCGTATGAAGAGTCGACAGATTTGAATGACTGTTGCTTAGGTACTGCGTGCGCAAGGGCTTGTCGCGCAAGGCTCAGCTGTCGATCTTTCTCTCCAAGTACATCCGCAAGCATCCCAGCTGCGTCTTGAGCAAGGCGTTGCCGCAGACACTTGTCGTCGATCTCTGGGACGCATTCGACCAAAGTCTCGCCGAGCTTGGCATTAGTTTCCGCAACCGCCTCGAGTCGTGTCTTTGGGAAGTGAAGCAGCTCTTCGACAGCAATCCAAATCCTGGCATGTGGATCATGAAGCCGAGCGCGACCAACAAGGTACGCGGCAGCGATAGCGCGTTGATTCCATGGCGGATGCGCTGGCGTAGGGAGCGGAAGTCAACGTGTTCAATTCGTACGACAAGTTCAAGTCGATCATTTCCGACTGGACGGACATCCGTGGTAGCGGCAGCTTTGGTGGCATCACGACTGACTCTGGCATGCAGAATGGGTCGTCCAAGCGTACGTGGAGCGGCCTCTGCTCCTCCGCAAGCGCAAGTTCCACGTCCGCGTCTACGTCGTCGCGGTCGGCGCTCTCCAAGTCTACGTCTACCAGAACGTGCTCCTCCTCACGTCGCTCAATGCGTACGACGCGGCCAACGTCGACGACAAGCTCTCGCACATCACCAACACGTTCCAGCAGCAGGAGCATCCCAACTTTGTCGAGGCCGACTGCGTTCTTCTCCTCGAAGACATGGAGCGTATCCTCGTCGAGGACAAGAACGTGACTGCCGCCGACGCCAAGGCCATCACGACCAAGATGCTCGCCGACATTGGTGCGATCACAAACGAGATCTTTGCGGCCTACCGCGGCGAATTCTCCGTCTTCCAGCCGCTGCCCAACTGCTTTGAAGTGTTTGGCGTCGACTTCCTCGTGGACGAAGACTATCAAGTGTGGCTCCTCGAGGTACAAAGCAGCATCCCGTGAGAGCGTGCTTGACCTTGTCTAGGTGAATCCTGGCCCGGACTTCAAACAGACTGGGCAGCGCTTGCAGCCGTTGATCCAGAACCTCTTCGTCGGCATGGTCGACATCGTGACCGATCATTTCTTCACGCACACGCCAAAGCCGTCGTATCCTCACTTCGAACGAGTCTACGACGACAACTGGGGCACCTCGGCGTCCATGAGCTTCCGCGAAGATTAGATCCATCGTAAGAAGCAATCCACTAGACGCACTTGGGCATATCCTCTTGCTTGGACAGCTCACCGAGCAACCTCCTTCACTTCTCGCTTGGAACGCCACTGCTCTGGACGGTCGAAAAGGATCCTTGAGATCTTTCCACCGCATGTGGGTCACCTGAAGCTTCTCTACCTTGGAGATCTCTCCACCATGATCCCTAGAGATGCTTGATCGCCAGGAGCGAGCTCAGTGGCGGGAACATGGTTTCCCTCGGCGATACGGGTACGTTCGTGAGGTCCCATGCGATGGAGGCCGTTCAACTTACTTTTGGCTCCTTGGAGTGAACTTTGGCGTGGAAAGGATGAAGATGAGGACGACGATGGATGACGACTGCGTCAAGTGTGATCCACTGTCGTTATGTCCACGTGTCCCCTTGGAGATGATCGCGAGCGTCTCTGTGAGTAATCTTTCTCTGCTTGATGTGCGACAAATCGTCTTCATTGACTTTGTTCCAACGTCATGGAGAAACACGCTTTTGCATCTGGGACGTGGATCAATCTGCCCGAGTCCGTGGACGTCCTTCGAAACGGCACGATTGAAGCAGCTGCCGTTGGAGGAAGTGATGCATGGAGCCGCACGAGCTATGGATTCACACGAGCGAGCGCTCACCACCTCGTTGGCGTCGAGCTTCCTCCAGGCAGCGCCATCGAAGTGACGTTCCTAGGCAACTTTGTGAATGAATTTGACCAAGCCGGTGTGTATCTCGATGCCAAACTTCCTGAAGGGTCCAATGCGGCTGACGAGCCGAACTGGGTCAAGGCAGGCGTCGAATTCAGTGACGGAGTGCTTCAAGTCGGAGCTGTCGTCACCCGTGGCTGGTCTGACTGGAATGTGTCGCCAGTTCCTCACTGGGCTGGCCGAACGATCACCATCCGAGTCTCCCGCGCCGGTGATGCCGTCACTGTGCGTGCTCGCGTCGATGACGAGCCTTTGCGACTCGTCCGGCTCGCTTATCTCGACCCCGCCGCTGTTGTGACTTCAGGTCCATACCTTGCCGCACCGACAAAGTCTGGACTCCGCGTCAACTTTTTATCGTGGACAACTGGTCCATCGGACGCGTCTCTCCACACGTCAACCGAAGACTAACATGTCATTGCCACGACGATCGAGTTGCGAGTTTAAACATGGCTAGACAGACTCCTCAATGCATCGTAATCCAACCTTCGAGTTGAAATCGTTGTCATGGCGATCTTATCGCAAAGACAACATCTCACAGCATAAATTTGCGCAGTTGGCATCGATAAGGCAGCAAAAGAGGAGTACTACGAGTAGAACTGCAAGCATTCGACTGGTGGCACGAACGTTGGGTCAAAGCGAGCAAAGTAACCCTTCCAGAGCCTACAACCCAAACTTAGTCATCTCAATAGTGGAAAACGTACTGGATGTTCTTCCATGCTGTGCTTGGCGTCAAGAAGGTGCGCTCGGGACTAAATCTTGGATTTGAAAACGTATCACGCTTCGCCTCGACATCCGACCAAATATTGGTCGCGTTGTACTTGGCAAAGCAGTCGAGTCGTGTCTTCTCCGTGTCAAACATAAAGTTGCCATACTTGCAAGAGTAGACGTGGTCGGCTAGGAAGAGCAACAAGCTGGGCGTGAATTCCCACTCTGTTTCGAATTGCCGCATGAGTTGCCAGACGCAGTCGAGCCAGAGGAGAAATATTGGCGATCGCTGGTCGTTGCTGACATCGCTACGAGCGTGGCCACTGCGAAGACCAAACTGATGGCCAAAGCTGCACCATTCCTTCTCAATCAGGACTTGGAAACCTTCAATCGTTCGGTAGAATGGATCGAGCATGAGTTCGGCCAAAGAAATCATTTGAGGAGTTCGGTCCCAGCCATCACTGCAGTGCGTCAAGACGGAGACGCCACTGTGGACATAGTCGGCGAGTTCCCACGAGGCTTTCAAAGCCTACAAAGACCAAAGTTAGAATTTCCTGGATGAAAGATTGCCCGTACCAGTCGAACATGCTTGAGCCAGCCCGAACTCTCAATCTTTTGGAAGAAGCTCGTGTTTTGATCCGAGTCCATGGGATCAAATGCATTGCTGAGATTCTGGAACGAGTTTCGGACCGCGTGGATATTCTCCATGTTCATAAAGACAACTTTGGCCCCGCGGTAATTTGCCGTGCTTTCCGTGCCTTTTCCCATGGCTTTGTTCCCTGCCGCAGCTAATTGACCTCGTGCGTCCATGATCACGTATCGAAAGTTGGAATGATATCCTTTGTCACCCGATCCACTGCACAACATTTGAACAAGCTGCTCGTCTTCGGCGCAACGAGTTGATTTAAGACCCACGAGAGGTTGAGATGATCTTGCAATCACTGCTTGGTTTGTCGGGTGCTGCCAAGAAACCACTGGCAGTCGCTGGCTGGATCTGAATTGTGCAGCCACTTGAAGCTTCATGTCGGACATGCCAACGGGGACAATTACGTAGCGTGGATACGTTTCGCAGAGGAGGTATGCTTGGTCGATGCAGCGAAAACGAGGGCCATTCAGAAGGCCAAGACGTTGATAATCGAGTCGAATGTCAAATGGCGCAACCAAGTCAGAGGGAAGAATATGGGGCCGGTAATGAAAGCAAAATGCATCAGTCAACGAAGCTGGGAACGCCAGCACGGACAGACATTTGTACATGCGGCTGAATTCTTGCTGGTCACGAAAGGCAAACTTGGCCCGCTGAGTGTCCTTGCACTGCAGCACGACGGTGTGTTGAGCTGTGTCTCGAGGGACCATCACAAGTGGGTTTGCATCGAGCGGCACAGTATCACCAACGATAGAAGCGATCGATAAAATGGGGATTTCCCACAAGATGCCCGTCGTCGACTGAAACAAGCAGCGATAGCTGGTAAGGAAAAGTCGTCCTGAGACGAAATGTGACATACAAGACCCAGATGGAGCATGGAAGATAGGCTGATGCATCGACGTTTCAACGTGGGCGTAGCACTGTTCGCCGTCAAAAAATGGCGGCAAATCGTCCGGTGGGGCGATTGTCGGGTCATTTGCTTCGTGCTCTTGCGGAATCGAGTCGATAACATGGAGGAATGACACATAAATTGGCCGAGGGAGGAGCGCAATGTGCTTTTTGATGTCGTCCGTTGAGATCTTGTACATCTTGACTCCATTGATGGATTCAATCAAGTCTCCAAGTTGCACTTTGCCGCTTTCAAGCGCTTGGCCAGAGAATTCTTTCACGGCAAGACGATGGTCGTACGGCGATTTTGCATTAGTGAGGACAATGCCAAGCGAGCCATCTTGGAAGCAGGCAACGTCCATATCTGGATGCGTGTTCTCCTTCATGGGGTTCTCCATTAGCACGGCGCTGTCAATGATAGTTTGGGCATGGAGCGATGACAACGGATGCATGAGTAGCTGTAGGCATCCAGTGTTATCTTGAGATCGAAGCGTTGCTGAGAAATGGACGAGGATGGCTACGCATAGATAGGGAAGCAGAGTCAACTCGGCGGGGGATTCTTGCATGTGGCTGTGCTCGAGTAATGCATCCCATACGCGCAGAGCTTGATCAAGGGCGAACTCCCGTGCAAGGAGGAGACGAAGCCAACGTAAGCAGTACGTCTCGGGAAGGATTTGGATGTTTTGTAAGTGGCAAGCGAGTTGGGGATCATGTTTCGCCAATAGTTCATATTGGATGACATGACAAAGCAGTTGCAACTTGGACTGTGCTGGAAGGATGTTGGGCTCGTTATCGGGGCCATTCGTGGGGCGGAACAAACGTTCTTCAACAACAGGTTGAGGAAAAGTAGGCTCGGTCGGGATACTTGCAGATTCGTCGGTGTCGTCTGATGAAGGAATGGTTTGAATTGCGTACAAAGGTCCCATCCAGAGCATCAGTCGTTGAAATACAATATACGTATCATGCTCCGTGAAATCGCTGGTCACGTTTTGCTCGGCTTCAACGGATACGAATGCATAGAGAATGACCGCAACGAGGTCGTGCATTCCTTGACGATACGACAATGTCGGATTCTGCTTGCACCAGACAAATAAAGCATTGCGGAGCATATCCATGTAGTGTTTTCGCTCTTGAAAGTACATTTCTTGGCCTTGGGGATACAAACGATCCAAATCCGTGTTGATTTCGCGCACAAGTTGGTCGTCTTCGAAAAACTGGTTCCATGGATTATCTTCTGCTTCGCTCAATGGATGATGTTGTTGCTCTGAAGTTGGGCGGAATTTCAGTTGGTCGCGAAGAGTCTCATACGACTTTCGCTCGTGGGACAAATCTCCCTCGGAACTGACGCGAAGGAAGCGCATCCAACGCTGTCCATAGCTCTCGCTTGTCGCCATGGTCGGGTTGAAGTGTCGGCAGTTCAATAGATTCCGGATAATGCGATCTTAAAGAAAATTCATCTTCCGTATTTTCACAAGGGAAATGATCTGTGCACCCCAATTTTTGATACGTGCACCCTCCGGATAATTATCCGGACTGTTTCTTGTTGAAAATGCCCCAGCTAGGTACGGATAATTATCCGGACATTCAAGGCACTCTTTGAAGTTAGGCTGTTGGATAAACAGACAACCTAACAACCGAGATTAAATGGGCCGACGGTTGCGATGTAAAGCTTTTCTCTAGGAAAACTTTGGTTTTTCACCATGACTCTGGACAAATCGGGCGATATTTTGTCCGGATAATTATCCAGAGGGTGCACGTATCAAAAATTGGGGTGCACGGATCATTTCCCTTTTCACAATAAATATTGTGTGTTCTACTCAAAATTTCCTCCGGCGATTGGTTGAATCAACCGCCGGTGAATCGCCAGACCTCTGAAATATAGTTCAAATATCAATTTTAGAAGGTTATTTTGACCTTTGGTTGAGGTCGCGATCGGTACACAGCGAAATCGATGAAGCATTGTCGCCGCGCTGGCGAGGCCAGTGACCTCTCTGCTCAACGTGAAGAACGCTGGGTAATGTGGTATGTTCTACGAGATGAAGTCACCCTGCGAAGGCATTCAGAGTCGTAGAAATTATGTGCATGCCACCCCAGCTTTTCTTCCCACAAACCTTAGGTCAGTTATCAGCCAATCAAATGAATGTAGAATTATTTTTAGCCAATCATATCGTCTGGTCGATTTGGAGGCGATTGGATAGATCGCCTGAAATTGGCAAATTTAGACGGAAATCACAATAATACAAAATAAATGAATTAACAGCAATGTAAATCGAATGAGTGAGACAAAAAAATGGTCGTTGTCGTAATACTCGGAATGCCTTCTTCAATTTTTTTCGAGGTGATATTCTCGTTTTCGGCAATCTCTCTCGAGTAGTACATGTTTCCCAAAGGAACCCTCAGCCAAAGCTTGCCCGGACGTGATGGCAAGTTGAGATGACCTGTGGGTATAGTTGCGCTCGATTGCAATCGAGATTAAAAAGCGGATATCGAGCAGAAATCAATTAATTGATTTCGCTCGATATGCTCGATTTCTGTTAACGTTATTGGTCGACAGCAGTCTCGATGCAGCATGTCGGCGATCTTCACCGTCGTCCATGGGAAGACGACACATACAGGAGTGGGAAGAATTCACTGAAGTAACAGAGGCTGCAGCTAGCCGTGCTTCTCGCAAACTGAAGCAATTAAAGTGCAATCATTGTTCAACGATTGTGTCAAGATCGACAAATGGCATGCGTGGTCACCTGGAAGTATGCGGAACCTATCAAAAGCGACAAGCAGCTAAAAAAGAGCAAATACCATGAGCACCAACTTCAGTTTGAAGCTATAGTTTAGAATTTCATGTGTATAGTCTGTCAAATGATAACAGGATGCAAAAGAAAAAGATGTCAATGTATGAAACTGCTATTGCCATGCTCTGAAAACAAGGCACGCTTTGACAGAATTGCGCCACGAATGTCTCAAACTGTGTCATGTACACGAGATTTCAAATCAATATGATCATTCTTGTAAATGTCATGTTCAGAAGGAATTGTAGAGTTGCGAGATAACGTTATCAAACTTTTACTGTGCGCATTATGTATGATCTGGGCAAAGCAAACGTTCATTTCTGTCGTTGCCATCACTTAAAAGCCTAGCTACATAATGATATTAAGCGCCATGCGTATTGCATGAGCGCTACGAACTCTTCTGCCATTTGCAGCCGGAGGTGGCCTGCCGATAACTCTGAAAATCTCGAAATTGATTGCATTTGTCCAATCAAACGTATGCAATAAAGTAATTGGCCAAAAATTTACAAATGAATCAATTCGATGACAATTTTTTCGAGCGATTGAAAGCGCTTGAAATCGCGCTCGATTTAAATCATTTCGAGCAGAGCGCAACGACACCTGTGGGTCATTAATACTTCGAAGAACAACGTTCAGTAGAATGTGGTAAAGTCTGGCCGGAAACTATACACGCACTCACATTTTTCATCGGTGCTGATGCCGTGTTGCAAGATGCATAAAGCCTTTTAGACATAGTAGATAGAGCCATTGTCCTCATCGACTGCTGAGATGTATCGCTATGGAATCGAGTCGAGTGATCCAAAATTCACATTTTTTGAGAACATGACTGACCTGAAACTATACCCGCACCCAACCTATTTAGAACTTTTCTTGAGGACAACTCCTAATTAGACGCTAAACAAGGTACTATATTGAAGCCAGTTGATTGGCAAGTGGACGACGGCAACTAGTCACCTCAGTTTCGTTTTGCCATCATGCCCAGAGGCCGAGCGCCATCGCAACAAGAGGTGGGTGCCATTTTGGCCCTCTACCGAGAAGGGAAGTCAAAACGAGCCATTGCTAAAGCAATCAATCGAACAGATTCTCTTGTGCGAACTATGATACGCAACCACTACAACCCGAGAGCCAAAAAGAAGGTTGGCAGGCGACTTGTACTGACCAGACGTCTAGTGCGGGAAATCTTCAGACTCGCGTGTGTGAAACAAATGTCCTCTAGAAAGATTGAATCTGCAGTAAAGTTTATTGTCCGGCGAACGACGATACTAACAGTACTACGCCAATCCAAGTTTGCGAAGAAAATAAAGAGAAAGCGCACCCCACACCTTCGCCCCCACCACAAGAAATGTCGACTTGCCTTTGCAAAGAAATACCTCCAAAAATGGGGCTTCTGGGATCGTGTAGTGTTTACTGATGAAAAGAAGTTCAACTTAGACGGCCCTGACGGCTGCCAGCACTACTGGCATGACATCCGCAAAGAGCCCGAAGTTTATTCGAAGCGGGTGATGGGTGGTGGATCTTTCATGATTTGGGCCGCGGTGTCATGCTTTGGAAGTTCCCATGTTGCCGTGCTTGAAGGAAAGCAAAACTCCTTGAAGTACATTGAAACGCTGCGCGATTTCTTGTTGCCTTACCTGCAGTATCTTCCAGAAATTCACGACGTCGAAAACCCGATTTTCCAGCAAGACGGCGCAAAAATTCACACTTCCAAAGTCACAAAAGAGTTTCTTGAAGCCAACGGCGTCGAAGTATTGGAGTGGCCAGCCAAGAGCCCCGATTTGAACATTATTGAGAACGTGTGGGGGCTCTTGGCTCGCTCTGTTTACGAAAATGGCTGACAATTTGATTCAACTGCGGATTTGAAGCGTCAAATCCACCTAAGCTGGAAAACGATTTCAAAAGATTATCTCTGCGGCCTTGTGAGTGATATGCCAACTAGACTAGCTGAAGTCATCCTCAAAAGAGGGAATTGCATTGATCGTTAAGCTCTAGTAATTGAGTGCGTGTATAGTTTCCGGTCAGTGTTGTTTTCTAAAAACGTCAAGTTTAGATCACTCGACTTGATTCCATCGTGTTTGCTTTCATCAGTCCATGAGATCACTCGCTCTAACTACAGTGTCTAAAAGGTTTCATCAATTACGCAACACAGCATCAGCACCGATGGAAAATGTGAGTGCGTGTATAGTTTCCGGCCAGACTGTAATAACCGAGTTTGACTCTTCTTTACACATGAGACTCAAGAGACTTTACGGTAAAGTGTCATCTATTCCAGCGATTTTATTGGCTATGTCTCATTTAATCTCAAAAAATTTTCTCAAAAATAGTGTATTTTTTGCAAGAATATTCGGTCGTACAACTGTAGTAATTGGATAAAATTTAAGTGGCGCAATAGAAATGACACGTAATTGGCTCGGTGAAATTTGGATATCAACCCAAGCGCTGTTACACCAAGCCAGTCGTTGAGTCGTCGCGTGGAGGAGACAGGAAGATGCGGCGAAGTGGACATGAAGTCGACGAAAAGAGCGGTGCTGGTGGTTTGTATCCCGTCTTTAGAGCCTACCTGAGTGTTTCTTTAGTGGACTATGTCGATCGAAGCGACGCCTTGGAGAATCCGCTCCTGCATGGCCGCCAACAGACGCCCCGCATGATCGATCGATCGGGTGGTATGAATCACTCACTCGGAACGTGGAAGTACGTCTGATGCATCGAATGAGTGCGGAATTGCTCAGCTGAGTGTAGTATTCGTCGCTTACGAGCTCCACATGCATGGAGAGTGTACTTGTCGGCGCCTTTTCACACGTTGGTCAACATGAGCTTGTACAAAGTGTTGTTTTGCCTCACCTCGGTGGTATGTACACCACAAAAATAACCTTCGTCACTTGTTTCGTGTAGTATTTGATCCTCATCATCATCTACGCCTTACTCTACCTCACCGTTGATCCATCCTGCAACATGGCCATCAATACGTTTCCACAATCTTTCATTTTTTCCGTGAGCGTGCTCTTCACGATCGGTTTCGGTGTCGGTGGCAACGACATTTACTTCAACAGTTGTGGCAGCGCCATCTTCTTTATTACATCGCAGGTCTGTTCTCGCTTCCTTTCCAAGCTTATCCTCTTGTAAATGGTAGACAATCATCGGGGTCTTCGTTGATGCGATTGCATTTGGCATTTTCTACGCGCGATTCGCTCGAGGACAGGTAGGCTCCATCTACTTGGTCTCTTAAATATCACCATTGTTGTAGTCTCGCGCCGCTACTATTTACGTTTCCGCTGTCGCTTGCATCCAGAAGATTCGTGGCAATCTCTACTTCACGTTCCAAGTGTGCGAAATGCGCAAGCATCAAGTAGACCTCTCGTGATTGTTGTACAAATTGACATTTGCTTGTAGCTTGCAGAAGCCCATGTTCGATGCTACGTCATCTTGCACAAGTCGCCTCACTTTCCGCACCAAGTACACCAAATGCAAGCTTACCCGATGCGCTTGCAACAGCCCGACGACGACTTGAACGGCTGGCTCATCTTGGCCTTGCCTACGACGTGTGTGCATCGCCTCGATGCCTGGAGTCCATTGACGCCTCCAAACTTGGGTGAACTACACAACGCCGCGACGGATTACATGTATCCAGGTACAATCCACAGCCTCTCTGCAGCATTTGCTAACATCACATGTAGAACCACCACAGCGCGCTGTCGACGTGGAAACTGGCAACCGCGAGAATCGATATCGTGCGGAGAAGGAGCCCCTCTTTGAACGATCGCAATCTCCCATCGAACACGTCTCTGGCGAAGACATTGAACGTTTGTTGAGATATTGGAGCGAGACGCATGTACGTCCACCCGTTGTTTGCAATCGTTGATTTCTCTGTGGTAGATGGAAGTTGTGGTAGTCGTTGAGGGTGTGGATGCTTCGACATCCTCCACAACGCAGATGCGTCACTCGTTCAAGGCTTGCGATGTACTTTTCAACCAGCAATTCGTCAATTGTGTCTTTGTCGACGAAAAGACAGGCGCTGCCATCATCGATTTCAATCGATTCGACGACACAGTTCCCCTAGATGCCAAAACATTGCTCGGGGACCATAGTTTCTCTCCATAATGGAACTGCTTTGATAAATAAGGAACAGTACATCTTAATACAAAGACTATTAGATTAAGTGCAAAATTTCTCTCATGAATGGGTGGTGTTTAAGAACACCGATTTGGGGGGATGGTTCGCCGCGAGCGAAGCATAAATAAGGAAGACCAATTAGGCAGACTTCTTGGCAGCCTTCTTGGTAGCAACAGGCTTCTTCGCAACCTTCTTGGTGGCCTTCTTCTTGGCAGCGACCTTCTTCGCAGGTGCGGCCTTTTTAGAGGCAGCCTTCTTGGCAGGAGCAGCCTTCTTTTCAGCCTTCTTGGCGGGGGCTGCCTTCTTTTCAGTCTTCTTGACAGGGGCCTTCTTGGCCGACACGGACTTCTTCACGGCGGCCTTCTTGACAACGACTTCCTTAGCAGCGGCAGCCTTCTTCGCCGAGCTCTTCTTGGCAGCAGCGGGCTTCTTTTCCGAAGCAGCCAACTTGTAGGATCCCTTGACTTGGATCAACTTTTCGCTGTCAACACCAGCCTTCAACGCTTTGTTAAGCATGTGGCTTTGGAAGTTGTTGGTCTTCTTGGCTTGGACAAACTTGGAAATCGCTTGACGGGAAGAACCGTTGCGTTCAGCCAAATGTTGGATGGCTTCCTTGATGCAGTCGTAGTAGGAAGGACCAGTCGAGGCCTTGGCAGCAGCAGGGGCAGCTTTGGCGGACGACTTAGCAGCAGGTTGCTTCTTCTTGGCGTCCTTCTTTGCCGCAGGTTTGGCAGTAGCCTTAGCCTTGGTGGCCTTGGCCTTCTTAGAGGCAGGCGACTTGTTATCAGTGGTCGTGGCCGCATCAGCAGCAGGGGTTTCAACAGGGGTAGGTTCAGCAGCGGTCTTGGCAGCCTTCGTCATCGTGTTCTCTCGTGCGAAATCGAAAATGCCTCGCATTCTCCGCGACCAAGTGGAAGTTGTTTTCTAGTGACACAAGGCTCGCGCTGGGATTGGTGGATTAAAATAACAACAATTGATTGGCTAATTAAGTTTTTTTCTAAATGCTCATTCGCGGAAATTTTTCAACTTGAAATTGATTGGTCCAATTCAAAATTCAAATCTTGGTGAGTGACAGAAGCTTCAACATGGAGCAACAATGTGTGCTGCAACGTGGGTGGGATCTGTACGACAAGCCACGTCTAATGCACAGTTCTCCGACGTTGCAATGGTTTCTGCCGACAGAAATCTGCCTCAATACGAGCTGTGTATGCGTCAAAGCCGACCGCGAAGCCTGTAGACAATGTCGGTTGTTTCTACACGCACAAGATCGTGACCTCGACTGGCACCGAGGAAAGATACGATGTACCTGTGGCAATTGAAACAAGCGAAGATGCAAGTCGACCTCGTCGGGAAAGCAAAGAGCTTCTTGGAGCACGCGCTCGTTGGACGGAGAGAAGGAATGCCCGAGCGCGAGCGAGACAAAGTCAAACGAGAGTGCAATCACTGGGATGATCAGCGAAGCAAACCAGTAGAAGAAAGAGCCCATCACGATCGGAAAGACATCGAACCACTGAAAGCTCACCACGGGAGATGCCGATAAGATAAAGCCAGAGACGAACCAGCAAGAGATGCCCGCAAGGAGGGCCAAAACTTGTGCTTGCTTCCACGTGTTCTGGTGAAGTGCCAGCTATAGCCAGGATGTCAAGTTGTAGCCACTGTGAACTAGGTCTACCTTGTAATTCACAACTAGAACGATCTGCGTGAATGTAATCGCGCCACACTCCCACATCCCAAACGGCCGTCCACGCGCATCGTTGCCACTTGTGGTCAACACTGCAACCATGCAGATCACGAAGGACTCGACCAGTCCAAAGGCCATCCATTTCCAAATCACCCTACAACACAATCAACCTCAAACACCATCAAGCTAATCATACCACCGATGGAAGAGGACTCGTCCGTACAAGTTTGGCAGACGTTCACATAACCACGAGGGGAGATCCTACAGAGGAGAAGTCATTACACTGTTTTCACGCCATGAGGAGATGCTCACTTTGTCATAGACAGCAAAGACGACAATGGGCAATGCAGTGTAGAACGTATTGAAGAGATCGACAGCGACTTGATTGTAGAACTTTTGACCCGACACACCGCTGACCATGCAATACCAAAACTCGGACAAGACCTAGCAATGATGTCAAGCAAGTTGTCTTTCACGACATGGTGCATGACGTACGAGGAGCATATTCTTGTAGAAAATGTACGGAATGAGGAAACTCACGCGCATGTAGTTGCGTCGGCCATGGACAAACAAAAGTCGTACAAGGAACGAAAACTCGCCGATGCTGTAGTCACTGCAATTCGCAGCTTGTGTGCCTTCCTGGCCACTGATGCCAACACCAACATGCGCATTTTGAATCATCGCCACGTCGTTTGCGCCGTCTCCAATGGCCAAGACACGGCCATTGTCGTCCATTTCAGCCTACGCATTCATGAAGGATGGAAAGGAAACACGCACATAGCTGTACCTTGATCAAGTCGACAATTTGGGACTTTTGCAGCGGGGAAACACGGCAAGCAAGCACGACTTCGCAGGCTTTGATGATCGATACAAACTTGGCCTTCTCATGGCATTGCTTCAGAATACTCGCAAGTGTCTCGCCGTCGACAACAAGCGCATATTTTTGCCAAGAGAGTAATGACCGCAAAATATTTGCTAGATCGTCACCAACTGTGTCAGGAGAGACCAAGGTAAGTTGCACAGCGGTGTTTTTCAAAAGGTTGGCAGCACGAGCGACGTTGATCGCTGTGTCAACGTGGTCACCCGTGAGCATCCAAATCTTTATCCCAGCAATTCGGAGCTTCTCGATTGATTCAGGGACAGAGTCTTGAAGCCCATCTTCGATTCCAGTAGCTCCTAAAAGTGAAGATCAAATCAGAGCTCAATGTCAACGTACCAAGGATGTCCAACTCGCATTCAAGGCTGTCCATCAACTCGTCGATTGTATTTGGCGCTCCAGCAGCCTGACGCTGGAGTTGGCTCAGGTCTTGCATGGCTGCCTTGTACTTGGCCTCCCATTCATGAAACAGTGTTTCGTCCAGAATGCGTTTGCCAAGCACGAGCGTACGTAGTCCAGACTGGGCAAGTTGCTTGAGATGTCGTGTGGTCGCTTCGAGATGAGGTGTTTCTGCTGTAGCTCGTGGAAGCAAGACGCTGTCGGCTCCTTTAATCAGCAACTCAATGGCATTGTCGCGGAGAGGATTTCGAATGATGACGGACATGCGCTTCCGAGTGTTGGTGAACTCGAGGACATGGAGGATCGTAAATTCGACGGGATCGGCATGGCCAGGCACTCGGAGCAATGCTTTTCCAGGTGATCGCCGGATGAATTCGTAGCCGTGAGCATACGCCATAGCCAAGAGAGCCTTTTCATCAGGACATGAAGCAGCGGCGACGAGTGCATCAAGTGACATTGGAGGCTCATCAACAAGCACTGAATGGTTGAGGGCCAAGTGAAGTAGGAACTCTGTAATGTCAGCATTTCGCCGACTAAATGTTGGGTCCTCAAAGGCGAGCCATTTGGATTGCCCTTGCGAGCAGCGCCGAGATGTGACAGCGAAGTGGCCATAAAGCGTTCCACGTACAGAGCAGCTCCGAAAGACCATGACGTTGCGAGTAAGTGTTCCAGTCTTATCGGTCACAATGTGGGAGATTTGGCCAAGGTCGTCGTTGAGTGCAATAGTCTTAACTTTGCATTTGGTTGTTGGCGTTGCGATGGCCAAGTCTGCCTCAATCGTGCGAGCTTGGAGGGCCTTGACGACATTGAGTGTTACGTAGAGAGATATCGGCACAGCATTGCTGAGCATGAGGAAGAAACCAAGGAACGAAGTGATAAAACTGAGCAGGACTGGTGTCTTCGCAACTTGTCGGTGGAAATACCATGCATGTGGAACGTTGGTACGGTCGAAAGCACAAGACGCTGCTGCTGCAATCAAGCATAAAGACATGGTGAGCCCAAAGATATAAACGAGCTCGCGGTTCACAAGGCGATCGATGCGACTCTGCTTGGTTGGGCATGACCTGGTGCACTGCATTACTTTGGTGTCGTGCCCTGAGTGACAGACCACACCAATGACAGCGCGAGTGTTGCGAAGAACACAGTCGCGGAGAAGGACATTGCTGGCACCCATTGGAATGGCGCAAAGAGCATCAGAGAGGACGAGCGTGCCGCTGAAGGATGACCCCGCATTGGGCGCGTCACAATCAATATGTCCTCTTAGTTTCTCCAACGGAAGAGTTTGGGTTTCCATAAGCGATTGCCGCAACTTGAGATTGGTCTCGCCATCCAAACTTGATGTTTCTACGTAGCAAAACGTTGCCGACGTTGGATCATCCACATGCAGGAGCACCATGTCTGCAGGCACCAAGTCACCATTTACGACTTTTAGGATATCACCAACGCGTACATCGGCCCACGGAATAGGCTCAAATGATAGGGAAGGTCCTAAACGTAGTGTCTGACGATTGTTCGCCTTGTCATCGTCGCAATGCCGGGCATAGTCTTCGACAAGACGAAAACAGGCATCCACGGCTGTGACAAAGATGAGCGGCATTGCTGTCGTAGGAAATCCGTTGGTCGTCGAGATACCCGGTATCATTTCCAGTATGCAGACAAAGAGAAAGTACAGGTTGTTCATCTTGGAGAACGTCTGGGCGAAAAACTTTGGAAAGAACGTCCATGGCGTATACATCGATGTTGTCACTCGATTCGAGCCAAATTCGTTCGAGAGAAAGCATCCCGCTTGAAAATGGAATTGTCTGTTCGCTATTTGTTGTGGCGGTGCTTTCAGAAATCCGAGAAGCGGCTCTTGAAGCAGCGGCAGCTCCGCTTGCTGCAACATCCACGACGTGAACCCTCCGAAACGATAACCCACAAGGATATTCTTGAATTATTTATAGCCAATCATATTAAAAAGAGCATTTAAGACATTAAAAGAAATAAGAAATGAGATCTTTGTCAAATTCATTCATTTTGATTGGATTAATATTTTAGAAAAGTTCTTAAACTCACTTCTTATTGCAAAAACGGTTTCGTCTTCTGCTTGGTCGGAAACCGGGTCAATATGGCAGTTTCATGCATTCTCATCATTCTTTGAGTCATCCTTCGTGGGCATCCACTGGATTATGCTCAACAGTGTCCCTCTTGTGAATCGCGATTGCATGCCATTCTCATGGACTCGGCTGCATCTAGCCAAGAACATTCCATGGAGTCCCAACACTGTCGGTCCTTCCTGTCTTTTGGTTGATCTTTCAACGTGGACAACCAGCTCTGCACCATCAGCATGAAAATCATTCGTTGCTGAAGACTCAGTGCTGGTAAGATTGTGTTGCTGCTTGAGTAAACAGCAGTCAAGTAGCTCTGGAGGATCAAATCATTGAAAATGTAGCACTTGCTACTGTAGACTTAAAACCACTCTACTTTTCGGGCCATTGCATGTATCGAGCACCGATAGCTTATTCAATTGCCCAGGAGTGAGCAGACGCTTTTGAAGCAACCAAGGCTAGGCCCTTGTGACGTTCTTCCCTCATTACTTAGCATCACTCTAAGTCTGCCTTTGGGTCTGTTGGCGGATCCCACGTCGTCTGGCGGTTCTTGTGGTCAATGTAGTACCGTCGTCCTTTGCTGTCGACAGCAGTATCCCATCCGTCTGGAAGGCTTATCTCTGGCGTTCGAACCTCTTCTAGTTCGTTCGACGTCTGTCCTTCATCTTGTATCTGTCGTATAAATGCCAGGAGCTTTTGTCGATACTGGCTGCTTGTGGTTGGGCTCTGGCTTGTTGGCAGCGATGCTGGACTCTCCTTGATCGTTGGTTTGCAAGGCGTTCGTAGCGTGGCGACGCAGGAGCGTGGTCTGGGTGTCTTTGGAGGATGTGGATTCTAACATCAAGTTCTGTCAGAGGAAGCGCAATGCGAACTGGGTTTACACTTGTGCTGATACGTCGTGTGGATGGGTGCATGGCTGGAAAATTCGTCTCTGCTGTCACAGCCTTCCTCCTCTCTAAGCTCTGCAACGAAAATGAGATCCACGACGATCATTTCATCCACCACGTACGTGCTTGTTGTGATCTTGAACGTGCTTTGTCAAGTATGCTAGCCGCTGGCAGTGCTCTCTGTATTCTTTCCTCTGTTGGTAGGAGCTGCATCGCCAGATCTCGTCACTACGAGCCCAGACTGTCAGCTACAGCCACGACAGCGACGTACATGTTGATTGGGAGCTTAAATCCAGGGGGATAACCTGACAAACGATAGTCAATCACGTCTTCCATTGCCACGGGACTCACATGGCGGTGGGGGAAAGTGATCCGCCTCGGGTTTCTTGCGTCCATGCAAGTAGACTATCAAACTCTCAGCACATCAGCACGCTGCATGACAAGTACCATAAGGCTTGGCGTCGCGGGGAGTGATCTCCCGCGATGGTTTTGTTGCTTGAACGATGGTTTGGAAGCGACGAAGCTCAGCGCCAACTTGTGTTCGGCCTCCGATATTCCGCTCGTCAAAGTGAGTGTACCCGGATGTGTTGGCGCGGTACATGTTACCTTGTGCCAACAATTTCTATAAATAGCACCATCTTCGTCATGACCAAGCCTAACATCCCGCCAAACCATGTCCTCCAGCAAGCTACGTACACATCAGAGTACTTGCATCAAGCTCTTGATGCTGGCTACGCTGAGGCAGAGCGGGCTTGGTAGTCGCTCAAGATCTTGCTGTCACTCAACTCCATGTTTGGCATAGGTTGGATCTCCTCCAGCGACATCGACACCTCTACTTTGACGTCACGGCGCCATTGACACAATACAGCGACCAGGACAAACGGCCTCGTTATTATACTGTCAAGCAGCTTCAAGCAGCAGCAGCTACGATCGAAGCGTCCACTGCGTCGGTTATGAGGATGCAGCAGCAACTTCTCATTGACTGGCACAATGGTGCGACTTGCTTTCAAGCAATTTGGCGAGGCTACAGTGCCCGAAAGCACACGAAGGCGCTCTTGTGGGCAAGGAGGATCAAGAAGACCGAGCGACTCTTCGTCATCGTTCAAGGCATTCGTCGCCTTGCGCGAGAGAGGAGGCATCGCTGGGTGCTCAAAGCTTGCCGACACATCAAGGTGAGCTCCTCTTGCTGTCTGGCTATACAAACTCTTGCAGGCGCTTGTCGTGCGAGCACATGCTTGCGCCGGACGTATCCAGCGACTCATTCGCCTCTATCTATTCAAATGCCATCGATGGCATGCCGCTATAAGACTCCAGCGGTGGTATATCCACCGCATACGCTTCAAAACGACAACTCTGGCCTTGACACGTCTCCACGGATTCCTCAAGCGCCAGCGTCGCAATGCTCTGCTGGAACAGTACGCTCAAGCCGCGCTAGCCGCTCGACGGCGCGAGCGAGAGCAACGTCAAGCGATTTACATCTCCATGAAGCCCGACCATGTGATCGTCCATCGACTCGTGGCTGCGAGGAAAGAAAAGCTCGCCGAGTCTCTCCTCCCGTGGCGACAACCCGTCAAGAGGAGCAGTCGTTCACGAAGCCAGGCCGTGCTGCCTCTTCCTCTGGCCACAAATCGCATGATGTCTCAAGCATTTTCGTCGAAATCGCTTCCACATCTCGCGGCCAAACACAACTGAGACGTCAACCAGAGCTCGACGTTGAATTGAACTGGCAGGCGGTCCTCTGTGTTTACTCTGCAAGTGGACGATGGATGAGGGATGGATTGAGTGGACTCTGCGCTCCACAACACTCGACACTTGAAGAGTGGTCGTCAAGTTCGTGAACGTTCCACGTCGTCCATTGCACTCGATCCTGGGTTGCTTTGATGCCACTTTCCTGGATCTTTTTTGCATCATCGAATGGTTTCCGCTGCAAGTCGATGTTATCGCGAGTTGGTCATCCAGTCGACTCTAGAGGAGAACGCCAATGGACTAAATAATCAAACAGCCACCACACAATCAACATCATCGTTTCGTTCGCTTGTCAAGTTTGCTCACCAGCTTCAAAATCACAAAGGCTATGATGGTGGTGGCTGTCGTAGACTCTTCATCGACAACCACCAAAACATTCTTTGGCTCCTCGTGGGAGTTGGATGATCGTCGCGTCTCGTAGACAGGCAGCGCGCCCTTGACTGAGTCTCGAGTGCATTGTATACCGTGTACGGTAGTCTGTTGGAGATTGCTTGAATCTCAACGACGCTTCAACTTCTTGCATAGTTGATCCAAGTATACAGTACTCTCGAGTAGATGTCGCTGCTGCGGTCATTCAAACGTGTCATCACGGCCGACAGGTCGCACCTTCCATCTTCCTACAGTGTACAAAGATGCCCAAGATATGGATCGTGTCTTTTTCCATACTAAACCTCAACGTTTTGGATATCGATACAAATTCCAAGATAAATACGAACTCAGCTATTTCAGTGTCGAGAAAAAAAATTGACCTCAGAATGTCCAACGGAGGTCGTACAGTATACAAACTCCAAGTGAAACAATGGTTGCTGGCCCTGACTCCCACCGCTGTTTCTGGTTGGGTGCTGAAAAATATCGACCAGTCAACCTAAGGGAGGACTGAAGCCGAAGAAAGACAACGCTTGATGATCGTTGAAGTGGACCCTTTCGCTTGAGAGTCGCGACGACGACGAGGTGATGTGGCGCCACGTTCTTGGAATTGGATTCGACGGTGACGACCGTTCTCAACGGCTGCTGGCGCCTCTTCGGCGAGCTATATCAGTGTGAAGATCGAGCTACAATCCCAGTCGCCACCGTCGTCGTCGTCTTCGTCGTTGCTGACGAATATCACACTCCGAGGCACATCCTTCTGTCTCGCAGCCACCGCCACACTGTACTCTTTCGTTTTGGCCACTCATCGGCGTGGCCTTGTCACAACTGTCCCATCCCATGGCACGTTTTGATTGGTGGTTGACGAGACTGGTTGTTACACAGTATGACAAGCGGCGCTTCGTCCTTACATCAGGTTTTTACATTCGAACATCCGTTCTTTCGACCGAATGGCACTAAATTTAGGGACTTCTAGGACATTATTTCGGTGTTTCTGCCGAATGCACGTTGGCATGTCTGGAATTCTATCGAAGGTTGTGAATTCCATTAACGCTACTGTAACAAATCCAAGGCATCACCAAGTCACGGAATCTCACTAGCCAATATTCGACAACACACGTACATGACCACAGGTTGCTCCAGTGCCGATTGCGCACTGCCGACACAGCAACAGCCTTTGAATGATTTTCAAATGCTTGATAAGTCCCTCTTTGTCGTGACATCGATTAACCTCGATTCGCCCATGTCGGTCGCTGATACAAACACCCTCCGCGACTCGATCTTCCTCGACGATGAACTCGCGACGACCAAAGCACAACTCGCAGACGCGAAGCGCCTCTGCTCGGAACTGCAATTTCAAGTCAAACAATTGGAAGCGGCCAAGTTGCTCTGGGATGTCACACGCCTCGGCATGGAGTTCCAAGTGATTAAAGATCGCGACGACCACGCTCGATCGTACCATCGCCTGCAAGTCCAACTCGTGCGCACGGAAAACACGGCGAAATATTTCAAAGACGAATGTGAAAAGCTCAAAGCGGAAATGGCAGCGAAAGACGCCCGCATTGAAGCAATCGAAGCGGACCTCAAGGTGCTCCAGAACACGACCGACATGTTCTCCCGCCTCAAGCATCTTGAGAGCCAAGTCGAACAACTCATCGACATCAACGAGGCGCTTGTTGATGAGAACCACGTGCTCAAGTTGAACCAATTTGAGCTCAAGTATGAATCCACGGCGCCTGTCCAGCGCACGTCGTCGTGGAAGCTCTTCCAAAGAAGCGATTCGAAACCAACGTCCCAACCCAAATCAAGAGCACGCGCCCAAACCAGGGCCGCCCCCGCTGTTGTCAAGACCACCACCCCCGTCTTTGATGGCTCTCCTAAGTCAAGACCACGCGCCCATACCAGGGCCACCCCCACCCCCGTCTTTGCCGACTCTCCTAAGTCAAGACCACGCGCCCAAACCAGGGCCACGCCCACCGTTGTCAAGACTACCCCCGTCTTTGCCGAGTCTCCTCATCCGATTCCCCCCGCGCGCATCGCCAATTCGACCGCCAACTACGAGTTGATCCATCTCCTCCAGCGCGAGCTGGGCACGTCGGGTGGTCACCGCGGGCGCGCCGAGTCGCAAGACGGGTGGTTCTAAATCACTAAGTTATAGTTATTTAAGGCCCTCTAGAATTGTAGCCGACCCAGTAAAGTAGTTAAATTATCAAACATAGAGAGATTTCAAGTCACTACCGCTCTACTGTAAGGTCTGCAAGAGGAAGCGTATGGCGCGATTTGTGTGCTTGCGACCGCGATCGCCACGTGCAAACGCACGAAAGCGTGACGATTCCTCCGTCCAGAGCATGTTTCAACTAAAAATTGGCGCGCAGTTGCTTGGAAACCCCGCCGTGATATCATGCAGCGATGCAGCGTCCAACACGAAGCTTCGCATGTCTCTGTATGTGCTGCTAAAGCCAGCTCTAGCGACATAAAGCATGGACTCTCCAGAACGATTCCACGTCATCTGACTCCTCCTGAAGCTCCCAGTTGAGGGGGGCATTCGTTGGAGGTTGTCCAAGCCGCTACCCCTTGACTATCAACGATGCAGCACAGAGTTTCCTGCTGCCGCCCTTTGTAGCTTGCAGGGCATCGTGGTGGCGCCGTGTTCAGACGGCCAGAATGTCGGCTGACATCATGAGAAGACGAGGAATACGTCAAGCGACGACGCCGTCCACAACTCTGAACAGTCCAACAGGATCGTCAACTTATATCATTCGCAGGAATGGCTGGCGACTGCACGTCGACGGAACGACAGTGTGATAACTTCACCAAGTGGGAGCTCTCTTCTCTCTACCTACTGTAGGTTGAAATGACTTGGAGTGCGTTTTCTCGCCGTCGGCAAGCTTTATCCTCTTCGTATTCTACAGTAGAGCGCCACGTCAAGCTGTCGCCAGCGCTCGAATCCTGCAGCATTGTAGAAGAGTTGAGAATTTCTTCTGTATTGTTGAGCCATGTGGACGGCGCCAAACTGATTGCGCGAGAGAAAAGTAGGCAGGCGCAAGATGCTCAGTTGTAGCATCAAAGCTACGTCGTCGTAGAGACACAGCGACTCCAACTCATGGAGGAACGAGTCTGGTCTACAGCTTAGGACTGTCGAGTAGTTGTGCGCGACATTGCTGGAATTTCAACTCATGGACACGCGTCGAGGGATTGTTGCGGCACACGTGCAGTTGAAACCTTGCCGGCGGCGTGCTATCATGAAGAGCACGGCAGCGACAGCGTCGTAGTGGCCATCCAAGCGGCATTTCAAGCAGAGGAAGAGTATTATTATCAGTACTTTACAAGGGCGGTCTGTCCACGACAAAGTTGCTAAGTGCAGCCGTCACCGCCTGCAATCACGTAGCAACTCGTGGAGTCAAACATGGACATGATGCTACCCGTCGTCGAGAAGACAAGCGCGGCGACGATCAAGAGCACGACAAAGAGAGCCCAGTATGGATGTCGCACTGGACTGAGCTTCATGTGCTGGATGTGATACTTTTGCGCTGGGAGCATCAGGAGCACGACGACACACGCGAGCAGATTCGAGCCGTGCTGGATAAAGTAAGAGTACGTGACTTCCCATCGCGTTGATTGCGCTTCAGCAGAGATTTCGTCGGCGCCAATGTTCAGCTGGCTGCAGATAATGTTGGAGACGACTGAGCTGAGCGACTGGGGCAAGTTGGAGATGGTTGTCAAGAGCGCATACGTGACGCCTTCGTTGCCAATGTCGGCCAATTCAACATTCATGAAGCTCAAGACCATCCATGAGATGGACGATGGAAATTCTTCCAAGGACATCGAGAAGAGGTAGAACCATTGATTGCGCACGACGCCCCAGATCGTCAAGAACTGGATCACGGCGTCCATCAACGTCGAGACGACCAAGCACGTGATCACAGTCACGCGCCAGTTCCAAGTCGTACCAAATTGACCGGTGACGGCAATTCCAACGGCGTAGATGAGGTTGGAAGCGATGGATGCAAATTGGGAGTTCATATTTTCAGCCTTGGCCCAGAAAGTCATCACGTAAGGCGCCGCCGTCGTTGTAATGCACGTAAAGAGATTGAAGAGAAAGATAAAGAGCATGACTTGAACGACAGCGCGGTTGAGGAGGAAGCGCCAGCAGTGGCCAAAGTAGTCGTACACATTGACAGAGTGGTGATTCGACTCGCGGATAAACATGAACGAGAGCGGGATCATGAGCAGACAAGGGCAAGTGAGGATCCAAAACAATGCGTTGAGGCCGATGTCCCAGTTGAAAGTGCCATTGTACGCCTTGGAGTTGAGGCCAACGCCAAGAATCGTCTGGGAGACCACAGAGGCAACTGTGCGAGCCGTGTAAGCGAGCGACTGAAGACGGCCACGAGTTGCTTCGGGCTCTCGCTGGGCGATTTCAACCAGCAATGCATCAGCGGCGACATCGGAGACGATGTAGCACATACTTGCGAGGCCACATATGAGGGAAATGAACGCTCCATGCTTGAACGCATCCGAGTTGGTCGTGGCATTGTTTAGTTGCTCGGGCGTCGCTGCAGAAATTGGCACAGGAAGGTCCACGTAGTAAGGTTCGCCATGATGAGCAATAGCCAAGACAAGCATGCACACTGAGCAGAGGAACCAGCCGACCATCATCCATGACTTGCGCCGATATCCAAAGAGAGGCACGCAATCGGAGAGAACGCCGACGAACACTTTAAAGTTCCAGCCAAGTTGGATGAGGTTCGTGGCGGAGTTCACTTGAGCTCCCGTCATGTGAAAGTAGTTGGTGAAGACTGGGTAGGCCAAATTGGGCAGAACGCCGTAGAGGATGCCGACAGCGACGTACTGCGCAAAGAGGCCGAGGACTTCGCTGCTGGAATACTTGGGTGCCTCGCCTGGACGGAGTTGGCCATTCCGCAGAGGCGTTCCTCCATGATGAAAGTGGTCGGGCGAGGTTAACTTGATCGCTCCAGACTCGAGGATCCCATCAAAGTCGTACTCGTACGTGTATTGAGGCTGCTGCTGCGAGTATGGCGAGAGCTTCCCCATGGCAGGCCAACAACAAAGTCACAATGCCAACAATAAACAACGACGACGCCTTGTGCCACTCTTGCGCAACAAATGACCGCGTATGCCCAGCTTTTGTGTAGAGGCGACCTTGGTAAGGCCATCATACGACTGTCCCAACGGCACGACACACTAGATTGTCGTCCAGGTTCACTGGACTGAAGGCAAAAAGAGGGGAGTGCACCCTGGGATCGCAATGATCATCTTCACGAGTCCGCCCTTGCATTCCAACTCTCACTCCGACGCGCTCGACCAGGTACACGATTCGCGTCACAACATCCACATGGTCTGGTCGGCTTCAAGGATTGGCGTGTTCCTCCCAGCGCTCTATATTCTTGAAAAATGATAAATATTCTTATATAATTTCACTTTTTCACAAGCATTCACAATTCAAGTATCAATAATAAACAATAAAAAATAATTAATTAAAACAGTAGAGATATAATAGATGTATATTGTTTATTACCGAGAGCTGTATCAATTTTTGACTCTGACCAGAGAGAGGATCCAAGATCAACATTGTCGATGAACGTGAGGCGGACGTTTCGCCGGGCAAAAAGGTGAGAAGACGACGCACTATTGAGAAGCCAGGCAGCTGGAGGTGGCGGCGGTCATCCAGGTGAGTGATATCTCGATTAAGCGAGTGCGTGGTTGAGCCGGAGACCACTCGAGTTTGGGTGGAGCGATTCCTGCGTCCTGTAACTCACAGCGCGAGACACGGCCGCGGGTGCGACTCTCTGAATGAAAGCTCACCCATTCTCAAGGAGGCACGTCACACTTTTTTAGCTCAGCGACGCCAGACCCGACTGGGCTACTGCGGTAGCCACGCCGCCGCCGAGAGTGTGCATCTTGTCGTCGGCTTCAAGGAATCTCCTCGGAGGATCTCCATCAATTCGAAAAAATTCCCACGGCGGCCAACTCTGAGCGATGACAGTTACGCCTTTTTGGCTATTTTTACTCCATTGGCAGTACGTTGACAGTTACAAAATCTGGTTGGGCAGCGGCTGGTTTTTCGAAAACGAAACTGTCATGCTCCATCGATGTGACAGCGAAGATCCAAGTCTATTTTTGACGTGTTCGACGAATCCGCCTGCGATCTCGCCTGAAGCGATGCACACACCGAGCGGAGGAGATCTCAATGGCTTGCCGAAGCGACCCTCAATCGCGCATTCTGCAACCGCCATGGAACCAAATCGAGCACCGAGCTGTGGCGACGAGTCCAACCAGACCCATGACGAATTGATCGAAGCGCGCAATATCATCGCGGATATCCAAAAGACATGCAACGAGCTCCAACATAAAGTGCGAAGTCTCGAAGCGGCCAAGCTGCTTTGGGAGATTACACGCATGAGCATGGAGTTCCAATCGATCAAGGACAGAGACGAAACGCACCGACAACGCAATGCACTCGAAGACGAATTGATTGTTGCCAAGAACCGAGCACGACACTTTGAACATGAGCATACCAAGCTCCTCCGTGACAGCAAAATCAAGGAGAAGCGGTTGATCGAACTGGAAGAAAAGGTCAAACTCCTCAAGGATAAGAATCTCATGGACGAACGCCTCGAAGCCCTCGAGAACCAAGTGAAACAACTCGAACATGCCAACAAAGAAGCTGAAGCCAGAGAACTTGAGTTGCTCGAGATGCTGGAGCGACAAGACGACGAGCGCATGGAGATGAGAAAGCCAATGACGCGCTCAGCGATCATCAAAGAGATGAGAACTGAGCTATGGAACAGAGTGAACCCTGCGTCATGGCTACGACCACGTCAGACCAAGGCACGAGACGTCACGTCCACATATCCCGACCTTGAACTTCTCGATCTGCTCAAGCGAGAGGTTCCCAAACTGGCCCTGAGGCCGCAGTTCAACCGCCACTCCATCACATGAAGCTTGGCCACCACCCGGCTCTAGACTTGACGTTTTGTAAAGTGAGGATAGAGATGTCGTGGCGTGGCACGGACAAAAAAAAGATTGTTGGCTTAATGCGCGCCGCGGAGGATGATGTTCCGGCCTTCGATGAACACGTCCTCTTGGCGGAAATCAGGATAGAGCTCAGCTTCGCCATCCTCCTCGATTGCACATTTACGAGCGAGCTCACCGTCTTCAAGTGGCGACTAGTTAGGCACGTAGAGTTGAGTAGGAGATACCATTTCGGATGGACCAAAGGGCCACACCTTCAGCCATGAGCACAGACGTTGAGATAAAGCGTAGGACGATTACTCGGCGGTAGTTTAATGTCAAGTTGGGCTCAGATGCATGCGGCAGCCACTGGTGATGGATGGCAGCCTGCGCTACGTCAGAGCTGGTAGGACGCGGATCCTTACATGGCCGGCTCCAAGAGGATATCTGAAAGGTGATTGCTGAGCGATGTAAGTCGCTGGAAGGATGCGATCAAACTGGAAATGGTCACTGGCTTCACTCTGCATCAAGCTGAGAACGTAATGGAGACGGCCAAGTGAGCAATAAGTACTGGAAGGAGGTTATGCTTGTGTTGTCCTGGAAGAACGACAAGACCACCAGAAAATGGCGGTGTTATGTCATCCAAGGTAATCCTAGTCGTGTTCAGAATACATCACATCGTCGATGAGTGTACCAAACGGTGGCCAAGGGAATATCTTCAGCTGAAGATCCATCTTGATGCCACGGAGTTGCCGAGCATCTATGACTCAAAGCCTAGTGAGTGCTTGAGCAAGGAGCAATTGTACCCTTGAGGCTTGCAGAAGAGATGCGTCTGGAGTAATGAAATGTCTGGCCCGCAAAAGAGCTGCACAGTGTCGTGGCGTTGGTTTGATGTCCCATTGATGTGCAGTTTACCTGCAAGGCATCGAGCAATCGAGGTTCTCTTGCCTGTGGTTTCATTCATTCCTTCGAAACAAAGGCGAGTTTATCTTACAAGATCAAGCAGCCAGGTCTCGCCAAGTAAATGAGCATTCATAATCCACTCTGGCGAAATGGAATCACTACACGAGGGGTCGTGAGTCCGAAGCAATCGCAGCGTGTTCACTCAACTGCTTCGCACGCAAAACACGATCCACTTGAGCTCTCAGGAATTCTGTCGCTGCGTCGCTCAAGAACGGTTGCCACAATACATCTTTAGCATGATATCAACTAGTCATTCCGTCTCAGCAGTCTTACATCCTTGGTTTTGATACAGCTCGTGTTCATCGTCGCCATGATGGAACTCTTCATGCAAGAATCCCATGTGTCAATCACCTTCTGAAAAAATACACCAAATTCAAAAATATAATTTTAAAAAAATAATTCGTGAATTTGGTGTATTTTTCTGTGATTTTCTTACAATATTGTAAAAATGAATATAAATTTCCTGTTCAAATAAATAACCTGTAGTAACTTATACAGATAATATTTACATTTGGACTTGTCTCATGCAATATGGAGTTTTTTTATTCCGG